>VWZG01008799.1:1912709-1935551 GCA_013396735.1 Grallaria varia | reverse complement strand
AAAAAAAAAGAAAAAAATCCTCTTTACAAACCGAAAGTGTCTATAAAATTAAATGACAGTCAGGATACAGGATATTAGAGTCCTATCATCAGCTTCTGGAAATGAGTGAAGCTATGCTGATTTACAAGAAATGTTTATTATTTTGCATTTGCTCTTGACAAATCCAACCTTCCAAACACCATTACAATATTCAGCTTTTTCTTTTGTCAGTACTTTTTTATGCTCAGCCTAAGTAGTTCCCTCAAGTGATTTTTATATCTAAAACCAAGAAGGAATTAAGAGATCTTGGGCAGACTATAAAGCTGGCAGATTGAATTAAATCAGTCACTAAACCAAAATATCTTCTTGCCTGAAAGGTAACATTAGCTTGCCCAAGATTAGGATATTTGGAGCAGACAATGCCTATCAAAGACCAGCACCTAAAGTGCACTGAAATGTCAGCAAGTCTGGCTTTGCTCAAAACCATATGGAGAAAAACCTAAATCTGGATGATGTGAACGTGCAGTTACTTTGTCATGAAGCACCAGTTACAGTGAACCTGCACGGGCGACTCACTCAGCTGGGAGGCATCAGCTGACAATGTTCTCTCTCCTATTCCTGTATCAGATCCAAACTAGAACTTAATCCAAACAAAAATAATTGCCATTTCTCATGAAAGATAGTATAAAAATGATAACCACATAAAAGTGTAATTTTAAAAACGATTTTGGTTGAGTGATTTAGAAACAATTAAAGCCTCCCGTTAGCACAGAAGAAAAACATGCAAAATGCATTTTCCTCGTTCTGGCCATAGAGGCAGTGATGTATCTGCAGTTCCCTAACCCTTCACTCAGTCACATTCATCAGCCGAAGTGTGGGCAGACACACAGAGCCTCCTCACTCTTGGGTACAGCACGGGAAGTCACCTCCGTGCTGCAAAAGGCCATGGGGTGGGAGGAGCTGCTCCAGCAGAGACTCTGCTCACAGGCACTGCCTGGCCCTTCCCTTGCCATGGAGAGTGCCATACCTTCATTCTCCCACCTGTATCCCTGAAGACACAATGCTTTCACCCCCTACACGCCTTCACTCACACTGCGATGAACACTGCTCATCTTTGGTTTATCCTCTCATTCATTTCATATATGCCACTTATCAATTAATGTTTTTTTATCCAGCAATTTAGAAGTCAGATTTACAAAAACTAGATATACCAAGGCATGGTTTGAAAACAGAAGAGCAACCTTCAACATTTACGTATCTCATATCATTCCATAAATAAGAAAACTGCTTTGAAGTTAGTATCAGCTCTGAGTTATAGAGGCAAATCAAAATACCATCATCCCAGTTTTGGAGAACTTACTGTATCCTTGGACTGCATGTTATACAAAGTGTTATTTGATTTTCACGTTACTTTTTCTCCTCTTCTATTTGAGATTATAGGGACATAATGAAATGCAAAGACTACAGCAAACAAATTTGGGAGTTAATATGCATTATTTTACAAAGACATGTAGATAGATAAAGCTGCAGCAGAGAAAAGCAGACTGTACCATGCTGTTTGTAGATAGGAGGTTTCCTATAGATGTTATCTTTTACGCCAGTGTCTGAGGAAGAGGAAAGAGAAGGGAAAGAATGAAAAAGTAAGCAAGCAGTTCAGACCAAGCTACTCTTGTCTCCTCAACACTAACAATGCAAAAAACTTCAGCAAAGACTACACATTCATTCAGTGGTTTGTCATTACTGGTTATTACAAGAGAATGGTGCTTTATCCATCATCTTTATGAAGTGCAAACATTGAGTATACCTACCTGGGCAACATAATCCCCCTCAAGTCCCTCAAAATGCTTTAAGACACCTTGAATGGCATCCATTTGGTGATATGTAGGTAGTTTCTTCTGCACTACCAATGCACACTTATAATTCATATAGAGCTACAACAGACTACTCTTAACAGTCACACTTGAAAAAATACTTTCTCCATTAATTAAAGTGTATGTGTTTAGATAGAAATTATTATACTGGTAATACCCAATATTATTATACGAAGTCCTATAATTTTGTTTGATTTTGAATTATATGGCTAACTAGGCCTTCCTGGAATTTTCTGAAAGCCCCCAGACCCTCAGTCTGGGGTTCCCATATCATGTTGCACAGACATCAGATTTACTCAGTACCACGGACTTGAGCAGACACAATTCCTAACTGTGGTCTGTTTGTAGAAACATCAATCCCAGAATCTAAATGTGAATGAACAAACTATCCCAGTGAACAGGTAGATGTGCTTAGCAGTCAAAAAGCTAAACAGTGTGGATATAAATTTAATGTGCCTGTTGACTGGATGTAAACTTGGAAACAGTATAGTACACATGCAAATCCAGCCACAGTGAACTTCCTGCAGTTCTGATGTCTTCCAGCTATTTTTAAAGTCTATGTTAATATGATTTTAAATTCAGAGAATAAATGCATAAGGGAAAAAAATCCCAACAAAACAAAACCAAAAATCCCTTCAGTCATTCCTCCTGCACAAAAATTCAACCTCCCTATCCAGTTATGGCACTATAAATCATAGAGTCTTAGAATCACAAGGGCTGGAAAAGACCTCTGAGATCAAGTCCAACCATTAACCCAGCATTGCTGGAACTCTTAGTAATTGTTGTAGTCTTAGTAATATTTCTCACTGTGTGCCTCCTGCCAAGTAACTTTTTTTTTAAAATGTATGTACATGAGCACAAGGCTCTCTAACACCTCTATTTTTGAGATGAAGCTTAACAGGTAACAGATATTTACTTGTCAGACATCTTGTCTTGCACTTCGACATTCACAAAGCAATGCCAGAAAAAAAACGATTACTTTCAGAAGGGAATAAACAGGTGCCAGAAATTGGAGATCAAAAGCTAAGCAGTTAATGCCTACCTGGAATATGGAAATGCCTAGGAGCCTGCTGATAGACAGAAGGTGAAGATTTGCTGTCAGAGTACATGGATAAGCTTGGAGTGCTCCGACCACTTTCACTGCCTCCAAGGGGAAGAGCAAAGAAAGCAGATAAAAGAAAAAATGGAAAGCAAAGTAGAGTATTTTCAAGCATAAAAGCTTGTTCAGAATGACTTGTTAATCCAACAGTTTTAAATACTTTTTTTTTTGTAAAACCCATTATTTTTCAGTACAGTACATTGGCTCAGACTCCCAATACCTCATCAAAAATTAGTATCTGGTAGATAATATCAGATTAAATGTCCCTTCTTTGAAACTAAAGCTTCTTTTTTAATGACATTTTCATAAAGACAATCAAAGGAGAAGAACATCCACAATCCTGTAATGTGTTTCACATAGCTTTAACTGAATAATCTATGGATTGAGTGTTTTAGAAGTTTAATGCTATGGCTCACAGCCTGCCCCTGAAACCAGTAATGAAATCATTCATTAGTGTTTAAATTACCTTAAAGCAGGTCTAGACCAAAATAGAAACGTTATGGTTAAGTCAAATAATCTTACCTATATCAGTGACAAAAAGCGATGTTGAAATTTGGCCCTTACTTGCAAACTTTTCCCACAGGTAACATGCCACAGCATTTTTATGCAAACAAGGTTGGATTATCAAGTCATGGGTCTATAATGCCATAGTCACTCCACCAAGTTTCATGATATACATAGGATTGCTCCATATTAATTTTTCCATTTGTTCTGTCAAACGCTCATTAGGTGCCATTCATTTCCTCTTATTTCCCTGACGCACACTCTATGGCATTATAGTGCTGCTTGGCAAGCAAAAAAGTAAAGCTCTACTTTTTTGGGACTTGTAAAATCCATTTAGTTTACAGCACTGTTAAGCAAACATGATATTTATTCTTAGAGAAAGTGATTGTTAATTCATTGTTATTGTTTTAGTGTGGATGAAGCACAAATTTAATGGCTAGGAACAATGAAATTATAGCAAGTTTTCTGGGGGTAAAGAAAGTGCAGCAGCCCAGGGTATTAGGTCTGTAACCGAGTTCTACTTTTGTGGAGGGGATGTTTTATAACCACAGAGCAACTGGATTACCAGAACTGCCCCGGCCATGCCCGCGGAGGTGATCTCTGCCCTGCTGACAGGCAGCGGGTGCACTGTCATCGCACTGCCACCCTCGACATGCACCACTGAGGGCAAAGCACAGCGCCATCGAGTTCAGCAGGAGCAGAAACAGGGCAGACAAGGGCAGAAGAGCCTGCTGTGTATCTCATGACCAATCCATTCTAAATTTTATGTCTGTTACTTTATTAAAACTCAAAAATCATTCAGCTGTGACCACTGTGTACTCAATAACAGTGATTTCTTGTTGAAGAAGTGTAAACTGAGAAGTTGAGAAATCGGAATCACAGCTACACGTGCTGATAGCCTAAGGCCCTTCCAAAATGCAAAGGAAGAATTATGGAATTACTAAGAATCTGGTCCATCACCACTTACTTGCAGTCAAGTAGTCCTCAGACAAGGAACCTGACAGTTACTCACTTTCTTGATTCCCATTTTGCTCTTGGAAGAAAAAAAAAATGGTGGCAGGTTTTTCACTGCACATTTATGAATTCCCTCCTTCTTTGCTGCTTGCTGCCCAGATTCCTGGCCATCCCTACTAGATGGAATAAGCCTGAATGTCACTAGTAGATACTTATTAAAGTAAGGTCCCTTACAACTCCAAAATGCTTCAAAATCTTGTAATTTCATTCATTCAAATGAGATGTTGTTATTGGAATTTTCTAATTTAAACAGAAAATGAAAGTTCTCAACCAATTTTTACAGTGTATTAATTCTTCAATTACTTAAAAATTAGCATATTAAAAAAGCATATTCATATATGACCTGCATGAATAATCACTTCTTTGATCAGTGACCCGAAGTGCTGGTATCGTCCACACACAGGAAGTCATTCTTCAGGTAATGGGTAGAGTGTCAGCAAGGAATCAGGAGGAAGCATTAATTAAGAGGAGTAAGCTTGTAGGAAAACAGGATCCAAGAGCAAATACCAGGGGACAGCAAATCTACAAGTTGCTCAGTGCAAGGATCATCCATGTGGAGCGGTTTGCAAAGCCATCACCTCTAACTTGCTCAAAATGGAAGAAATAAGCATGGAATGATGGAAAACGTTCTTCTTGCACCCCTTTCTTGAACTTTTATTCTGCCACTGATTTGGACAAATGTGAGTAGTCGTAATTCACATTTTTGCATACAAAAATAAGTGTTTAATAATAAAGCAAACTGAAGACCCAGACAGAAAGTTAATGTGTAGGAACTACAGACAGCTATAATTTAAATCTCTAAAATGAGATTTTGCCAACAAATTATCTCTTTCAAGGTTTGCCTGGTGTACACTGATGAAGAGCTTCAAATAAGGTCTCAGAGAAAAGACCAGAGAGAGCAATTTTTCAAACTTCTGGCTTTGCCTTCTGCTACAAGCAGCCACAGGCCGTGATCTGCCCTGCTGGTCAGTGAAGAGCAAAAAACCAGAATCCAGAACCCTTCCCCGGATTTTGTTTAACTTGGAAAGAATCTGGAAAGGTTTACTTTGAACTTGAGAGTCAACCACAAAATCTTCCTTGTGTCCTCTGGCTGCTGACAGGGCAGGCTGTGCTTTTAATTCTGGGCGTGCAGAGCCAACTGACCAGGGCTCTGACCATGCTTCCTTTTCAAGGGAGTGCTTGTAACTCCTTCCTAATCAGCTTTTATCTTATCTGGGAGGATGGGAAATTTGATAACAAGTTACAGTAAGAGCTGTCTAAGTTCAGGACTGAACAATAAACAAATGCCCCTGGCCTAATGAGAGAGACATCTAAGCCTACTCATGAAACTTTTAATATCTCTGCTCACGCTGCATTAAGCTAGACAAAGTTTTTTGAAGTTTGTTGCCTAATTCTTTTTAAGTTTTCAAAGCCAAATAAATGGGCTTTGGAAGCTGTGCTCCTGCACTAGAAAGGCAAGATAATTTCCACCATGTTTTAAGTAAGGATTTTCCCAGCAGGGCTCAGCACACTCACTGACTGCATTACCTCGAAAGCAAGAGCTACAGCAACCATAGGTGCCTGGAACATCACACCCTATGATTCGCAAGGGTATGAACTGTGAAGCTTTCTGGAAGTGTGGCTGTCACAGGACATATTTTGAAGACAAAAATCCTTAATAGAGCACAACCAAATAATTTTTCTTCCTGACAAAGACCATCCTATTACACTGCACGGGAGCTAGACTTCAGTACACAGTCAGAAGAACAGGAACTCAGTAAATATATTTTTCAGTGGGGGAAAAAAAAAAAAAAAAAAAGATGATCCATGTCATTCTCAGGAAGAATACGATGCAAACTCAGTGAAATCAAAAGGAAGATCGTGTGTGTCTTAATTTCCCCAGGGTAGTAACATATCTGTCTCCTGGAAGCTTAAATAAATATCTTTTATGACAGATGTGGAGTGCTGGTTCTACAAAGATTACTTCTGGCACTATAAGGCAGTGTATTATTTTTTGATTTAATCATATTGTTTTAAAAAGCATGATTTAACTTAAGACTGAAGTGGCAACAGCAAGGCTGGTCTGGATACAAAGTAATTTTTGCTACAAGCCTGTTCTTCCCACACCAGCACTTTGAAGAGAAAAAAGAGCACATCCACACCACCAAAACGCTTCTGCAGGTAAGGAAAAAACATAGTCTGGAACTCAGGATTCAGAGACCTTGAAAAGGATGGAGCAAATATTCTGACCCCTTTAGGACTGACACATTAACTCAGTGCAAACCAGTGGATAATCTCTACAATGCTGGCAGGGCTCAGGATTACACATTTAGGAAAATTATAAACAGGCTCACCTGTTCAGCCTCACAAGAGCACTGTGAAGCACTGCAAGGAACTGCTTAGAAAATGTATTATCTCCCTTATATAAATTGCTGCAGAATTGCAAAATATTATAATTTTGATCACATTACTAATAGTTATTTGGGCACATGGAGTACCACTTGAGGATTTCTTCATCTAAAGAGCAGCACTTAATAATTGTTGCTGCTTTGAGCAACAGCAGCTAGCACTGAACAGAAACTCATTTGAACAGGGGTGCTGCCAAGCAGCTGCTGGCAGGACTTCGGGAAAGAGCTTTCCATACAGCGAAATCATGCACTGCAGCACACCAAGGGTTTCTTACTCGGTACATCAGGTGGGATAATACCATCCAAATTTAGAGGACAGATAAAAACACTGTTCAAGCAGTGCCTCAGAGAATACCAGGGGGTGTGCCAGACTTCCAAAAAATGTGTGGGAGGGAGGGTGACTATTTCTGGTTGTGGGAAGTAGATTTGCGGGTGGACTCTGAAATGGTAACAAACAGTTTAATCTCATCAGCTTTTTCCCCTAAAATTTTCTCTCAGGGATCATATTTGGAAGACTTGAGGCTGATTCTGTTCCTGTTTATACCAGTGAAATTGAGCTGACTTCGGGCCGAACTGTTTCTGGATGCTTTAGGGCCCAATGAAGATGCATTAGTTATCATTCCAAAGGCAATGAGTGTCTGCTATTCATCTGAGTGTGCAGAGGGTCACTTCCTTTTCTGAAATGGTTACAACAGCAAGGACAACGATTTTACTTCATTATAAGAGAGTCAAGGAACAGGCATTGAAAATGTTTGCCTGTCACATCTCCTCACAGTTCATACTGTTAATAGAGAAGAAAGAAGCAGGGGAAGACACATGGTAGTGGAATGTCTTCTCTTCCTGACACTTAGCTAACTAGCAGAAAAAATAGCCTTTGCCTCAAAGGCTCTTGACGTTCCTCAGTAGTGCCCCACATCCTCAACATGGAAGTTGTTGAAAGTTAATATCCACTGCAAAAAAAACTCATGGCAAGGACAATAGATTCAGTTACTGTTTTGTATATGGCACAGATTAATTGATAATTAGTACAGCTGTATAGATTTAACCAGCTGTCATAATTTTTGGCAATGCTACAAATAACAGGAAGAATATCAAAGTGTAGGTTGGAAGGTTAGATAACTGATCATCCTATGTTGTATCCAATGTATAAGCTTATGTATGATTGTTACATTTAGTGTAACCACAACAGGGCAAAGATTTTTTGGAACAAACAGACTTTTAAATAATTCCCTCCCACAGTTTCATTAGAAAAGCTAATTACTTCCCTCCACCCTTTGGAAAGACACTTAACACTCACTGAAAAAAGCAAAAAGAAAACAACCCATACCCACTCAGTTCATAAAACTTACACAGTACATCAAGAAAGCACTTGCACAAAATTAAGACAAATTTTATCCAAGTGGAAGCCATGCTTGCACAGACATAAAAGTGAAACACAGCTGAATAAATCTACAGTATCACAGCACGGTTTTGCATTCCTGGACCTTACCTTTGAAGAAAGGGATGTAATGATGTCTGAATGTAGATGTAGGGCTTGGGTGTTGGGGCAGGGAGATGCAGCTACTGGTACCAAGACTCTGAGTACCAGCTGGGGGCAACAGAGAGTAAGTGAAAATAAACTATTTAGTTCACTTACTGAAAGCCACAAATTATAACGCCATCCTTTTTTTTTCAGGAACATTTTCCTCCTGATGCTTAGAAAACATAGTTTAAATTTAAGACTCCATCTTTCACTGGTTGTTGCTGAAAACATAGCAGTGGCCATACCATGGGGTTGGCCAAGGGACAGGGGCTTTCCGCAGACAGAAGGAGTTTCACATGAAATGCTGTAACTATAACGCATCAGAAAATATTCCAGAAAAGGCACCACAAAAAGCATGGCTGCACTCCGGGGAAAACCTACATATTCAAAAGCTGCAAGAGGAAATGATAAATGCTCAAAATGGATCTAATGAAATGAAATGGGGATAGCTTTGTCTCTGCTGAGAACTGTGCCATGAGTGGGTCCAGTTCTCATTGCCAGAGGCGCACACTGGTAGGATTTAGTTCACAATGCACCAGGACACTCCAGTGCATGGCTAATTTAAGTATTTGAAGAAACATCCTGAAGTTGTTTGAGCTCTGAAAGTTAGACATGTGATTAAGAACCTTGAAAAACATTCTCAAAAGCCATCTTTGTTTGCTTAGCTGTAATAATGTCCTGATAGCATATACTGGAAGACTAATGGCAATTACTAAAAATGGTGATCATGATGATTCCAAATTTTCAATGAAGCTGTAAAACAGAAGAATTAATTTGGAATTCCTTTGGTCTTTACTTGTTGCTTTAACAGTGTGCTGCTAGGCCTATGTATGACACAGCTGCCAGACGTGCAGCAGAGACTAATCTTTCCATGTCTAATAGATCTTTTTATACTCAATTTCATTTCCACTTTGTCCAAGATTTTACATAGTATAAATATTCAATTCCTGCAAAAACTGTTTCTGTTACCTATAAAATCTTCATTTCCTTGGAAAGATTAAGAACTCCCTATTTTCCAAATTAGTTTATAATCATAATGTATCCCCAATTAAATTAAAAGACACCAAGAAAATAATATAAATGCTCTGTGTTCTCTACCCAAATGATGGAGTGAGAAAAAACAGAATTAATTTTGAGCAATTTCATTGATTATTTCCAAGGATAAAACTCTGTACAGTGCCCAGATATGAATGGGCTTTTGTAAGGCATTCTCATGCAAAGGTCAAAAGGAGATGATCCCTCCTTTCTGTGTCACAAGAGCACTCACACAGCTGCCCTTACAGCCCAAAGCTGCAATAAACACTGCTGTAAGCTTCTCGACTAAATCAACTTGGCTTTCCAGCTCCAGCCATTAGAATCACTAGTCACCCTTCCAGCTCTCGCACTGTGGAGAGGAGGCATGAACCATGACCCTGCAGTGCAAGAAAGGATATGAAGTCACTCCATCACCCTCCTGTGAGCATTCATTGCTACTGTGCCACACCTTGAAAGAGCTGTGGATTGAACATGAGACCAGGACTAAGCCCTTTAAACTATTCTACTTTGTGTCTACATAAAATAAATTTTTTTTTAAATGCCTGTTTTTGTTTTCTTCAATGCATGTTCCGGAAGTGCTTTTCCTTTTTCCCCATGGGACTCTGTTAACAGTAAATAAATCACCTCAATGAACTGCTATTCCACCTTAAAATCCTGTCTACTGGAGTCTATTCTACTTACAACATAAAACAAAGTCATAGAAAAATCTAGAGAATAAGTAAGGCTGCTCTTCGATTACCTGGTCTGCTGTAATGCTGAGGAGAATGGGAGGTTGGGGTGTAGCGACCATAGCCCAGCGAGCCCGCAGAACTAGGGCTTGACGTTCTGTACTGCTTGAAAGATCTGTCATCTTGGTCACCCTTAGAGGAACACACAAAATACGTATAATTAGGGAAGAGAAATAACTTCTGCAACAGGCAGAATATGCCACTTTGTGTGGTTCTGTGCTGTGTAGTTGGAAGTCCTTGGCCTAAGACTCCATGCAGCCCCAATGAAATGAGGTAGCTTTCAGCACCTCCACTGCAGTGTGACAAAGAGCTCTGCCAAGTAGCAGAGAACAGTTGTATTGCCAGGAAAGAGATGAATTTAAAATTACAATATAATTTGAAAAGAACATATACAGGTGGGTCTAAGATGAGATCAGGTTAGCATGACAGCATTATGGCCACTTCATACCCATATGAGTGGATGCACGATGGTTACAGACAACACAAATATCAGCATTTTTTGGTTTCATTAAATCACAGAACTGACTGTATAAATTGCCCTGGGTACCATACTGTAACACAGTCACTATGCTAGGAAATAAAAACACCCATATACAGCATTGTGCAAAGCAAGTAATACAATTCAAGTCCCAGTAAACCCTTGGCTTCAACCAGGTAAAACCATGTACACACATTCCAAGCCTTTCACTCTCTACAGCTTGTTAAATTGAACTGCAATTTGCATGTAGTGCCTTAAGAGTAAAAGCCTTCCTGAGTGAAATAGATGTGGAAATGACTTTCTGTAAACTAGCTATGAAAGCAAATTCAAATTTCTTGTTTCTTTTAAGGCAAGTGACAATTGGCTTGAGTTAACTTCAAATTAGAACAGAACAATGTAACCTGCAGGTGCCCCTTTATGGAAAGTCATACTCCAAAAAACGCTTCCCTTCTACTGAGTGAAGATATGCTATGCCATAGCAGGTATTAGTCACCTGTCAAGAATGTGGGAACACCTTTAGGCATCTGTCTGACTCCCACTAGATTAGTCATCATTTAAACACACAGTGGACCCTACTCAGCCCCCCATCATCATCTCCCAGATTCCTACCAGGACTGACAACTTTATTATATCCATCCATTCATCTTTAGATGGGATTATCCTTGACTCTACAGAGATGTCAATATTTTCACATCATCAGTTTTCCTCCTGTGGTTGAGGTGTGCTTGATCCCTTCAACCTCATCCCAGGCCCACCGACTGCCTTTTCAAAAGTGGAAAATCAGTTTTCTACAGTGGTCAGCAGCCTTATTGCTTTAATATCAGGTTTAGAAGAAATTACACAAAAAGCAGTGAACAACTGATGCCTTCTCAAGCACGCAGAGTTCTGTAGGCATTCTGCCCCTAACTCCTTTATATCGAGCTTGAGATGTGTCCCTCCCAAAGTAGTTACATTCTTTAATAACCACTCTAACCTTTGTGAAGAGACTTAGAAGCAGTATTGCAATGTTTCTACAAAGCCTTGTGATGATATTTAAATACCATATGACTGTTAGCTAATGGTCTGTGTTATGTTCAATTGTAGGATACAGTGGAATTTTCCTCTAATAAAAATCCCTGAAACAACACTGGTGACAAGTTTGCAGATAATGATGCCCAAGCACCTTATCATAGACTCTACAGAGAAAGACAGCAAGCACAGAGAAGCTGGACAATGTGAGGGTACTCACGTAACACAAACCACGGCAGCCCCAATCTCCACACCAGCATCACTTTTGGAACTTATTAGTAATGGCAGTTTGGTAACCGGTATGTAATTTAAAGGAAATTATTATAATCTTTCAAAACACCAAGTTTTCATGTTGTTTCAGACCTTACCTTTTGTGTACCTCGTATCTCTGTAAGAAAGTCAACCTAGTTCATGAAACCCAGTATTAAATAAAGAACGCTTTTACTTTTACACTATCAATTAAATTACATCTCTCTTGGTTAACTTCTCTTTTCAACCAGTGGTTAAAGTAACAGTGTGAGATTTACAATAGTTAATGAAAATTCACAATTCTCCACGATTACCAAAATTTTGCAGTACATAAAACTGGGATACTGGTGAAATTAGCCAGACCCCTGATATGCAATTGAGTATGTAATCTGGGAAACTATGTGAAATGCTTTCACTGCTTCCCAAGTGATGTTTCTTGAAGCAATGGCTAGTTTTGATCATTAATGCAATCAAAATACACAGACCTAGAAGTTCAGGTATGTGAAAATTATTTAGTAGTATGTGAGCACAAATAGCATAAGTAATTTAACTATATGTGGAATAAAAAAAAAAAGAAAAAAAAAAAAAGAAAAAAAGAAGAGAAGGCTATACCAAGCATTAATTCAAGTCAACTTCTGCTGGCAGCTTTAAATGTAAACATAAATAATATTTCCCAATATAATTTATTTAGTAGAACTTTAAGAAGTGACCACCATACCACCGTTATTTTCGAAAGCAGAAGCATGGACGGCAGTGGAGACAGATGCACGCAGATGACAATCCAGAAGCAGAGCACTTACTGAACACAAGTAACACTGTGAAAAGCATAAATTATAAACCCCATGCACTGTAGAGGCAGGAGGCAAATCCCACACTTCAGACGCTGCTGGTTATCAATATGACCAGGTTTATGCATCACAGAATGGTTAGAATAGGAGAACAAAGGCATTGGGGATTACCTCAGTAGGTGTTGGAGAGAGCAACTGAGGTGACTGCAAACAGCAACACACAACAAATTAGTGATACAAATTCATGCATGATGTTACTTGTGAGAAGAACTACTCTTAAAATATCCATGTATAACACATGATAGAGTTAGGAAAAACATCTGTCAATTAAATTAGGGAGTTTTTTTCTTAGTATCTGTTTTTAAGTACATAAGGAATAATATATAAATAACTTAACATTAGTCTTTTAGGGATTTCTCCACTACAAAGTCCTAGTGTCTGGTGAGGCCAGTCCTGTGCCACAGAAAGTGCTGTTGGTAGGGAACTCCCATTTGAAGCAACTATCTGGCAATTTTCCTTTTAAAATTAAATGCTATGTTTGGCTAGTTAAGCAAATCTACTGAAACTATGTCAGCTGCAGGCAGTAGCCAGGATGCTGAAATTTGTAAGACAGGATTTGTTTTATATTTTCCCTGGCAATATAAATGATATAAATGTTTGGAACACCAGGAAAATGTGCATGTTGGATTGCGAGCACAGCCCAAAATCACCTTGGAGCACGTGCAATGAGTGAGTCCTCACAGGAGCTGGGCAGAAGGTTGTTTGGTCTCTGAACCTCTGCCAAGCCTGGATGTCCAGGGAGTAGAGAAGGGCCACAACCATTATCAGCACTGACGAATTCTTTTCAGATACATTAAAAATGAGCTTCTGTGGTTCAGCATTGTGTGGAGAGAGTTTAGAAGAAAGTCTGTAAAACCCAACATATGTCCTGCACTTCACCTGACAGTAGTACTGAGATGTTACTGGTACTGATTGAGGGTAAAAGGTATAAGTGACAGCAGGACTAGGGCTACTGAAAATATTATGGCTATTAATTATAGCATTTCTTTCTATCCATTCACTTACACCTACAGAGAACAAAGCAGATTTCCATTCTAGACTGTATATGTCTTCCTAATACTTAGCATATCGAAGAGGTTTGATTTGTAAAAAAGTAGCTAAAATTGTAAAAGAAATCAGAAAGTCAAATGAAAGCTAGATATGTTCAGAGAAGAAAAGCTAACTTGCATGACAGGAGTTAGATAAAAGTATGTTTTGCAAAACACAGAATTACTATTAATTATTAGTATACTAAAAAAATGTTAGATTAGATTTCATTAGCACAAACTGTATCATATTAGCTCTGCATCTGAAAAGGCTGAAGTGCGTGCATGACATGAGGATGAACTTTAATAAGGGACAGCGGAAAGAAATTAGTACATAGGAAAGTGATACCATTGTTGTGTTACCAAAATAACATGGTACACTTGAAAAAAAAAAAAAATCATGAAAGACATTTGGCTCCGCTTCTGATTTTTGCATTATAATTAGCAATGGCTCCTGTTTCCTACCGCATGCAGAACTACTCTTATGGAAAAACATATTTTAATTACATGTCATCTCTTTAAAAAATGACCACAGAAAGCAATTCTTTCATTTCTACAAACTAAAAAGTGAAATGAACATCTTGGTCTTGTTTGGTTTTTTTTAGAAAGGCCTTGTGAATGAAGGAATGACATGACTCAATTAACTGAAGTAAAAAAAGTTACATTTTTTTTTAAAAGTTATGCACATATTTAATAGTGTTCAGCAACACGTTCAAGGATGTACTTAAAACCTGAAACTCATAGAAAAAAAATACCCATGTTTCAGTACCTCCCCGTAACTATGCCTGTCATCTGAAGAGTAACTGATATATGGAGAATAGGAGATCATATCTGGGCGGTCAATGTTATAGATGGCTTTATTTTTAGGAAGAGCAGCCAAATCCCTGTAGTCAAGAATTTCATCTCCAAGCTTTGCCTAAGAAAAGGAGGAAAGAGAGCAGTGAGAATAAGAAAGAATATGATCAGGATCCAATCAGACAAGGACAGATAAGCACAGGTAGAAAAATCATCACCAGAATAAACCACTTCTTTTGTTTGTGCATGCAGAAATCCCTTGTATTTACTACACAATGCTAAATATTACTGCTGTTTTCTTTTATATACTGTTGACTTTGTCACTGACATTTAGCTAACAGGAGTGGCATGGCATCATTCCAATTCCCTGGTTACAGCCCACTTACTCCTGTCTACACAAACAGATACAGGGGACACATATTTTAGTGTTTTTCAGGCAAAACACCCTTAATTTTGAAGCGGTTTCAGTGTGCAGAATTCCCCTACTGTAAGAAACAGTTAATAATCAAATATGTATTTTCAACATATACTCTCCAGATGCTGAAAAATATTAGTCAGGTCTTTAATCTTTCCCAGTCAGTCACGTCCCACAGCTTCACCTCCTTTCCTGACCATGTCTAAATAGCCCTTAATTACGGGTCACAAACCAGCAGATGATGGATTTGCACTGTGGTGGATGAGATGGAAGATCACAGATGCCAATCAAGTAAAGTTCAAATCCTGTCATAAGAATCACAGAGCCAGCACAGGGAAAGGGCTGTGTTGCTGTCCATTCTCCTCCTCCTACACTAATTTCAAAAGCTTAATTATCAAACTGCCACATTTGCACAGATTATCCTTACGATAATTGCAGAACTGTGTCCAGCACGTACTGACTTGTAGATACGATGACAAGTTGGCCACATTGAGAGTGGAGAAATGAGCAGCATAATTGACTCATTCCCAGTTCAAGTTTTGCAGCAAAATGATGAGTGGATCTTGCTGTTCTCTGAAAATCTCACTATGATCAGCTATAACACTGTAATAATGTTTTCCACATGTAAAATTACAAAATTATCCAGGATTTATGTGTGCAGTAATTGCATTTTTTCTTAGTATGAGCTAAGAAAATTTCAATAGATTTTCCAGGGAAGTTTTCTCTCAGGCTCATCTTACAGGAAAAATTCAGTCTGACAACTTTCAGTTATCTTTTTTTCTAAAACAATGCATGAATTTTTAAAAATGTAAACTACATGGAAAGAAGGAAGATTCCTCTTACCTAAGAAAGCACAACAAAGCTTCCAAAATCATCACATATTCCTACCCTCGAAACTAATGAAAAAATGTGTTTAAACCAAATATGTGATTCTTCATCAATCTATAGATCTCACTTTCCTTGCAGATACCTTAAGAAGGTAAAAGGAATGAGACAGCCCCTTAATGAAAATAAGTCCCTCCCTACTGAGAAGCCAGTGGCAAGCTCTGATGCAGAGATAGGGAATGCCAAGTTAAGGAGTCTGTCTATCACATCTGTTCCAGGAATACTTTGGGCAGCACTGTACCTACAAGAAAGGCCAAAGAGGCTGTAATTTCACTTTTAAGATATCCAGTCTCATGGGCAATTCAAAGAAGTTCAGAACTGGGAATATTTAAATGTGAATTACAGTTATTTTGGCCTCTATCTCTTCAGAACTGTCAGGAGTAAAACTTATGTAGCTATATAATTCCTTTCAGTTTAGATATAAAGATGTAGGCAAATTTGGATGAAAAAACACCCTAGGGATACAGTTGCTTTCTAAACACTCAATTCTCCAAACATTCAGACTACACTGTTTTTTTATTTTATTTGTTTCACCTACTTTCAATTATGTGAGTGGAATTCAAATCTGATAGGGAAGGCTCAAATTACAGTTTAGAGGCTTTAAGCCAGTTCTCCAATAATCTGGTGTTTTGGATTCTGTTAAAACCTTGCTCTAAGTTTAGAGTATCTATTTCATTTGGAATATGTAATGTTAAAATTGTATAGTTGTGAATATGATCTGTATAAAAATAGTGTGATTTCTATTCCTTGTATAAGAGAACATACAACACAGCTATGTAAACTAACCTAAACCTTCCAGCTGGATACATTAAGTTGGAGCACCTAATTCTCTCAATAAAATTCAGCAAAGTATAAAGCAGGACTTTTATTTAAACCTTATTTAATGGCATAATTAAGAAATCAACTAATTTTTAAAAGGTATTTGGGGACTCTTGGGGGACATCAGAGCTAGGGCAAATTTCAGTCTGGCTAATGGAGCCATCCTGAAAAGATGCCCATTATTACCTTCAACAGGCACTGGCTTGTGCCTTGTCTCAATGCATGAAGACACCAAAGTCTGTTATCAGTAGATGAAGAAAAAGTGGTATGGCTTTAGTAAACCATCTGTATGAACCACGTTTAGGTTTAGTCGAAATACACTTTCTTTGTCTTTCCTTAGCTCACCACTCAGCTGTGACCCAGAAACACGCCTGATCTGAGATGGAATGTTGTCCAGAACGACTGCATTGCTCTGACTTAATGCCTTTGGAAGTACGAGCACCATGAATTCATGGTTCCTCTGAATTCTCTTTTGTCCAACACAATACCCCACAGAGCTCACTAGATGGCAACGTACAATTTTAATCTGGGTTTTAATGATCTGAATTGATGCTACTGCTGAAAGCTGCTGTCCTGCACCCTCTCACTCTGCTCTGCTGTCTACATTAGCATTAGAAGACATTAGAGGACAGCTNTATTTTTTAGTGAACCCACCAGTACTAGCACCAAAGAGGAGATGGGAAGACATGGCCAGAGAGGGAGAGGCTACATGTGTGTTGGATCTTCCTTTCAGGGGCAGCATGAATTTAAGTTTGGCAAAACCAATCGCAAAAGCACACAAGACAAATCTTGAGCATGTCTGTATGTCATAACACTCCTGTAATAGAAAGCAGATGTGAAAAAAAGCCAAGGAACCATTTTGGTAATATAGAAGTCAGTAACATGTTTTTAATTCTTTTTACCTTCCTGTTTGTGAAAGCCAAAATGGGATTTAATCAATCTCTCAGCTTTGACAATTAAGCAGTCAGAGACGAGACAGAGCAAGAGCTTGCACTCCTCTGGGGAATCTCTTTTCCAATTGACTCATATTTGCTAGACAACTTTATTCTTTCATAGTTGCAGCTGTATATTACAGTAACAAACATTAGAGGTGTGTGCTGATTTAATGATAGCCTTTAAAAACAAAGCAACAAACAACAGAAAAGGAGAATGGAGGTTTGTCCTTGACTTTTAACAGCCCGTGAAGTGTATTTAAAACTGTAATGATAAATATCAAGAAAAAGAGCACCATCTCACAGTTAGAAAAATGTCACCAAAAAACATATAAATCGTAGAAGAATGCTCATGCTTATAAAAACAGTGAGATGGTGCATGGCTGGAGAAATGGAGAGCATCTGGCCAAAAGAAGTGCTTACATCGTAATAGGCTCCCAGCAAAATAAATTACCTTCACAATGACATTTTTTAACTGGGAATATACCACTGGTATTCACCAGCCTCGGAGCTCAGAACCACTGATCAGCATTTAGACTAGGGGCAGTTCTTCCACTTTGAGTTCAGTCTTACTCAGATAAACTTTTACTTGAAGAAAAAAAGACAAGTTTGGAACCAAGGCTCTCTTTAGCTTGTCTCAAGTGTTGTAGTCAAAAGTCCTCAATACTTGTATAATAACCTCTCTGGGAAGTCAATCACATTTCCAGAAATTTTCTCAGTATATGGTCCTAAGCAATGAGAACAACCCGCCTACCTGAGAGGTACTTGGCCAGGACACAGAAAAGCCCTGAAATACTGAAGCCCTTCAAGAGACATTATGCCACACTTATAGATAATTTTTACCTCTTGTTGGTAGCCTTGAGAATTTGGCCACAAACACCACCTACAGCAATTTCGATCTTGTACTGAAAAAATACTCATCATAAGATTTTATAATGCTTGTTATTTTAAATTCTCTCTCTGGGCTTTCCAGGGGTAGCACTTCTTAAACCATAAACACATCAAAGGTCCTCTGAGGTTAGGGACTGGCATTTGGCAAGGCCAGAGTCCGGCAATCACACGCATGAGTGTTTTCATAAGCAATCAGATGCAGGCATAAGAGCTCAATTTAGACAAGCTGTGCTCAAATCTAAGCTTGTAATCTACCTGTGGCTTGTACTGTTTACTTAAACTTTTCTTTTTAGAAAGCACTGCGGTATTCTGCATGCTTTGGTATAAGCCGGCTATAAATACGCCACCAAAAATAAGAGGAAACTGCCAGTATTGTGTTATGGCAAATACAGTATTCAAACATTTTAAAGTTGAGAAAGTAAATTCCATTTTAGAGGAATCACCAGCTGCACTGGTTTGGAGACGCTACCTTTCCACACAATGTGCTAAATTGTAGGAGGAAGCGTAAGGGTTTCCCCACCCCAGAGAATTAACTTCACCGTGAAATACTCACATAGATCACACGGCTTGGAGAACCTGACGTACTTGAAGCAGGTACAGAAATAATACTCTCAGAGGAAGTCCTTGTTTCCTATGGCAGTGGAAGAGAAGCGAAATAGACAGGAAATAGAGGCGAGGGAAAGATCATGTAACTCATTTCAGAAAGAACATACAAGACAGTTAATTTAATTAACCTTTCCCACTCAAAAATGACATATTATAGAGAACTCAGAACATACAGGCACAAAGTTATATATATAAGACCATTTTCAGTCAATCAAATTAACCTTCTGAAAATGCCAATATTATTTTACACATGATGTTCTTTTCTCCCTCTCTTCAGAACAAAATGGGCTGGAGCACTGCTGGGATGCTAGGACACCCTTTGGGTACTATCAAGAACAAGCCAAGTTACAAGATGATACAGTGGTAGCGTTTTTACTCCAAGGTTATGCCATCAAACCATTCTACATTGTGTCTGGAACATGTGATGCTACTGTGCCATTCACTCACAGCAAACATAATGACATCCTGCAGAGCATCCTGCATCAGACAGCCCACAGGACAGCTACCCCTCTATGCTGACTGTAAGACTACCAGATTAATTTTAATACTCAACTGGTTTTGCTCTGTTTTCAATCATTCTGGCATTCAGTGTGACAGACATTGCTTTCTCTTAGGTAGATTCCATTATGATGAAAAACATAATTACTTTTAAATAACAAAGGGTTGTGAGATGCAATTACATTAACCATGAGTGAACAGACCTATCATTCACAATGGAAGTTTAAAAAAATCTTACAATGAAATTGATGGGTTTATACCCTCTTTTACCCAGATATATTAATTCTGGGAAAATTTTCTTACCCATCTATGGAAAAACCTGCCCTTGACTGCAAAAAATACATATTTTTCCATGCACTTGGAGTGACCATAATTTACTGTCTCACCGAAAGCTGACACTTCTGTAATTGGACATTACAACTGTTTAAACCCTTAAAAGAATTTTAGCATGATTAAGCTGTCAGGTCAATGCAGCATCCTTTCCACCACTACAGTTTTGAAGTATTTACCAGCTTTTAGAGCAATATGTAAATATATCTGCACTGTTCTGTAACAACACAGCAAACAAACTAAATTGCCATGAGTATCCTTCCACTGACCTTCTCTAGCTCCAATAGTCCCATGGCTTCTCTTGATACAATACGTGGAGATACTTAGCCATATTAAAAAAAATCAGTTTAATTGTTTTGGCACATCTGACTGGGATTTTGGAATTTTTTCCCTCTAATTTTCAGTTGTCTGGCACTGAGGCTCTGCACACACTCCAGGTCCAAGGGAACAAGTGAGAAAATATCTGAGAAATACTTGTGGTTGCCTTCAAGATGATCATTTAACATGGCCAGTGTAGTTAAACTCCTCTTCTACACAGTTAAAAGTATTTCTGTTTTCCAGAACATGTGTAAATGACATGGAAGTGTCATTAATGCACTAGTGTCATGTACAAACCATATTTCTCTTTCATGATGTCCTTACAGGAAACCCAAAGCAGAAGAGAAAAATAACTGAAGAAAACTGCAGTATTCCAGTATTTTAAACCAAGTTAAAGCCAAATGACAGTTTTGGATTAAGCTCAGGATTCCCTAGATAAAGCTTCAGAGCTTCTTCCTGTGTCCTGGGCATGGTCTTGGGCAGCTGGCTCTAGGTGGCCATGCCTGAGCAGGGGGGCTGGACAAGATGACCTTCAGAGATCCCTAGCAAGCTCTGTGTCCTTCCGAGGGCAGACAAGGAGTGAGTCCTTCTGTCATTGGCTTTAACATGCTGCTTCCCTCCATCCAGTGAGACCCATTCCAGCCTCCCACCTAAGAGTCCTCTCCCAGAAAACTGAGCATGAGCCTTGCACATTTCCAGTAATCCCTCTGAACAATGGCTCACTGTCCAAGTGGAAAATAGGAACAAATGGTGTGCTCCAAGGGTCCGTACTGGGACCAGTACTGCTTAGTATCTTCATCCATGACATGGAGAGTTTGATTGAGCACATCCTTGGCAAATCTGCAGATGACACTCCATTGTGGGGTGAGGTTGATTCACCCGAGGAAAGGGATGCCATCCAGAGGGACCTTGGTGGGCTCTGGAAGTGGAGCCATGCAAACCTCATGAAGTTCAACAAGGCCAAGTGCAAGGTCCTGCAGCTGGGTCAGGGCAATCCCCAATATCACCACCCCACACTGAGGGGTGAAGGGAGGAGGAGAAGGACTCCGAGGATACTGGTGGCTAAAGAACTGGACACGAGCCATTCCACACCTCACACATTGTTCTTCATTCTCTGCATATACTCTTTTATTAGCCCCAGTCCATGCTTGCTGTACATAATCTCCTATCCTTTTCAATAAAAAGCTCACATCTCTGTTGACTCTTGCCTCTGTTAGTTCTTTTCTCAGTACTACATATTTTTCTTTTTCTTCCCCCTACCTCTTTTCATTTTCACATTTTTATAACCCTTAATTCCTCTTGCTGCTTTAATTTCTGCTGTCTTTTCCAGCTTCATCCCTTCTGCTTACCGTTTCACCCTCCCATCGTTTTTCTTCATGCTGTCACTCTCTCTCACAACTTCTCTTTCCCGTCCACTCAATCTCTGATGTTTTGGAGCATGCTGCCACTTACTCCTTTTGCCTTTATCACCCACCTACTTTAATTGCATGCTGTGCATGTATCTATACATAGGAAGATAACTTAAAAACAACAAACTGCAAGGTTGACCAGCAGATTTCTCAAGCAGTAGATCCTTTCCCAACTTCACAAGTTATATTGACAAGTTCATTATTACCCTCTTTGAAACAGTATCCTTCCTTCTGGCTTTGTTTTTTCAATATGAAGCATAAAGACTATAAAAAGTGGATAAACTCAAAGATAAATTCAAAGATTATTTCATATTCAGAGCCTGTCATGAAGAACACCAGAGCAATCGCTTCCCGAACACATGGGTACAAAAGATACAGCCAAGATCCTTCAGGGTAAAGCCCAAACAATTTTTTTTCAAACTGTAATTTAGTTGCACTTGCTGACACACCAGACTTGTAAACAATCTTTTTATAGCTGCTGCCTGCTGTTCTGACTTGTCCCATGTGCCTTCCTCCGAGCCCTGAACCAAAGCAGAGCTTTTTGAACAAGGATACCAAGGGTACCTCTTGGAGCATCAGAGAACATCAGAAGTGAAAAACCCCATAGTCGGCCTCCACATTAAATGAGATAGTCATAATTCAGTCCCACCACATCAGAGAGATCATTAATTCTTCATTTCCTAAGGGCAGTTTATTCATCTGCTAACCTTGTAATTCAAGTTGCCAGAACTCCCCCCTTTTCCCCTTGCACATGGACAGGTGCGCAAATCAGCCAACTTAAGGAGGTACTTAAAGCCAGAGATTAAATTAAGTTGGGGCTGGTTTGCCAACATTTCATAAACAAGTAATAAAAAAGTAGCTCTGAGGAGAGATTTTTTGTAAAAACAAATATAGTGAAAGTCCTCTGATCTTTTAAATTCAGAACCACATAAAAGAGGTCATGCACTGATCACATCATGATCAGACAGAAGTTAAAAAATAGTTTTTTGTTTCCTTAATTGTATTTTTGTAATTTTTCTTATTCAGTTTATACATATAACTCTTCGGTCAACATTCTCCTGAAGTTTTAGCTTTAATCTTACATTATTGCATTATATTAACCTATTAGATTCCTGCCATTTAAAATTTAAAATTATAGTCGTGAAAAAAAATTCCAAAACTTTCCCTCTATGCCTGCTGGGGAAAAAAAAAAAAAAA
>VWZG01008799.1:1811588-1912693 GCA_013396735.1 Grallaria varia | reverse complement strand
AAAAAAAAAAAAAAGGCATAGAGGATAATCTGGCAATCAAAGAACACTGGGAAAAATACAGTCTTTTTACCTTGTTTTTTTCTTCAGCCTTTGCAGCCTGTCTACAAACTGGATGCCAAATGGAGGTTCCTGGAAAGTAAATTTAAAGTTCCGTTTAATTCAGTTGTCCAATAAGAACCTTAAAAAGTTCAAAATAAGAATCATATTAAACCTTCCTATAAGTCTCATAAGACAGCATAGTGACTATTTCCCTGCTAGTGCATGGATACTTTTAAAACTAAAACTGACTCAATATTGGTAAGCCCGATCACATACATTTAACAGACTGGGTGCACTTCAGAAAGCTGCAAGTACTTCAGAATGGGAGATCAATGTCAAAACCTGGTCCTAAGAAGTGTGATACAGGATCTCCAGAATTCCTCCAGCCCAACCTCCTGCTCAGGGCAGGTCCCACTACAGCAGGCAGGGCTGTGTCCAGTTGGGTTCTGCATATCTCCAAGGACGGAGATGCCACAGCATCTCTGGGGAACCTGTTTCACTCTCATGGTGATTTTTCCCTTTATATATAGCTCGAATTTCCTACACTCTTATTATTCATATTCTTGTAATAGTCTAGCCCAGGCCATACAAAGTAGCACACTGTAATAGGATGGAATAGCACTATGGCACATAAACC
Source organism: Grallaria varia (assembly GCA_013396735.1). Taxonomy (NCBI): domain Eukaryota; kingdom Metazoa; phylum Chordata; class Aves; order Passeriformes; family Formicariidae; genus Grallaria; species Grallaria varia. The sequence continues at coordinate 1,912,017 of VWZG01008799.1, read as the reverse complement.
TAGTTGAAAACCCAGTCTTTCTGACTCATTCAGTGTTCTGATCTTGCACTTCCTACGTTTGCCTCTCGTTAATCAAATACTAAGGCACTGCACAAATTCAGGGGAGTATCCATCCTGGAGGAAGCAGGAAATGCAAAATGATCCAATTCTCTATTGCATGTAAGTATAGCTTGTAATAGTATTAAGAAGAGATATCAGTAAATGTGAGATAGAAACCAGTTTTGCACTAGTCACAAAGGGTAAAAGATATTTTAAAAAGTTGAACACTGTTCAAAACTTAGTGTTCAGTGGAAGTGGAATGTGTACAATAACATAAAATACAATAATTATTTGTAAATTTTAATAGTAAGAAGGAACCTTTATGCCAGCCTAAGCTCAGAGAAGCCACAAACTAAAGCTCTGCGCAGTTAAATAATGTGAATGCACTGCAACTTCTGCCTGACTAAATGGGAAATTGAGAACTTTTGTGTAATAAATATTTAATGTTTATACTGGGTGGAGAGCACCAGAGTTATTGGAAATGCTTTGTTTTCACAGCAGTTGGATAGTTTTCTTACTAGTGGATTTTGGAAACAAGATAGAAACAGAAAGTCTATTTCCCAGAAGACAGATGGAGATCATTAGAATTTATTTCACAAAAATAACCCAGATGAATCCAGACTCTTGCAGTAAAAGAGTGTAAGTACAAACCAGATAAATTACATTTACTAAGTCACTGAAGATTTTTGGTACTGAACCACTAAGAAATAACTATAACATCTTTAAATTTAATGCTAAGATTATCTTCCAGTTGCAGTGGGTCTGAGTTGGCCCCACATTTCCCATAAACTGATGTAAATCAAGAAGTATTTAGAATACCTTTTTTTTTTCTTTTTTTGATTACTCCTCTCTGTAGTCAAGCAATATTGGCTGGGAAACAAACTTTGACACACACAGTTAAAAAAAAAGAGTCCTTTACCCAAAAGTCATCTGTTGGATGACCACTGACAATTTCTGCTAAGGAACATGCAACACCCAAAAGAACTTTACAGCAGTTTACAAAGAGGATGAAGAACAAGTAATAAAACCTTGGCCTCTGACATTGTTTTATCATCTAACACATCAGGTCAGGCAGTCCAATTAAGTGATCATGTATCTTTAACGGCATTAGCATCAGTTTCTAATGGAAACTGCTTTTAACGTGAAGACAAAAAGTGTATGATAGTAAGCTGGCATGAACATTTCATGTATCAGAAAATACAGTAAGATGGGTCCAAATTAATAGGACCTGAGCATACTTTGCTATTATAGGAACTAATACTCAGCACAAAACTTAACAAATATCCATGCTTATAAAAAAACTGAACTTAAAAAGAAGTGACTTGCAAATGAGTTTCAAAGGGTTTGAAATCTAGAAACAAATTTGTAGTTTGATATATTTTTTTAAAGCATTGATTTCGCATGGGATCTTAGTACTGCTAAGCTGCCTTGCAGTTGGGAAGAACCACAGCACTTTCCGGCTCCTAAGGGAGAATCCATGAGCACAGACAAGGATCATTATGTCCCTTAATGAGCTAGTTCTTGTCACAAACCAAAATGACAATAGAATTGCCATTTTAAATAACATACTGAATTATAATTAGCTCTCACTGAGACCAATGCTGTGTTTTAAATAAAGTCTAAATTTTCCAGCTTAAAAAAAGATTTCAAAGTACATTTCTAGAAAACTGTGGACAACTGCAAAGTTGTAAATACAGATGTGGTCAAGCACATGATTTTATGATAATACCCCAGCCTTGCAGTTCCCACATCCTACAGAGAGTCTCCTTTCTGTTTTCCTTTTAAAAGATAGTGCCAGTCAAAGATATATGCAAAAGCCTTCATCTTCTCTGGTGTCTGACCCTGTATTTAACTGTGTACTCAGTTTTCTTTGATTGGTTTAGTACAGCTGCTACATATGAAGGATTTCAGCTGATATCTTTTCTAAATAACATTGTTACCCTTGCCTACTTTACAGTGCAAGTCCTTCCCTATTACCCCTGAAATGCCCCAACAAGAACCATTGCAATTCTCCTGTGCAACCTCATGGCTCCACATAAGATACAGGCACCTTGTGTGGCAAGGGCTTCAGCACTATGGCATCCTCCTCTCCACCCTCGGAGGGCGCTTTTCCACCTCTTTTTCACCCTGAACTCTGACTGAGGGGAACTCGGGTAAGGACCTTCAGATTTCCACTTCATACCCAAGCGGGCAATGAGTACAGAACTGGTCCTAGGATGGCAACAGCAGCTTCAGGAAACCTGCTGTTCTTTACGTGTGTTAACTTTCATCTGCGTCATTTATCACTTTGGTAAAAGGAAAATTTTATAATCTTCATTGTCAATACTCCCATCTGCAGGAAATAACTAGTACCACTCATCCTTTCTGTGATTCGCACTTGCTACTGGATTTGAACTGAGAAAAAGGCAATAGGCAAGAATCAACAAGGGTTTGCTTTTGCTTTTCCGTAACCTACAGATTGCACTCTTTGCTTTCTTTGGTAGTTATGAAGTGAGAATAAGTGCAAAACAGCTCAGCTATACTAGCAGGTGTGGGCAAGAGGCCCAGGGTAGCAGTTCTATTTTTGACTTTTTTTTACCTTGAAGATACATTTCTTCTCCTTCTGCAAACATCTGATTGCACCTGACGCATCGTGCACAGGTTGGGTGGTAATGTTTTTCTCCTGCCTGTTTGGAAAAAAGGGTACAGATGATTAAGCATATTGACCAATTTAGCAGTTTCACTATGAGGAGCTTTTCTTTGATCCTCTTGATTATGCCTACACAACACAAATTAGTTAATGATAATTAGTTCAACAATCTCCTACAACCACAATGCCAATTTTTGATTCCAGACAATTTCAAATGTAATTATGATCTTGCCTACACAATAAAAAGGTTCATGTGCAATAGCTAAGTCTCTAAATTTAAGGAATGGGAATGAATTTATACAGTGAACAAATTTTCCCCCAATATAACCATGCTGTGCACCAAGTACAGGGCAGCTTAGAACTCACCTGCCCAAGGAAGTTAGGAGGTCAGAACCTTGAGCATCAATTTGCAACACAACCACATGTTCATCATGATTCAATTCAATATATAATCTTAATGCTCAGGAAGAACCATCTTGCGCAAAAAACGTAGCTGCTTTGGAATGGTCTTGCAGTAAGAGGTACTTAAGGCTTTCCATGAGGACTGTGTGCGGCACATCTACAGGACTGTAGGTTCAGAGCTGACACTCTGGGGTACTGTGCACTGACCCCCTCACGCAGACAAGCCAAGAGCTTTGCCAACAGCTCTGAGATTAATTCACGTAATTTAATACCATTGACTGGAATGAGCTCAGAACAGCTTAGTAACTTAACAATTTTCATATATTTAAATTCCCAATTACTTTATTATGCCATTAACTTAAAGTGTTTAACCACTGACCTCATTGTGCTTTTCAAGATGAGACATCTCCCTGCTCCAAAGGAACAAGTGCCTGTCTGTGTCAGAACATCCACGTGTAACACAGACATGGGTGAAGTTAACCTCAAACGACTATCAGGGTAAAAAAAAAAAAATCCAGGATTCTTGGATCAAGAGTTTGTGCAGCACTCAATTTTTGTAATTTAGCCAAGATTAACTCTATGGGTGACCGTGGGCAAACTTGTTAGCTCTGGTTCCCACAGGCATGGACAGCAGCATCACAAGGCAATTTTTGCTTGAGCCAGTAACAAAAATAGCATTCAGGGAGTTGTGCTCTTCCAAGTGAACACCACGGGCCAGTCCCTCGAAACTGTACTCCTATCTCATCTTTCAGATGACACTCACAAAACAGAGTTCAACAGCCCAAAGGTGGCTCTTGCATGTGCTCCCAGAACTCCTCACTCTTCCAAATCCCCAGAGAACCAAAACCCAAATGTTGGCATCTCCCTCCTCCATTTTGACACAACACTCTTCTGTGCTAGAGAGAATGGCTCATGGTTTAAAACCAACGCCACTTCCACCATGAATAAAAGCCAGGAGACCAAGTAACTCTAAAGCTTAGAGCTAAGGTAAACTAAGTTTAACTTAAGGTTAAGCTGAGTCTGACTTCAGTAGACATTCTCCTGGAGTTAAAAATAAGCAAATTTTGGGCTTATCTCATAGCCTGCTTATCTGAAAAAGGTTGAAAGCACTACTAGGATTGTGTGAGCCTTTAAGGAACTACTGTGAAGTATTGCCCCACTGTCTCCACCATGTAAATATGCTGCACAGCACTGCAAAGTCCTCTTCTATTAATCTGGAAACTTAACCCCGTTACTACAAGGATAATTTGTCTTACTCTTTCTCACTGAGTCAATGTTAAAGCCTTCAGAGGTATTTATATTAAAGTATCTGTGTCTGGGAGCTATTTTGCTGTTCACAATATCAATCATAGCAGTGCAGTAAATTTAGGTTAAACAATCTCTGGTTTTACTTCATCACTGTTAACTTGATTCTCTCCTGAAAACCTGCTGCAGCACTTTAAATCAGCAACAAAGAAGAGCAACACACCACATCAGAACTGCCCTTTTGAAAACAGCTTTGCTCCAGTTCATTCTTTTTATGGTGTCATTTGTGCAGACTTCAGAGTGATTTTTGCAAATTCAGACATGGAAGATGGTCACTTCTAACTGTGATGACACCTTTAAAGTATCAGACTGTGAACAATCAGTATCACGCTTAAACCCCAGGTTTACAATTGCTTGCCTGAGTGCAGGTGTTTAGGCACAGAGAGCTATTTAACTATACCAGATAAACTTACGTTTGGAATATCAAGCGGAAAAGAAATATAATTTCCCTTGGAAGGTTTGTACTGCACAAGCATTGCTAATGCAATGCACAGCCTCAATAATTCAACTGATTTAGTGTGGCTGATGTGATTCCCAGGCTCACACTCTCCTGGGGAATTCAATTACTTCTTTGCTAAAATAAACTGCCAGAACACATTCTCAGATAACCTGGATGCATCATAGAACAAAATCTATTTCCCCAAATTTAACGGTACAACCAAATAGATAATTTTAGTTCACTGTGCAGAGCCAGTAATAACAACTAGCTGTAGAATGGCACAGAGAGAACTCTTTTTTTAACTTAGACACAATAATAACAGAAAATTAGGGGAGAAAGGTGCAGTGAACCTTTTGCTGATAATCACACCAGGATAACTTCAATAGATTTTGCATCATTAACTCTGAATTAAAATGGGACAAACTAAAAAATTTTTGTATAATTCTAAAAGGCTTTTGCTGCCCCCTTTTAAAAATACTTTCTTTTGCTCCTCTTCTAATAAAAGCACAGAAGACACAAGACATAGCAGACTCTTAATTACCAGAAAGTATTTAAAACAGGCCATACCATCTTTCTAAATGAGAAGTATTGGCTGAATCTGAGGCTAAGGAGTTGCAGGAATTAACTAATACTATTTCTTGGTATGTTGATACAGTTGGTCTGATTAGATATCATAAACTATATTCAAACCTAGGACTTGGAGTGAGTCATACACTCCCTAGGGTACATACCAACAAGGCTTTCATCAAGGCCCCTTCCATTTTAGAGGCTTCACCTCTAAACAATCGGTTCCAGCAGAACCCAGAAATTTTATAAGTTTAGGGCAGCAACTGTTTCATGTTTACAGTTTAGTTGTAATAATGGCGTCATTATTTTTCAGTTTTCTTGGTTATATTTATGTGAGGTAATTCAATGTAGCAAACAAGTTCCTAACCATATGGTTACCTCATCTTCTCACAGTTTGATTGCTTAGTTTGACAGATTGTTGTCTCAATGTTCAATAAAATACCATCACACACAGAGCACAGAAGAAGATCTCTGAGAAAGTTTCTTACAATCTACCACTTGAGCTGTAAGACATCTCTCAATGTCCTACATCTCCTTCAAGGCTGTACTGGGTCGTTGTGCCCAGGCATCCAGATACGAAGATGGTATTATTATGAAGATCAATTTAAAGATTAATTCTCAACCCTGAATAGCAAAGCACGTCCTCAGCAACATAGCACATTATCAACAATTTAATTCCTCTTCAACTGACTCTGCACCAGCTTTCCAGAATCACTAAGTCGCAGTCTTGTTGTTTAATTTAAAGGTGGAGACAAAACAGTCTGGTATTATGAATTAGTTCTTTCCTTTTAGGTAGGAGAGACCCCTTTGAATGTCAGATCTCCCCTGCAGAGCAGGCAGAGCTTTCTGGGCTAGATCAATGTGAGAAATGTGCTTCCAGTGGAGCCAAGACCTCTCACAGGCCATGCCCTGAGCACGGGGACCACCACGTGTTGTTACCTGTCGCACAGCACATCGACAGACAAACCGCTGCTCCACTTAACACAGGACCCAAAAGCTCTGCAATGAAGTATATACAACGACCTTTTCTCATTTCTCATGACCCGAGGGCTTGAACTAGGTAAAAGGAGAATAAACCTGATGTGAGAAATGCGAATCACATCATTCAAAGCACAATTTGGAGACAGTAAGGGGTGTTATCCAAAAGTCTTCAGAGCAGTATGGTCACCAGGCCTGGAAAATATGCAATGCTAGCAAAACCAGAGTAATTCATACCGTACCAAAAGGAGTAATCTTAACTAGTGGAGTTTTAAATTAGCTGTCATCACTCAACAAAAATATACTACATTATTGCAGACAGCTCAGCTAAAACTTCTCATTCTCTGGCTATGGCTGCAAAAATAGGAGGTCATAGAATACATAAAAAAATCACATGCATAATAATTGTAACTCTATCACAATAACACTGGTCATCTGGCCTCTCTCCGGCCATTTCTAGGAGTGTGACTAATGCAATTTTTTACTGCAGTAAATGAGTGAGAGCTGCTTATGGATTGACACAAGCGTGAACCAAGTCCTGGAAAGAATACTCAAGATTTCTGATGACTTTCTCATCACTGAGCTCTAAGTACATCCTATCTCACTGTATTGCTCAATAAAGTAGTTAGCAAAGGGAAGATAGAAAGGACATAAAATCACTTAATATGCTAAAAAAACTCATAACTGTCTGGTTCTTTTCCTGAGAATGAAAAGTTACCATTAAACTTTTCCTTGAAAAATAAAAAATAATAAGAATAAAAAAACCCTGTTCTTTTTTCTTGAAATGCATAGTGGTAGCTGATATCTATTGGTGGGTGCAAAGAGTCTGGGGAAGTGAGAAAAGGTTAGACTGTTGCAATGACTCAATCATATCAAAGCATAGTTTCCATTTTAAGTGTATAACACAACACAGTTGCTGTAATAGTGCATTATTACCACTCAGTGTTATCTACTGAGGTAGGCCCAAATCCTGCCAACCTCATGCTCCAAAATCTCCAAATGAAGTCCTAACTGTACCCCATCCTGAACAGACATAATGGAAAACTGCCCACAAAACACTGAGCCGCTGGCTATGCCAAGGCACAGTGCTGCTGCATGACCCAGAAACAAAGCCCTCAGAAGGCTGGTATAAAGCACCCTTAGTTAAAAGCTTCTCACATGGAACAAATTCCTCGGAGAGCTGCATCACCAGACAACCACCTCTTCAAGCAAAGGGAAACAAAATAAAGCACAAACCCACTGACAATCAATAAGCCTTTCTAACAGGCAGCTTCTCAACCTGAAATGAAGGATTAGAGGTCTTACAAAAGACATACAACTTGACAGCAGCTGTTTTAGCTGAGGGGAGTTGCTCTTTGTTTGGGATGGGATGGGGGAAAATACTTAGGTACCATAGGAATAGGTGTAAGTTTAAAACTTCAATTACACAATAAAGTATTCTCTTTTCTATGTTTTGTTTCATTTTCCTGAGTCAAGTAGGAGAAGGAAATCTTCAAATTGCTGGTTGTGCTCCTGGTGAAACTGCCCTCTTAGGCCAGTGGCCTTCATCACTGCCAGGGCACACTGCTCTCAGGTTTGCCAACTGTCCACCATACCCCAAATGCATTTTCCAAGCACTGATAATTCAAATAAGAAATTAAAATAAATCAAGGTGTGCTTGATGTATATATATCATACTGAAACAGAACATAAAACCAAGATATAACTCCTTGATAAATGAAGTTGGTACCACTTTCAGCTAGTGTCCATGGATTTGTATGACTATATCTGGGGATAAAAACATGGTAACCTTGGGTTATGGAAGTTCACAGGATCATAGAATGGTTTGGGTCCAAGGAATGTTAAAGATCATCAAGTTTCAAACATCCTGGCATGGGCAGGGACACTTTCCACTACAGCCCATCCAACCTAGCCTTGAACACTTTCAGAAATCAGGCATTCACAACTCCTCAAGTAGTTCCAGTGTCTCACCATCCTCACAGTAACAAATTTCTTCCTAATATCTAATCTAAACCTACTCTTTTTCAGGTTAAAACCATTACCCCTTGTCCTGTCACTACATGCTCTTGTAAAAAGTCCCTCTCCATCTTTCCTGTAGGTTCCCTTCTGGTCGTGGAAGGCCACAATTAGGTCGCTCCTAAGCCTTCTCTTTTCCAGGCTGAACAACCCCAACTCTCTCAGCCTTTCCCTGTAGAAAAGGTGCTCCATCCATCTCATCTTGGTGGCCCTCCCCTGGATTTCCTCCAATAGGTCAATGTCCTTCTTGTGGTGGACACCCCAGACCTGGGTACTGCACTCCAGGTGGGGTCTCAGCAGAACAAAGTAGAGGGACAGAATCACCTCTCTGCCTGCTACCCACACTGCTTTTGATGCAGTCGAGGACTCATCTGGCTTTCTGAGCTGCAAACACACATGGCCAGGTCATGGCCAGCCTCGCACCCACCAGCACCCCCAAGTCCTTTTCAGCAGGGCTGTTCTTGATCTGTTCATGCCCAAGCCTGTGTTGATAGCAGGGGTTGCTGCAACCCAGGTGCAGCACTTTGCACTTGGTTTTGTTAAACTTATGAGATGCCCCAGGGCCATTTCTCAGGCTTGTCCAGGTCCCTCTGGACAGCAATCCATCCTTCAGGTGTGTCAACAGCACCACTCAGCTTGGTGTCATCTGCAAACTTGATGAGGATGCACTCAAGCCCTTTGTGTATGTCACTAATGAAGATATTAAATAACACTGGTCCCAAGGTGGACCCCTGAGGGACATCACTTGTCACTGATGTCCAGTGGGACTGAGCTGTTGACCACCACCATCTGGATGCAACCTCCAACCAATTCCTTATCCATCCATCAAATCAATCTCTCTCCAATTTGGAGAGAATGATGTTGTGGGGGACTGCATTACAGGCTTTACAGAAGTCCAGAATAACAGACTTCTGTAGTTCTCCACTTGTTCAATGATGTACTCACTTCACTGTAGAAGACCACCGGGTTGGTCAGCCACGATTTTCCCCTGGTCAAGTCATGCTATCTGTCTTAAGTCACCTCCTTGACTTCCATGTGCCTTAGCATAGCTTCTAGGAGGATCTGTTCCATGATCTTCCCAGGCACATAGGTGAGGCTTGACAGGTCAGAAATTACCAGGGTCCTCATTTCTGTCCTTTTTAAAGATAGGTGACTTTTTCCAGTCACTTTTAACTTCACCTGACTGCCATGACTTTTCAAATGTCATAGAGAAGGGCTTGGTAACTACATAAGCCAATTCCCTCAGGTCTCTGGGATGCATCTCATGTGGTCCCATAGACTTATGCACATTCAGGTTCCTGAGGTGGTCACAAAACAGATCTTTACTTACAGTGGGAATCATTTTGCTTCCCTAGTCCCCATCCTGGTGCCCATCCACTCAAGAAGAGTGGAGAGGTTGCCATCAAATAGTGAGGCAAGAAAGTTGTTGAGTTACCTCAGCCTTCTTCCTTATCTGCTGTTACCAGTTCTCCAGCTCTGTTTATGAGAGGGGATACACCTTCTGTGACCTTCCCTTTCTGGTTAATGTACCTGTAGAAGTCCTTCTGTCCTTCCCGCTATTCTCTGCATCCCTTGCCAGGTTCAGTTCCAGCTTCATCTCTGCCTTCCTCAACCATCCCTACACAACCAAACTTCCCCTCCATACTCTTCCCAGGTCATACAGAATAGCTTCAACTGTGTATTTATTTGCTTCTTTTCCTTTAATTTGACCAGTTTGTCCCTACTCAGCCATGCTAGTCTCTCACCATCCTTGTCCGATTCCATGCCCCTGAGGATTGCTAGCTCTTGTGCTCTATGGACAACTTCCTTAAGGATCTGTTCCATTCCCACTAGCCATAATTTCATATCCACTTCATTACCTATCATTTTAAATTCAACAGTGAGGAGCACATACTTTTACTGGGAATTATTTTTTCAGAGTATATGAATCAAAAAGATGGAAAACCACTGAATTCCTTCAGTGGATATTTAATTCATCCTGTTTATACTTCATAATTCATTCCCCTAATTATTGTTTTTACAGGGATATTAAACCATTATGTGAATGAACTGCGTTTTTTATTAAGTGCCAGAAATGTACAGGAAACTGATAATGAAACACAGGTATAAAAAGAAACTCCAGATATTTATCTTTATTAAATTTAATCAAGTTTTTGAATGAGAATCAGCATTTTGATGTTAAATAGACCAATCAGTCACTGCATTGATTTATGAAGACAAATTCACAATTACTGTAAGTAAATGCAGTTCTCTGACTTTGGCCAAGCTAAAGTTTTAATTCCTGCTCCCAGAACTACATTAGTTATTATTTAATAACTTTCTCACCAAACAGCACAGAACTGGCCCAGAAAATTTTCCTACCAAGTCATTCCACCAATTAGGCAAACCTAATCCAGGGCTGTTCTTGCGTATTCCCACCTGGTAATACAAACCTCCTGTTCTTGGTCAGCACTTCAACATGGGATTGTGCAACATGAGTTTAATCCTAAAAGCTGCGTAAAATCTAGGGCTCAGGTGTTTGTCCTTCTGTCTTAATCTCAAGAGTACCATGAAGAAGGTGCACCTTCTAGTGTTGTTCAGTGGACACACACTCCTAACTCAGCCATTGCATCCGCATAGTGCCACATCACATGGACTATACAGGCCTCCATAAAGTGAATTCTATGAGGTATTTTCAAATTAGAGTGATGATATTCAGAAAGTCAGATAATCTTTATGCTTGAGGTAGCATACTGTGCTCAGTTACCAGCTTTATATGTAATCACACAAATTCTCTATTCACATTTCTAGCAAAGACAGAGGTTTGCATACACAGCAGAAGGACTCGAAGAATTACTCAGTAATAGCTGTTGTATACAATAATGGTTAAGTTAGTAAACAGCTGTCATATCATCTACTGAGTTTGAAGGGACAGGCAACATTATCAAGGCAGAGGTATTTGGCAAAGTATCTATTGTTTATGTCATACAGTAGTGTCAAGGAGAAAAAATTGTGAGAGCCAGAAGACAGACGGAATTCTGTGGAGGAAAACTTACTAATTCTCTTAGTCACAGTGGACCTGACTCACCAGTGAGTCACTACAACAGCATGTCAGGGCAAATGAACTGTTTCCAACAGGATTTACAGCACTGTAAATGCAGTGTAATGTTTTGTATCAATCATTCTCCTCATCTTCTCCTTACTGGATTCATTTATCATCCTACCAGATGCCAAGAAACAGTCATGTGAAATGCTCAGTACATCCACCTGCAGCATTACTTACAGCTTCAGCAATTTCACATGCACAGTTATTTCATGTTGTCTTTGTTCTGGCTCATCCTACTGTATTTTGTAGAGCCTTGAGAATTCCTACCCACATTTGAGTCATTTTTTACTGCTTCCCACCCACTCTTTATTCTTCCAGGTATAAAGTGCAGATCAAACATACCAACAGGAACATTTATCTCAGAATGCTAACTTACTATATACTAGACTCTGAGAAGAAAAAGTTTCTAATGCTTGTCAGAGAAATTAAAAAATAATTAAAAAACCATAAAGGGAATAATTAAGAAAAAAGAAATAATAGAAAAATAGTACTCCTATAACTGTAATCCCACTCATAGAATCATAGAATTGATTGGGTTCAAAAGACCTCAGAGATCATCAAGCCCAACCCTTGATCCAACTCCAGTCAGTTTACTAGATCATGGCACTCAGTGCCACGTCCAATCTCAGTTTAAAAACCTCCAGGGACGGTGAATCTACCACCTCTCTGGGCAGGCCATTCCAATGCCTGATTACTCTCTCTGTAAAGAATTTTTTTCTAATATCCAACTTAAATTTCCCCTGGCAGAGCTTAAGCCCGTGCCCCCTTGTCCTGTTGCTGACTGCCTGGGAGAAGAGACCAAGCCCCACCTGGCCATAACCTCCCTTCAGGTAGTTATAGAGAGTGATGAGGTCACCTCTAAGCCTCCTCTTCTCCAGACTAAACAACCCCAGCTCCTTCAGCCTCTCCCCATAGGACTTGTGTTCTAGTCCCTTCACCAGCCTTGTTGCTCTTCTCTGGACCCGCTCCAGCACCTCAATATCTTTCTTGAACTGAGGGGCCCAGAACTGAACACAATACTCCAGGTGTGGCCTCACCAACGCAGAGTACAGGGGAAGGATCACTTCCCTGGTCCTGCTGGCCACGCTGTTTTTAATACAGGACAGAATACCATTGGCCTTCTTGGCCACCTGGGCACACTGCTGGCTCATATTGAGCTTCCTGTCAATTAGTACCCCCAGGTCCCTTTCTGCCTGGCTGCTCTCCAGCCACTCTGTCCCCAGCCTGTAGTGCTCCATGGGGTTATTGTGGCCAAAGTGCAGGACCCGGCACTTGGCCTTATTGAACTTCATCCCATTGGAATCAGCCCATCTCTCCAATCTATCCAGATCCCTCTGCAGAGCCCTCCTGCCCTCCAGCAGGTCAACACTCCCTCCCAACTTGGTGTCATCAGCAAATTTGCTGATGATGGTCTCAATCCCCTCATCTAAATCATCAATAAAGATGTTAAACAGGACTGGACCCAACACTGACCCCTGGGGGACACCACTGGTGACCGGCCGCCAGCTGGATGCAGCCCCGTTCACCAGCACTCTCTGGGCCCGGCCCTCCAGCCAGCTCTTAATCCAGCAGAGAGTACACTTGTCCAAGCCATGGGCTGCCAGCTTTTCCAGGAGTATTACATGGGAGACAGTATCAAAGGCTTTGCTGAAGTCTAGATAGATCACATCCACAGCCTTGCCCTCATCCACCAGGCGGGTCACCTGATCATAAAAGGAGATCAGGTTGGTTAGACAGGACCTGCCCCTTCTAAACCCATGCTGGCTGGGTCTGATCCCTTGTCCATCCTGAAGGTGCTGTGTGATTGCACTCAGGATGATCTGCTCCATAACCCTGCCAGGCACTGAGGTCAGGCTGACCGGCCTGTAGTTGCCAGGGTCAGCTTTGCAGCCCTTTTTGTGGATTGGGGTGACATTCACCAATTTCCAATCATATGGGAACTCCCCAGTGAGCCAGGACTGCTGGAAGATGATGGAGAGCGGCTTGGCAAGCTCTGCTGCCAGCTCCCTCATCACCCTAGGATGGATCCTGTTTGGTCCCATTCTGTGACATCTGTAAACAAGTTCTGACTCAGGAGCAAATTCAGCCCTGCCACAGTCAGGTAAAATCTGGAAAAGCCAAAAGCCCAACAGCACTTTGGTGTTGTTTTTTTTTTCAGAATTTGGTACATATTCTTGTGAATCAAAACAGTCTGTGATGCCTAAAATCACTGATTATGCACTCAGTTGCTTTTGTTATGAAGTGAGTGATCTTTTGTCTTTTTCTTCTCAGCTTTCCAATTTTTCTGGCCACCCACTGAGACTGGAAGAGGCTTCTGTTTAACATTTGCTCAATAATCTCCTTCATTTCTTTTCCACTTTGCTCTCCCACTCCTTAAAACCTACTTAGGGGCCAAGACAAGCTGCAGCTGGCTCTCACATATGCCATCCCTTGATAGGGGAGAGGGACCGAGATGACTTGCAGACATACTCCTCTTTATAGTTAAGTTTGCAGCTGTGCATTTAGCCCACCCATTTCAGATGGGAAGAACAAACCTACAGCCAACCCCAAACAGCCCTGGAGAGGCAGCACGGTTTATCAGATGAAGCCAGCACAGCTCTTTTCACACTGGACACGGTGATCTAGGCTGTAAACACCTGAGATCAAAAGCTGTCTCTACTTCTGTGCCTGAACAAGGACTGCAATTTTAGACTGCCAAATTTAGCTGGGACTGGAAACGCTGCTGTCATATGCAGAACTGAAACTTAAAATCCTTCCTAGAAGTAGGAAGTTTCTTCTTTCAGGTTTGTTCACATATTTCTAGGTCAGGGTAGCATTCTGATGTTCTTACTTTGGGGAATATTTGAAAAAGCACAAACAATGGTGAAGGCTAGCTGGATGAAAAATCTAAAAGACACAAGGAGTGAGTCACAGGCTGTTTTCCTGCTGTTCGCAGAGAAGCTGAACTGTTCTCACACGGGCCACAGCATCCCGGAGATACTTCATCAACAAAGCCAATTGTCTCTGAGTGCACTTACTGCTGCACCACTGTCATGGTGATGGCAGAGAGCTGGAGGCAGGCACTTGTGCTGCTGGGGGGATCACAGGGGGTGCAGGGCTCTGCTGGGCAGTGGTCCTGCGACCACAGCACGCCCCTGACTTGAGTCACAACACCACCAGGAATCAAAGATGATGCAAAATAATCGGATGAGGAACTGAAGACATCCATGAAGTGCAACGTTTCACATTGTCAAAATACCGAAATGCTGGCAAACAGTACCAGATATTAATGCATCACTACGGCAACACATCACTTAACGAGACACTGTAACTGGCATAGTGTTCGCTGCGTGCCTCTGAAGCTCAGAAGCTATAACAGTGATTACTGGAATCATGCCTTTGATCCTTTAATTAAGCAATTAAGATAATTTAAGATAGTTAAGGGTACTAAATTTTTGCATAATGAGCACAGGCGGTGGACCCATACAAACCCACGCAGGCACAAATGCACAGCAGCACTACTGGAGGCTGCTCCCATACATTCGAGAGATCTTCAGCAGAAAAGCAAGCAAGCAACTAAAGAAAAAAAAAAAAGGCAAAAACCAAAAAACACACCACACAAAATCTGCAATAGAGAATCTTCCTTCTCTATCAATCACTTTCCATCAAATTCTGAACTTCTCTATGTTATTCAGAAATAGTTTGCAGAATCCCTCACTTTGGTAAAAATGTAACAGTCTTAAGGTATCATCAAATGCTGCTCAGTGCTCTTCTTCAATAAACCTAACAAATTATTTGCAAAGTAAAAGCTATACAAAGAGTTTCTTGTAATATATAGGTTTTTTTCCTGACATGTTTGCAACTGTGAGTTTTTAACAGTTCAGATAATAGATACAGATAACAGGTGTACCTTTGTATCTCTTCTTGGAGAGAAGAGGTGGCTGAAAAAGGGAAAGCACAAAACTGGGAGAAAGACGAGGTGAATGCATCTAAAACAACATAATTGTGCTACAGAAAAGTCTAAAAGCTAAGGTAAAAAACATTTGCATTGCTATTTATTTGCTTGCTGATAGTATTTTTAATGATGCCTCATTTAAAGCAGAAAGTCTAAGTCAACTGTGAATTACCACTTACCCAGCCACAATCAGAAACTACGCACCGACAATTACCCTGCCTTTGCAAACAAGCAGTCCCAGCTGAACGCAAGTGGCACCAAAACAGAGAACATTCCCAAGCTGCAAAACGCCTTGCATCTCAGCATGCATTGAACAGTGCATCTCACTATGTATTGGAAGGGCTAATTAACATTTCCTACCTTAGATGGTCTCCTTTTGCAAAAGCTAATGCTGATTTATTTAGATATAGCTTTTCCAACAGTTTTCTTTCTTCTCTGTTGAAGGGAGAAAACTGACGTAGAGAGCAGTTTCTAACCGAAGATAATACTGACACTAGGATTCTTTTGCTGCTCTGACAGCCTTCACCAGGCTGCCCGTGGTACAGGAAACCCTTCGTTCGTACAGACAGAGCTGCTTTTATTGCACACTCCAGTATTAATGCCTATATAACAAGATGCTCAAGTACCTTTCACACATCAGTAGGTTTTGTTGTTAATGAAACAGCAGGACAACAGACCTTCCAGAATGAACCATTCTTCCACACTGCAGGCAGAATTCTGTACTCCCTGCTGTAAAGAATTAGTCTCGTCTCTCTGCTGTACTGAGACTTTTGCAAAGGGAAAGGCAATCGATTTACAAAGTAGATGTGACTGAAAGCAAAAGCAGCTCAACTCCAGGGCAAAGCAAAAAAGAAACTACAAAAAATAAGATTCATGTTTTAATTAATAAGTCACTGAGGCATAAATGGCATTTAATTGACATATAAATTAATGACATTTCTAGTCTCATTCCTGCCTAGTGCCTACTGCATTTGTTCCCTTCTTTCAAAATAACATATGATTATGATTAATAGGTTTTAAAAACATACATTGATTATGTTTTTCTAGACATTTACACATACATGTAAACTGGTAAAATGTTAACCCTTTCTTCCCCCACATAAACTGAGGGCCATGCTGCCATGTTGGGATGTCAGATGCTAAACATAAAGATGGGTCCAACTGCTGTAAGTGATAGAGCCCTTTTCACCAGCACTTGTAAGAAACATTTACACCACAGTCACATAGCTGGAAATCATGGGACAATTGTAGACAAAAGTCAAGTGCTGAAAATACCCCTCAGAGCTTACAGAAGCAGTTGGGTTGCATGTAAATAAGCCCCAGGAGACATTTCCAAAAGTGTAACTTCCCATGTGTTACACTGTCAACTTCCATTCACATGAAATTAAAAACAACAGCTAGCAATGATGAAGATCCAGCATATCCCTCAGCTGCCACAAGGCAGCTCACCTTGGCCATTGGTGTGACTCAGTTGTCTGGCCATGCAATCATGACCCCCCTCACAGCCTATTCTGTGTTTGCCATCAAAACATCCCCAGGAGGCTATTTTTGGACACGGAGGCTTCCTCTAACAGTGTAGGAAACCACCAGCTGACACAGCAGATGAAGAGAAAACCTCCCAAGTAGTATCTCGCTCTGGGCTGTCAATGCTAACAAAGTCACAGGCAAAAAAATCACACCAGGAAGGGATATACCAGGGAAAGGTCGTTCTTCAGAAACAGTGGAAGGGGTTGCTATCACTGCACAAGGCAGTGGTGAGGCATCATCTGGAGAACAAGGTTCATCCATGCTAAGAGAAGGTGGTTCCAGTCAGGACGGTGAGAAGGTCCGCTGGCATCACCAGAAAAGCCTGGAGTTGAATTTATGAGCAGAGGAGAGTTTGGTTCATTCAGTTTTGCAAAATAAAAGATGAAAGGGACTAAGATTACTCTCTCTAAACTCCCCTTTGAGTTCATCAATCAAAGGGGAGAAAATAACAGCCTTCCAAAACACTGCATGTCCTGCTGTGTGGGAAGAACAAGGAGGTGGGCAACACAACTCTGCCTCCTCCAAGCAAAACACAGAGAGAAGACTGATTAAAAATGAGGAGACAAATGGAAAGTGTTTTCTTGATTGAAAGGGGTTTGCATCAGGCTCTGAATTATCGTGAGAAATATAGTCTATATAAAAAAATGCAATTATACCTATTTTGCCTATTTTTATGATATGTTCACTAGCACGAGTTTAGATTTTAAGTAATATATAACTGCTTGTAATGAAAAAAAAGGAGAATTATTTTAGCATTAAATGAAGATAAATAGATTGCAACATGACAAAAGGGAAATGGCTGGTTATAAAAATCAATAGCTGGTTATTTTTCAATGTATTAACTTTCTCTGTTATTGCATGATCTTAACTATTGCAGGATTGGCAAGAGACATAGCACAAGCCCTGAAATAAACCCTTTTTCTCCCTAAAGGTTTTTAATTACACTGCATTTTAAGTCAAACTAGTAAACTCCAGCAACCTCTTGGTTCCCACTTATGCTGGCAGGTTTATTGATACCTACGGCCAGGGATAAAATAGGGCAATTATTCGGAGAGGACTGATACTGCACTTAAGAGTGCTCTGAAAGCTTCACGAGCAAAGCAAACCTTGCCCATAAATGCACTGGTGGGTAGTTTTTATTTTTAAAAACAACAGCAAAACTGTTGCTTCTAAAAGCAATAGAAGAATTTATTGTGTCCATAAATGAACTGCTCGGCCCCTTTCATGACTTTTCCAGCACAAGTTCCCTGGGACACTGAGGGCAAGCCAAGGTGGACTGGAGGGGAAGAAAGAAACAAGAAAGGAATTCTAAACAAAGTTATCCTGTGTTTAAGACCATTTACTAGATGGAATGAATCTGGCCCTCAGAAAATGGGCTGAAAGAAGAACTTAAGTAACTAAATCATCATTGCATTTGGCTGACAACCTACAAAAACACCCGTATTTTTATAACTTATCAGTAACTCACACTAGTTGACTCTCCCTTCCTCTCTGCTGAACAAACACTTGAAATGAACAAGTGTTGGAAGGGGAGAGAATATTATAATATCTGGGCACAGAATGATTGTGAAAGCAGCTGTCCTCCTGACATTATCACAGAAATCAGAGACGGAAAAACTCCTATTAGGTTATATAGTCCCACCCTTTGTCATTGCAGGACTGTTCCCTAACGTAGATTTTCCAGTGCCCTGTCCAATCTTGTTATATGACTTTCCAAGTGACAGCTTCCAGCAGCTCCCTTGGGAGACTATTCCTCTGCCTAATAAGTATTGCTCTCAAGATTTCCCCCCACTTTAATAGCAATTTTCCCTATTATTTCTGTGTATCTTCAGATAACATTGAAGATGGTAAAAAGAAATACAGACATTTTGAAAAATGTTTCAGGATTCCAGAAAATTCCACAAAAATCATGTCCTACAATGAAAACCAGCCATGGTTACTTGGTATTTTTTTCTGTCCTCTTTACCAGGAGATACACAAGCATATTAACCAGCCTGCTGGTGACACACACACATCGAGTTTGATACCAATACCAGACAGACAGAAGAGATCAGCCCCAATTCCAAGCCTTCTGAGCAAGTCCATCTTTTGCAGACAAACCACAAATGACAACCACGTTATCTATGGATATGGTCATTGCGTTCTTTCAAATCTCTTTGCTCAGGCCATGGCTTTTTGTCTACCTTCCTAATGAAATGAGGTGTGTGCATCACCTCCCACCTGGCAGCTCTCCACAGTCCACGCAGAAACTCAATGGCCATTTTAAGGGATCCCTTACACAGTTCCAAAGACTCAGGGAAATCACAGGCTGATCAGCGTGGAAGAAGGCTCACACTGCATGTCAAGTCTTGTAAACAGGCAGTGGGAATGTAAAAAAAATACATATCTTGAGATATGTCATGGGAAAACCTATATTCAAGTTTCATTCGTTTTTTTGCATGCTAAACAAATTTTTTTGTACAATCCTATAAAAAAAGTCTACCGACCATAAAATTTCCAGGTTGTCCTAACAAGCCTCCAGACATTAAATGTATTTTTAACTCTTCAAATCCATTGCCTGTTTCATACTAATTTCATCTTATCTTTCCTGTTTCACAGTGACACTACCTGACACTTCTGCATCTTTACAGATTGTCAAAGTCCTTTCTCCTCATTCTTATTTTTTAAAAAAAGGGTTTTGGAATTTTGCATCAGTAGTTTTTCCACAGTTAAACGCCACAGACCAATCAAAGGAGTTTCCAGCCTGAACCAGTACCAAAGTAAGAAGAGAACTAGTGCTACAGAGCTGTCATCTGAGCAACACTGGGGAGGGGAGAGTAAAGGGACACACACACCCCCCCTGACCAAAAACACCACCCAGAACTACAATGACTTATGCCATCAGTCATGGTAAAATTCCTACCACAGCTTCAAAGCAATAGCTTTTCTACAGTTTGTTACGGTACAATCTACAATAAATGCAAGGCACTCTCCTCCTGTTCAGTACAATCTCACCTGGCAGTCAGAAGAAGCAACTGCAGCCACACCTGCTCTCAGGTCTGTAACAACACTTGAAAATGGAAAAGCCTCCCATGCCTAACCCTAGCACCATATCATCCCATCTAATAGGGATTCTCATCTAGTATGGACGCTTGCTCCTCAGTTCCTAACCACCTCTAATTGCCCACCACTCAGATAGTTAAGTCTTTGCAGGACTCCCAGCTGATCTTTCCCTGGTGGAAGTCCCTTGAGACTTCTCCAGGATTTCTTAACTGATGAAGAGAAAGGACTGAACGGAGCAACCTGGGAAACCTCTTACTAGCTCTGGTAAGACCTTACAAGATACTGGGAAAAGCAGAAAGAAAAAGTAGATAATCAAAACCATTGATAGGGTAACAATATACTTCGATCCAAGGATAAATTCTATTCAGATCAAAGGAATATATTAATTTCTGACACTGGGTCAGTTATATGGAAATTTTTGCATAATGCATACACATGCACCTACACTAAACAACCTCCTGCTTCTTAGAACAACAAACCAAAGAAAATCCCTGCAACACAGCTCATTTCTGGGCCCAAAAATACAGTTCAAGTTATTCACCTTACTTTTTAACAGCCTCACCCTATCATTGGAGAACATAAAATTGAATCAAAAAGCATAAATTACAAATTTATTTAGTCCTAGTATTAAAATGTGCCCAATAACAAATTCATTTATTACTTCTGCTGCCTGAGCATTCCCCAGCACCATAAATGTCCATTTAGGGAGCTTGTGTATTATCAACTCATTAACAGAAGAAACAACAACAACAACAAAAACAATTACAGAAAAAGTTGCTGGTATTTCATAAAAGTAATATTAGGCTCCTGCATTAACAGTCCTTTGTGAGCACAGGACTATACCCAAAAGAGTCTTTTTATACACTTTGTGATGTGCTTGAATGACAGGTTCTCCTTACCTCGAGCACTCTTCCCGTGATATACTTTTCACAATTGTCACATTTGATACCAAACTTTGCATGATAGTCCGTTTCGCAGTATGGAACACCATCCCTAGGGAAGAACAACAGGCCATACAGAGGTTGCTTTATGAAGGGTGACAGTTTACAGGGAGATTATACACCTAAAATTTGTTAATGCTTCAACACTTCATAGAGTATTTATCGACTTCCCTGACTCTCAAATATTCATATCTATTAATTTTGTAAAGAACTGAATATTTAATGAACTATTTTGTCCCTTTCGAATCTACCATGATCCCATTTTCCTGTTTTGTTGCTGAATTCAGCCATTGCCTCTCTCCCTGTCACAACACTCAGTCTGTGAGATCCTCACGCCATCTGTTTAATATTGTTACTGATTAACACGTTTCTCTCTTTGGAAAAAACCAGTTATTTCTACGTATTATTCTTTCCCTCTTTACTTGTCATCTAATTCATCCAATATACGTATCATCTGATACATACATTACCTAATCCTTTAGCTGAGACTGCACAGACTAATTTCGCAACTATCTTGTCTGTAAACCAAGTTTCAATTAACGTTTAAGTCTACTGACATTCTTGATTGGATTTGCTTAAAGACAGTCATGGATTAACCATCTGAGGACCGTGCTCCACAGAAACCCACAATGACTATGAGAATTCAGCTGCAGCAGCAGCAGAGATCTTGCAGTGCATTCACACATGATGTGACCAGTTATTGCACCAGCACAAGTGAGTTCGGATAACGTGCAACTTAAAGATATGAATAATGTACAACTTAAAAGATATGAAGAATAAAAAACAGAGTCTTAGCCTTTGTTCTAAAACTTTAGAACCAGAACACAGACTATTGCTCTGAAAAGAACCTGTTAATTTTTCCTTTTACAGTTTTACAAAGTTTTACATGTAGACCATTAAACTGATGAATGAAAACAAATTGCCCTACAAGAAACTGGAGACTCTTCTCCTGTTTCAAAGTGCAAGATAAACACAGTTAAATATGCATAGTTTGTTATGCTAAAACAGCCCATAATCAGACAGATTTATTAGCAGAGGCATAATTTTATCAGACATTTCTCTGGAGAAACACAGAAATTAATTTTATAGCATACAAGTTGGATTGCTCAGAGACCAACCTATAAGTCACCATAATAATTAACTGAACTAATTAAAGACAGGATGTTTCTTCTCTTGAGTGATTTTGTTTGGCATTTAGCTTTTTAAAAAAGTATTTCACAGTAACTACAGTTTTACAAATTATGGGGGTTTTATTATTAGGTAACAAGTAGAAAAACAAATGTACCAGAATGCAGCAGAGTAGCACAACATTTGAGCTAATGCAAAAATGTGTTTAAGAATACCCTTTTTATAAATATTGTTTCTCCAGTGCAAGTTGTGAAATTAATTGTTATACTTGCATTGATCTAAATCCAAAGAATTGCTGAAAGTCAGTGGGACACGGGCTCTGAAACTCCATCATCTCTGGGCACTGGTGATTCAGTTACTTTGCTGTTTAAGAAAATTTCACCAGTTCAACACACTTCTCTGAAGCAGAAATTAATCCCAGGTGCCTTGGCCAGTGAAAGCCCTGTATCTCACTGGCCTGATGAGAGTGATGACAGGGGACTTGGTCTGTGTGCATGCTTTGTGCTGTTTCTGTCATCACATTCAGTCCAAATTTGACAGCACAAGGGTCTGGAGCAGCAGAAAAGCATGATATGCACGTTCTTAATGAAATTCTGATGAACATTTCTGCTTATGTAAAACAGGCGGAAAAAGACAGTATCTGCTTGTTCACGTTACAGCATCACACAGAGCAAAGCCATGGATAACTAAGGGAGCACCTATGGGGCTTTGAAACATACTCCACCCATTGACTTTCTATAGCACAGCTGCTTTGTCAAGTACTGTTGCAGGGAAATGGACAAATTTAACTTTTACTTTACTTCATTTTTTTTCTGCTTTTAATACAATTTAGATAATAATGTAAACAATAGTCTCTGGTCTTCTATATATCTCCAAACATACATAAAAAAACCCTAAAGGATATGCAATGATAAACTAATTATTTGGCATTAAAAGAATGCTGAAAACAGGTGTAAATGCTTGTCAACTTACTTGCTGATGTACTCTGCATTCAGTAGCTTGCCACATGTATTGCATTTAAAACAGCCCAAATGCCAGTGTTTGTCCAGGGCAACCAAGGACTGCCCATTTTTTATTTCTGAACCACAACCCCCACAGTCTGCAAGAGAAAAATCCAATATGAGTGAATCAGACACTTTAGGTGGTCATGCAACAGTGCTGGTTACTGCAGTACAAGGATCCATCAGTATCCCAGTAACAGCTCGTGTGGGCTCTGACACTCAGTCCTAGCTGCTCCCTGATGGATGGCAACTGTTGCTGCCCTAATAATGCCCTGAAATTGAAGATGTGAATCATTCAGGGAAAAAAGCTGATGACTCAGGTTTCCTAGAGACTTAGGCTTTATTTTAATTGATTTATACTGTGTTTAAAAGATGTGAAGTTTTGATGATTCATTTTTCAAGCATCGCAAATCAGCCCAATAAAACAAAGACACAGATTAAACCAAATAATTAATTCTTCATATTAAATTTTGCCTCTCGATCTATAAGCTTTACTTATTATTTCAAAATTCTATCAGCGACCATGAAAAAATTCAAGCTGAAATTCTGATATGAAATTTCCTGTAACTTGGAAAAACACACCAATTGTTAAGAGGCATTACAAGTTCCTGAGGAGTAGACATTGCAACGTGTTAAAGTGATGGCTGGCTACATATTTATTATCTACAGAAATTCAGTAATATAAGGCTCCCCCGAAAAACTAATTGAGAACAAGACTTGTGAGGGGCTTGGTTGCCCTTTCTTAAACAATGGATGCTTTTGACCAAGCTAGTAAAATCCAAATCTACGCTCAGTTTCCACACATACAGTCCACCAGTAAGTGTCCTGTTCCAAGGTGTTACATGGACATGGGATTTGGATCTGGTTCTCTATGTCCTAAACAAACACTAATACCCAACAAGGCCCATCTCTCATTCACTCTTCACATTTCCTGTCTACGTACAATTTTCTTAACTAAACGTTAAAACAGTCAGAATATGGGATAAGTAGGGATAAGTACCAGCAATAAACTGATTCTAGTATCAATATCTCAGTAATCCTTCTAATCCTCCTCATGGTATCTTCCATCTCATGTGAAAAAAACCCCAACATTTTCAGGAATTCTTCAGGTATACAAATAATTTGCTAGAAAAAAAGAAACCCTGAAAGACAACTTAGAGATGCCAGAAGAGGAAAAAAACCCAAAAAACAAAAATCTACAACAATTTCTTGCATGAGAAAGATACACAGAAGCATTAAAAAAGATTTATCTAGTTATTAAGAAAGAACTCCAAACCTAGGATCTCATTAAAACAGTTGAACAGTCCTCTGAAAAACTTTCTGATTTAAGATTCTATTTAGTTGGTTACATGACCCTAATGAGACACTAAGTACAACTGTAAATTTTTCACTTTGAGTGCACAACAATAAAGGATAGTTCATATTTTCCTTTAGTGGATTGGGAATGGATTAAGGGAGCAATAATGTGTCCAATGTTACCCTGCAGAGCACCAATATGTGGAAACCAGCCTAACACAAAAGCATGCGCACCACAGATCAGAACATTTGAGTTTTGCTAATAAGAAAGAACATTTAGGGGTGTGCCTGGATTTAGCCCCAGCAGGATTCTGCTGTGTCTATTGTTTAGCTGCAATCAGATGTTTGTTTGTGATCTCTCCCGCACTGGGGATTCATCTGGTAATCTAATTTAATCTTACTGGTTGAGGTTTTATTTCATAAACTGAATAACACACCATGTGCTCAGATGTCATTCACCTTTCATCTGTTTTAAGCTTGGGTGGGCAAAAATTCAGCCTTTTGTGAGCTACTTTTTTATTCCCAACTGTTGTTAAGTTCTAGGTAATGACAAACAAATATTGTGGTTGCTATGACAACAGTGCCTACAGCTGCAACATCCTTTTCTTCCTGTCTTGGATGAAGCATCCT
Organism: Grallaria varia; assembly: GCA_013396735.1. Lineage (NCBI taxonomy): Eukaryota > Metazoa > Chordata > Aves > Passeriformes > Formicariidae > Grallaria > Grallaria varia. The sequence goes on along the minus strand of VWZG01008799.1, from coordinate 1,887,058 downwards.
TTGGTGACTCAACTAATTTCAACGAGTAACTCCACAGAACACATCAATTTGCTGCTACATGTTGATATTCTTCCCTGAATACTCTTTCAACATCAACACTGTCACAAGTGGTTTTCAGAGCTAGAGTTTTATAAAATGAAACAAACTAAATAGATTTATAATATATTATACAATAATAAAAAAGGACTCAGGCAAAAGCAAGTATTTGACACTCTTCATTTCTTCCAAATGGAACAGATAAAAGAGGTCAGGACTGAAATGGAAGGATGAAAATAGAAGGACAGCCAGAGAGGGAGTGATGTTGGGATCTCAGTGAGCCCCAAGAGACGTCCTGAAAGCATTACCAAGATAAACAGGCTGACAAACAGCACACATGGTATGTATCAGGAATTTCTGAGACAGGAACAAAACCAATGTAACAGTGGGTCAAAGGAGTAATTGTTCCCTGGATAAGCTTGCTTGAATTCATATTTTTTTAATGCACCATTAAAAAGAATTGTTTGTTTAAAATATTAAGGTCTTCCAAGATAGCTATTGTTAAAATGAGGAGATATGATGCCATTCATTGCTTTAGGTAATACATAAGATAGCTGCAGTCAGCCATTCTGAACTTTCAGTTCTACAGTTCAGCCAGGATGTCTCTGACAGGGCTTGTTTATTCCTGAAACACTGGTTCTAGCCTACAGACTAGGTGCTTGGAAAATAGCTGGTATTACATATTAACAGGAATGTTTCCCTAATTCTTTGGTGTCTCTTAGATATTTCTCTGACTTTCTGTGTATTGTCACTGCTCAGGTTCTTACATATCCTGCTACATATACACACACACCCCTCCATGAACTTGTCCTGCAGCGCTTCCTATTGACCCATCAAAGACCTACTCCTCACATCAAGATGGGATTATACCACTGCTCTCCAATTTCCTGAGTCCCATGAGCAACCCAGCTCCAGGGTCAGCTGGGAGCTGCATGTCACCATTAAATCAGGACATGCTCACCTGTAGCTGCCTAGCAAGACACTGGGGAAGTGGCAGCACGGAAAAGATAAGAAAGGATATAATCTACACAGGCAAAAGATGATATTTGTCTGGGATCCTGGCAACATCAGGATGCAATTTACTTGTAGGTGATGCATGGACTTCAGTTTGCCCTTTCAGAAGTCATTGTATCTGCCAGCTCACCTCCCCCAGTACATGGTTTGAAAAGCAGAGCTGGTTAGTCTCAGGTGAGTTCCTTTTGAAGTCCAGTCTACAGTGTGGAAGGTAGGATCCAAATTTGAAACAAGACTTAAATTCCACTGAAACCTATGGACAGACTTTATCCATTTCTACTGAGATGTAAAGAAGACATATTTTGAGGTTTAAATAAATACATATGTTTGAGCTTTCATTTTCCAAGGTCAGGTTTTGCCACAAAGATATGCTTCCATGCTGTTTCCCTCGGAGGCAAGTGGTTTGCTGAGGTTTGCAGGTATCTGTGTGCTGGGGAGACTCACCGGAGTGACCCGAGAGAGCTGGGGAAGCTCAATGCAAGAAAAACTCTCCATGGGAGGTGTGCGTGCATGTGAGTACAGAAACAGGGAATGTAACTACATTAAAGGATTCTGTACCACAGAAAATCAAATGAACTCGGTCTGTCAGTACTCAACCAGGCAAATAATGTTCATTAAAGTCAAAGGCACTTCTCCCATATGACAAGGAGACAAACAGATGACAGGCCATTAAAGCAAGTGCAGTCAGCAATGATGGCTAAGGATGATCCGTCTCTTGAACAAGTGGCAAGAGAAAGCAGGTACAAGAGGGAGCCATCCCCTCTCCAAGAGAATAGCATTTGCAAGAGAAAATCACCAAACCATCTCTCACTTCAGCTTGTGCTGACTGGCTGTAGAAAGGAGATGGTGAAAACTTCTGTAGAGAAATACGGGGTGGGGAAAAGAAAGCAGAATGAAAAAAAGAGAGATTTTTCCCAGAAGTGGGCTGGATTCCTTATAGGAAGATGAGCAATCCATAGGGCCTTTCCTCAGCCATACTAAACCCAGCTTGATGTGATAATCAATAAAAATATTTCTGTCTTTGCTTTGTTTAATTGAATTGCTACTACTGTTTAAATCACATAAAGGTAGTGGTGGTCTCCTAAAGCATGGCAGCACTTCATGAGCAAAACAGCAGAGGAACAGAGTTCAAAGCAACACCACCACTCTATGATTTACTGCAAAAAAAGTTGGTGTGAAAAGACCACATTTCTTCGTAATGTTTGTATCTCCTACTAGTACACAATAGTACTGAGTTCAAGGCGAATGTTCCCCCCATCACGCTTCATATATTCATGTGAAGCAATTAGCCATGACCCTGATATTTTTGGGAACACACATAAATTATTAAATCTCACATCAGATTTTACTTTAGCTGGACTTGGACTAAATCCTCAAAAACAGTAACATCTATATTATGTTTTTCTCCAAATAATTTGATTTAGTTCCATTTTAATAATTTTTGAGAGGTTCTGTGAATTGTTAATCCTATAATGGCACCATCTGTGTTTCTTTTTAAGATCAGATTTTCTCGGAAAACCACCATATACTTTTTCATGTATTTTGACGACATTGTAATAATAAACATCTCTTATGCATCATAGTGGTAGAAGTTTCAGTAACACATAATGATGTAAAATTCCATTCTTTAAACCTGTACAGGCTAAGAAGTATTGACTGAAAAGAGCTCAAATCTCTACTTACTCCGCAGGTTCTGTACAGGGAAAGAGCCAGCGCTGCTGGAAGGGGGCAGGGAACATTTCTGGCAGATGCACTCCTTCCCGTTAAAAGTTACCCTGTCACCTGCAGGGAAAGGCAACCTAGAACAGTGGAAACAAAAGCAAACTGGTTACAGTCTCATGCCTTTATCAAAATTAAGTATCTTTCCATTAAGGAACTGATTACTACTCTGGCTGCTTCTTCCCTGCTGGTTCAGTTCTCATTCACAGTTTTCCAGCCACATGGAGGGTAAAGTATCAAAGGGACATATCAAAGAGACAATTGCAAATGCAGATTCTACAGCTTCTTAGGAAAAAAAAACCCAAAACCACCTAAAGATACAAAAGCACAATGGGCATTCAAGACCAAATCCTCCTGTATCTAAGAAATGTAGTATCAGCCAGGGTTGATCAGAAACAGGATCAGTTACAGAATGAAAATAAAATTGGCATTGCAGGGAGTAAGTACAGGCAAATGGAGCTGCTCTTAGTTGTTAAAATGCTGCGCTAGAGTGATGACTTCTATACGTTAAAAACCCAGCACTTTTTTCCTCCCAACTTTTACCATATCCGTCTCTTAATCTACGTGCTCAGAAAGCGAATGTTGGTGACCTCTCAAAGGAGTAAAAGTACCCCAGTTACAAACCCCACAGTGTCTACAATATTTGTTTGTCCTACTCATCAACAGCTCTCCTTACACTTAATTAAATCCTTCCTTTTTATCTGTGTCCTTAAAACAAAAAGCTTTCTGCCGTGTGCTTTCTTGTCCAGGCACAGAAACTGCTGAAGTTTTTTCTCTAAGGGGACCAGATGGACAAATCAGTTCATATGCAGAGAAGGATGGTAAGGTTTAGAAACACATTTCACTCCACCCAAAGCTCATGTCCAACTAAATCCCAAGCAAGATATCAAAATATCCCTTAAATGGGGCACAAACATAACACAGACCTTCTGCCTCACAGTGAGTTCCATCTGATCAGATTATTTCATTAAAACTCTGCATGGCATTCCCCCACAAATGCTATCAAACTCATACCAATTGAGAGGTTGCCTTCACTACAAAAGCTGCACAGATCCTTCTGCCTGAACTTAAACATTATTCTGCTCCCTAAACCACCTAAGAGTAGCTTATTCTACATTTGAATTGCACGTAAAAGAAATTTTTTAGTACTTAGAGAACAGAAGCAATGCTGTCCTTTCTATATAATGTTACTGAAATCTATTTGAAATCAGCTAAATAAGTGTCCAATGCTGCCATTCACGATAATTTAAAAATCATGAGAACACCTGGAGTTTAAGTATTATTATGTTTTCGAATACCTGATAATGAATTCTGTTGTTCACCTTTTTTTTTTTCCCTTAGTTAATGACTTTATACTCCAAATACTTGCTACCTCTTCGCTTATCTAAAGATATGGAAAAATATTTGATGGAAATAGACTTTAAAATGGTCTTGCTCTTTGACACAATTAAATGGTCCATGTGCGATTCTGGTACAAACAGGCCCAACACCATGGTAGATGTCCCAAATTTCCACCTATTTGGGAGAGAATTTTCTACCATGAATTTTACTCAATAACCTAATCAGAAGACAACACTGTCTCTAGTGTGACAGACAGGATGTGATGGAATCACACTCCGGTGAGCAAGTCTGTCCTGTCTTGCAGCAATCCAGCAGCAACAAGTTTCTGTATTATGTAAAAAAAAATTTAATTCTTTTTAGGCCATAACTGTTTACAACAGGTTTTTATACTTCTTTATGTCAGAGAGACTTCTAATATGTAGAATAATAAGAGGGTTTCATAAACATCACTGACAAGTTGAGGTTGGCAGGACCTCTGGAGCTCATCTGGTTCAATCCAATGTTTATTCAAATGAACATACATACATTTGAATAAAAATTGGTTAATGCGATACAGTTCTCTATAGACAATATAAATTAATGACTAATAACCAAAAACTGTCTCAAAAATAGAGTGATATAATTCAAATGCTGTCCTAGTTTTCTACTGCCACTGTGAAAGAAACCATTTAATCATGTTTTTCATTTCAACAAAATACTGCAAAGTCAAGCCTAGAACTTAGCACTACTCATTGATGTGGAAAGACACAAGCCAAGGCATGTCAACTGTTCCAGAACTGAGACAAGAACTTGTAATCAATCTCCTACGTGTTTTTAGGAGGACATCTCATCTGGATTTACAGATACCCATAGACTAACTATAACCACGGGTAATCTGCTCCAAATGAAACCCCCCCAAAACCAGTAACCTGCTCCACTGATACAATCACACAAACACACTCACTGCCATACAACTACCCTGGCATCGTCCGTCCTTATGCACAGCTGCATGCATTGGGCAGGATGTCACCTTCAACTTTGTTTTGGATTGTCTCTATGGAGACTAAAACTGGGACTCAGCTAACAAACCAGCTGGGCTAATGACCCAGTAAACCCATTAATAATTATGGGGATGGTGATGTACTGGGAGCTGTGAGCAATTCACTGAGCAATCTCGTATCTAATATATTAGGAGCAGTAGTCAGACAAAGTTAACACATGTTATTGACTCAGTGATATGCCTAATAAAGATCCAGCTGAACTTCCAGATGAACACAGAAGCCCACCTCAAATGTGCCAAACTGCAACTAGAAGCAGGGACTGGCCAATTCTAACTGGCTCATCTATATTAAGCAATCAGACAATTTAAAAGAAAATAAGTTAAAACTAGAAGGGAAGAATAGGGTAATTGATCTCCTATGGCACAAAGACTGAACAAGGGATGATACCCACAAACATTTCAAAGCTCACAGGCACTCCAGCATGTCACAGAATCTTCTCAGAGGAGAGGGCATATGGGGGCTTTCCTAGCACTTAGAAAATAAACCAGGTATGATATGTTTAAGAGTTGAGTAGCTAATCACAGTGCCCTTCTATTTCGCATGGAGAGGGCAAGAATTTCAACTCTATATTGTTTTCCAAATCTGAAAGAGATCTTGCTCTACAAAAAACCCTGGGAAATTTTCCTTGGAAGTTGTCCAGCCAAAGGTACAGACAGACATTTCCTTCCCTCACAAGTCTTCTAAACCCATAAACAGGTCTCAGAGCTTGGTTCACTGTCTTGTTCATTTGGAATCCAGAATTCATATCCTACACATTTGTCAGTGTTTCCGTAACATCTGACCTCTCCCTTTCACAAGCAGCAGTGCTTGAGAATTTCAGCGCCAGTGTGAATGAAGGCACAACAGAAGGTGGTAACAGTCAATTAACAAGGTTTCAGTTTCTGAGCTCTTTAACTTGTGAGCAGGACTATATATAGAGTTTTAGGTTAAAAGCAGCATATCTGCCTTCAAATACAATGATATCTCACCACCAGTCACCCACTGAACATTGCTAGGTATTGCCGAAACCAGGACAGGGTTTTAATTAGCTACTTATCCTTTAATAAATATTCAGTGAGATTTTCACAGTTGGATAATCTATTTTTAAAATGAGAATTAAGAGCATCTTTAAAGCAGCTTTCTGAAATGGCTTGTAGAATTTTAATACATCTATGATTCATTTCCCAGTAGATTTTGTTTTACCCACCTGCCTACAAGATTTGTAAACACAGAAAAAACCCCTGGAGGTCACCACAAAATTATATTGCAAAACATCAAATCACCATCAGGCCAGTTCAGAGTTAACTGTGTGCTGACACCAAAAACTCAGGTCATGGTCTTGTTCTTTTCTGCACTATGCCTCAACCTATGGGCAAGTCAGCCAAGCTTTCTGGGACAGAAGAAAATACTCAAGTTTTTTTTCAGAACAGATGAATGGCCTTCTATTCTTTAAACTGCCGATCTGACTCTGTGGCTGAACAATCATGTAAATTCGATATATGAAAATTAACAGAAGCATATGGTCAGGGTTGCAGGGAGAGCAAAGCTATTAATTTCAGTAGCTGACTGCGGTTACACTAGGTCAGGTGTAATGTCAGACTGCAGCCTAAGGACCTACAGGATCAAATTCTGCTCTACCTCGTACCTGGTACAATCACATCCCTTTAGGTTGCTACACAGGGATGAATTTGACCCAGGGGATTAAAACTGATGATACAAAGTAGACATTATATGCTATCCACTCTCTACATGAATTTCAACAAGGGTAAATGCTAAGTCCTGCGACCAGGGAATAACAACCCCATGCACCACCACACCACAGGGGTTAATTATCTGAAAAGCATAGAAAGATGTGGGGGTCCTGGTTGGGTGTGAGTCAGCCAAGTATCCCTGCAGCAAACCACATCCTGGGGTGCATTTGTGTAGTCAGCACATCCAGGGATGTGATCTTCCCTTCTGTTCATCATCTAAGAGACTGCAGCAGGTACCATCTTGGGCTCCTCAGGACAAGATTTACTGGAGGGAGATGAGGGAAGGTGGCTATGCCCAGAGCTGCAGCACAGGACACAGGGGCAGCGGCAGCAGGAGATGTACTTGTTTAGCCTTAAAATACTCAGGGGAGATCTTGTTGCTGTCTAAAACCACCTGATCATGTGTATATAAAATTGGAGCCATTCTCTTCTCAAAGGTGCAGAGTGAAAGGACAAGAGGCAGTAGACATAAGCTGGAACATGAGAAATGTCAACTCCGTGTAGGGAAAAAAATGAGCTTGTGCAGTGCTGGAACACACTGTTCAGAGAGTCTGCTGGATCTCCATCCTTAGAAATACATTAAATGAATGCCATCATCAGCCTGCTCAAACTGGACTTGCTTTGAGCCAGGAGCTGGACCACAGGACCCTCACCAATCCCTTCCATCTTGCATTACTCTGGGGCTAAAGGTATGCTCCATATAGAGTCACAGAGTCCTAGAGCCATTAAGGTTGGAAAAGACCTCCAAGATCATCAAGTCCAATCTTTGACCGAATATCATCATGCCCATAAACCATATCACATAGTGCCATGTCTACTTAGTTTTGAATGCTTCCAGGGATGGTGACTGCACAACTTCCCTGGGCAGCCTGTTCCAATGCTTAACCACCCTTTCAGTGAAGAGATTTTTCTTAATTTCCAAACTGAACCTCCCTTGGTGCAACTTAAGAGACATTTCCTCTTGTCCCGTCTTTAGTTGTCTGCGAGAAGAGGCCAACCCCCACACCTGACTGCAGCCTCCTTTCAGGTAGTTGTAGAGCAGTAAGGTCTCCCTTGAGCTGCCTTTTCTCCAGACTAAACAACTCCAGTACCCCCAGCCACTGCTCACAGGACTCGTATTCCAGACCGTTCTGCAGAAGAGGAGCAGACCTTAAATGTGAAGAGCTGCACAATACCACTCCTTTGTTCAGGAAGAGCCATATATTGATAAATATATTTGGGTTAGAAGCAAAACACCAAGAACGCTCTTGGTCTCATCAGCCAGATGCCTCAAGAAGCACCAGGTACTGCTTCAGTGGGAACCAAATCCTTTCCAAATTCAGTATCACTAAAGGAAGCGAGCATTTAAAAAGGTTTAGCATATTCAAAAAGTCTGACATAATTGCTATGTTTAAGAATTAACTGAATTTGAACTTCTAATGCTCAGTATTAGCCTAGTTTCCTAAGGCATACCTACAAAAAAAGATCTCAGCTTCTTTCTAGAAATAGAAGTCATATATGTAGGACTACAAAATCCTTTGTTGAAAGAAAAAGATTCAGCTTTCTGAATTTTTATATTCAATGGCCTGGCAACAGAGAATTACTTTCTTGAAGATAATAAAAATACAAATGGGTTGAGAGTGGTTTTAGACCTGGCTTTGGCACACAAGCCCTTGAAGAGTGTATGTAGCTGCCTCTTGCCACTCCACAAACTGTTCACCTCTACAAGGCTTCTGTCAGTCTGCTCTTTCAAAAGACAACTTTCTGAACACAGAAAAAACCCAAAACTTATATATCCAAAATCTGTAAAGCAAACACAAGGCTGCTTCCTTATTAATCTGGATGTATGTGCTAATCTATTCCCCAGCTAAGAAAAGCTGTCCTTCTCTATCATTCACATGTCACAGTTTTTCCCCACTTTGTAACTATAAGAAAACTAAAACTAAATGGATAACTATTATATATACTTCTCCAGCTGGGTGCATAAATGCCCCCCCCCCCCAACTTTACTAATTATATTAACCCCTAAAACCAAACCCCAGTTCTTTGATATCCAATGAAGACACAGCTCATCAGTAACACTGAAATCAGTCTATGGACTTTACAACATTATTCAGACCATACATATGCTTAATAAATATAATAAAAATATAACTTATTAACACACTAAGATGTCTCTTGAAAATTCCATTTTTAGTATTGTCAGAAAGATGACAACCTATTTCCTTTTGAAAGACCTTATGTCCTGCCCTTTCCCATCCTGTCTCTGACAGCCATGGAAGAAGTCTGTACACAATTTTAATACAACTCAGCCTCTACTGCTACAGCCAGCCTCAATTTTCTATTTCACTTTTACAAACACGTGAAGCTTTTGGAGGCAATGCCTTTGGCAACCCTCTGGATGACACAGCCCCTTCCAATTAATAAAGCTGTAAGAATAAGATTGCTCATCCATTTCCTGGGAACTCAGAGTAAGTATTTAAACTGCAACAGTTGCTCAATCTATGTTGTTATTCTCCCTCTCATTATCATCAAAAAACACAACAGTTTCACTAGACTATGGAAAGCACTGGAAGAAGAAAGGGGTTAAGCCCTCAATCTTTAGGCCACCATAGTAAAGATGCAATTAAAACCTAAATTTTTTTAAGAGCCACCTGGTCAATACAAGATAGAGAGAAACTATCAAATAATATGGCACATTATACTCTACTTTTAATAGTTTTTCTTTGAATACTAATTCACTTTTTTCAGACATTGACTTGTGGAAGCCCTGGGCAATAGCATCTGACTCTCGGGGGATGCACAAGGAGGAGTTGGGTTTCTGACACACCAGCTATTCCACAGAGAAGGGCAGTAGTTTATGAATGCAGTGCAGAGGGTACCAGAGAATGTAGCTCTTCTCTGTAACACTGGCATTCAACAATAGTAATATCAGGAGCCCCAGGAGACAACTGGGCTTGGATTATGAGCTTTTTCCCACTGCTCCAGATAGCTATGTTTTCTCACTGTTGCTACCATCTCAAGGAATATACACTTCCCACTTGTTTCTATTCATATCTTATCTTCTCTGAAAATACGAAAAAAAGGAATTTCTACTGTCACTGGTTTACTATTCAATGTAAAAACAGTTTAAAAGTGTTACTTCAGCAGCTACAGAAATACGGGTAGTAGAAGTGAAAGCATTTAACAATCCTGCAACATTCTGGAGACACAAGTCATGAGTGTAAAGTGCCTTTGCTGCCAGTGTTTTCGTGCTGAAGACGGCAAGAGTCAGGCTTGGTTTCCATGAGAGCAGGATCAGCCTCACTGCCAGGCAGACACCACCTCTCACATTCACACCATTCTGGAAGTCAGATTTCCAACAAAGTACCCACATTGAAGTCCAGTTGCAAAAGGCAATGCCAGATGCATCACCAGCCAACTGCTTCAGACAGTGTGCTTTGGCCCAGGACTTAAGGCTTCTGCCTATCTGTAACAAATGGGGACACAAATGGTTCTCCTGACTCTTCCCACCCCAGAAAATGCCACCACACAGAGCTTAACAATCATGTACTCAAAATCAAATGGCTCTAATTTTTTTCCCTTTTAATATCACTGTATTTTTATAACAAAAAAGTTTTTTTTTTATTAAATCACGTGTATTTGTAGCCTACCCACCTTATTTTTACTGAGGACATCACTCAATAAAATAAATGCTGATGATATTTAGATGGGACACTCATAAAAAAACATAAGTTATGTCTGGATTGCAATGACCCAGGTAATTGAAGCAGTGCTGATTTAAAGCATGTAAACAGATGACAGGATTCTTCTGTTGCTCTGCACCACAAATCAGTGTTACAACCCCCTCGGGAGACACTAATTGAATCCTGCTAGTCAGCAGGGCATTATCTGGCTCTGATGAAGACAATATGAATTTGTGTGTCCTTCTAAGGAGAACAACAGAAGGAAATCTGGGTCTCTCGACTGAAGTTTTCAATAGCAACAATAAGAAACAGCAAAATAACATTTAATCCAACTGTGCAGTTATACAGAACATTAGGCAAGATCTCTGATTTTCTTTTTATGTGAAGTATTAGTGTATCAGGAACATAATTTTTTAAAGCTTCACCATACATATTTGTAGCACGAATTTCACAGCTCAGGTGAGCATTTCAGCTCACCTGAATTCTTAGAGACTTAAAAATAAATAGTCATCAAGAAAATTATTCCAAATTTCCAGAGAGAGGAGACAAATTGTACTACCCAGCTTCAAACCAGCTGAAGGACGGACTAAATACAGCAGGAGTTGGTGTATCCAACGGCTTGACCAAAACCAAAGTCAGGTATGAAGCTGCTAAGTACAGGAGCACACAGGCAAATAATGTATGCCTGAATGCCAAGGCCTAAGGGTGTGGCTGAGGATAAAAGCACATTTAGCTGAAAAAATGGAATCAACCAGTTTTTAAGAAGTACCTTCCTTTACAGAAGGTACAACTGCTAAGAATAAAGGTACCAAGAATTGCCTGTGCTCAGCTGTAGAAGGGCTGCAGGCCAAGAGCATTTGCAGCCAGATCTCATAATGAGAACCATTTGAAATAACTTTTCCTCCTATTAAAAAAAAAAACAAACAAACACCAAACAAACTTTAATCTTTTTTTGTTATCTTTACTCTTCATCTTTGTTTAAAGTGTCTGAAAGCAAAAAAATTGTCCTATTAAACAGAGTAAAACTTGGACAGAATTTAACATAATATAGGCTTGTCCATCTCAAGAACCTTCCCCTTAGCATGGCTATTTAATTATTCCTGCACTTGCTTTATTAAATCAAGATCCTGCCATGAGCCACAGCTGTTCTGGAATTTGAAATCCTGCTCCTACATCAGCACAGGAGGACACCTGAGCTCAGCAGCCCCACAGGCTGGGTGGGTTCGGGTGGCAGATGGCCACAGCGACACGGACACGCTGGTTTTGGACTGCACAGCCACCTGCACGAAGCACCAGCACATGGAGCACCTACAGCGCGGAGCATCAGCGCCTTGTCCTTTCCCTTTGAAAGTGGGGTAACTTTTCTTATACTGCTAAAGTTTTAAGTTCAGCCAGAGAAATTATTGCAGCCTTTCCATTTGCTCTGAACTGCTATAGCAGTGCATTTCCTGAAGGTTTAGTGGACTTCAGGCTTCTCCCTGAAGTCTTCAATAGATTTGTTTGTGCTACACCCACACAAGAGGATTAGAATGCAGGTCAAATGAACATCAGCTGCATGTACTGCTGAGTCTAGGACCCACATGGGAAATGATCCCACTGAACTGGGGTTCAGTGGGTGAACAGCCTGTGTGCTGTGTCACTTGTCACACTCACACCTTCATGAAATCCAACACCTGTTCCTGAGTCCAGGACCTTTCTGTCCTATTTTAAATAGCTCTTGAAGTTTCTAGGAAGAAGCCTTGTGAAACTTCAGTTTAAATCTATTAATACAGTATCCATGGCTCACTGAAGACAGCCACTGGCATAGGAATCCTTTGTAACTTCAGTCAACAAATGATGAAACAGCATACACCAGAGAAATAAAGCAACATTTGGGGCAAAAAGTCTGATGGTAGAGGAGTGGTAGTTCCTAAAGTACTCTGAAAATCTCAGACATAAGATACCATAAACCAGAAAAAATACCCCAAAACCAAAACATTTGGAAAAAAGGGAGGTACTCAAAGTTTGCAGATTTTTTTATTTTTTTTTTTAATTCTGTAATTTTTTAAGGAATGGATAACAGAAAACAGGACTTTCCCCCTCCCCCCATCTATAGGCTGTAGGTTTGAATGCCTGGCATCAGTCGTTCAAAACCTAGTTTTTAAATGAAACACAACTTCGTGTACAAAACGTACCTGCAGACAGCACACACAAAACAGTCTGGGTGATAGGTTTTGCCCAGTGCTGAGACCACTTCTCCCTCAATGAACTGATCACAACTGAAGCACCGTGTGCCATAGAGTCTCTGGTAATCCAAAGTACAGATGTAGTCTCCCTGTCTCACAAAAAATCCTCCTTGAGCCAGGTCACATCCACAAGCTGCAGAAAGAGAAAATGCACACTCAGAAGGCTGGAAAAGCAAAGCTCGCAATCAAAGACAATGCTGATTTTTCACCTATGATCTGAATGGTTCCTAGTGGATTATTAAGTACTTCAGTATACAGGTCTATCATCACAAAACAGCCGTGCATCTGCAAAATACTACTTTTATAGTAGATAACATCAGTCATGTATTTTGTACAGTAATAGCTTGGATTTATGTCATATAAAAATACAAGCTTCAGTGCAGTGGCTGCAAGTACAAAGTCAGTGTCTGCAGAAGTTGAGTTCAGGGTTAGTACATACAACACACAACATATTTAATAGGTTAAAGGAAATGCATAAAGGATATAAATCTTCAAAATCTAAAGTACCAGAGTTACAAAGAGACTTCTCTGACAGATTACAAGTGCCTGACATTCCTCCTGGACACAAAAGTGGTTAAAATACCTCTCTTTCTAAACAGGGGGTCTGATGTGCATAACAACCGCTGTAATCTGCCACAAGTTTACAAGACTCCTTTTTTAAATCAGACCTTATGTTTATCTGATAAATATCACTCACCAAGCATGAACTGGAGGCAACTCCAGAACCATCACCTCCTGGCAAAAGTAGAGTTATAATCCTACCTGTAAATTTATATTTTTTAAGATAAATCTGTAGGAAAAAGTTAATGTTGATTAACCAAAGGCTTGTGAGACTATTCAGGGGCTTTCTCTGTTCACCAGGGATGGAGCTGGGCTGGTATTTTGAGAACATGTAAGATGGGAAAGGAGAAATACAATCATCTGGTGAAGTCATATAAAAGTAGACAGCAGAGATGTGGAAGGTTATCCTCATCCACATTGATCAGGATCTTTAAAAACAGACTTGATTTGATTTATAAGGACAACTAGACTTCAAAATGGTGATTCTTCTGCTGTGCTGACTACTACTTTACTCCAAGTCACATCATTGTACTTGTTACTACACACTTCTGCTCCTGGGGATGTTCATGTAGGAATGTGTTTCCATCAGCAAACAGTGCTTCCAGTCAAATGATGCTGAACAGAACTGTGGAACTGTCACTACTTACACACAGCACACAGAGGAAGAATGGGAATGTTTCTTATCAAATTTGGGTTGCATGTACAAAACACTGCAGTGTTGCTCAGTGCCTTGGTCCCAAAATAGCAGAAGCATCCACACTTGTAAAAGTAAAGATTGAGATTTCTGCTTGGGTACCTGAGAGTCCACAGGCACTTTGTTTTTAAATGCAAAGTCTGCCAATTCACACTAAAGCCTGTCTGCAATGTCAGAATCAGGCATCTTCCACCTAAACTATGAGAAATGAGTCAAGCAGGAATGCTCAAGGCACAAAATAATGCACAGAAATGCCAAGAAAGCACAGGATCCTGAACATTCATTCAAAACCACATCCAAACACCCACCCTCTTTTTATCATCTTTCTTAACCATAGCACAGGAGGCCTGGGCTCAAGGCCCTCTTTAAACCCTGAGTGGGCACTTCAAATTCTCACCATTCTCCCTGGAGGTGGCCCCAACCACTAAGTGACAGAGAACAACAATCATGGTGAAACTATATTAGTGCATGGCCAAGAACTGAAGAACTATGGGCTAACTAATCTTTCTTCTATGTCAATGCAATTCCAATTATATTGCACATGCTATGGACAACAACTATAGATTAGATGATTTATCTGGCATTACATTGCTCATTTCCTTTGTCTCGCAGGCTTTACATATTTGCTTTAACAGTTTTCTTTTTTACCCTTGCCCTAATTTTTGCTAAGGATGTGCCTTTTAAACAGACTCTTCAAAAATCCGGCATGACTTGCTGAATATCATGAGTTTCTTTCAGCCTATATATTCCACCTCCGTATACAGTGCTGTCACAGGAGCACAGATCCACTGTGGATTTAAGATGATGCTGAACAGCATGCTGAGCTGATCCTAATGATGCCCTAGAGTGGTTCTATATTTTATCAGACAGAGTTTAAACTTGTAGAGTGGGTCATGAGACAAAAAAGAGAAGACATTATCTGCCACTGCTCTGTTGTGCACTTTTGCCACCAGCTATTTTGAGCAGTAAGCACAACCAAATCTATATGTTTTTACTGCTGATTTACTTCCTAAATGGAAGCCAGGCAGGTTCTGCCTCATTCTCGCTGCCATTAACAGGGCCCCAGTGCAGTGTTTCAGAAGGTGGGATCAGCAACAGTTCTGCCACTGGCATTTGGTGACACTGTCTCTCGCTGAAGGTATTTGCCTTTCTCTGTGCTGTCACTAAGGCTACAACTACTCCAAAGTTATGTATTTCTCCAAAGCAGCTGCATTAATGCATTTAATCCTGGCTTCTCAGGAAACCCTGCAAGTGAAACTGCTTACCCAAAGAGAGACAGAAAAACAAGTTGTTTGGACTTCAAAATAAAAGCTGAGTTTGGCATCCTCTCATCAGGCCCCTTTCTGCATCACCGTCCCTTAAGCCTCCCTATATGCAAAGAGAGGCTGAATTCACTAAGAAAGAACACAAATTTCTCCATATTCATTTGAACATCAGAACCCTAGGAAGGTTTTGGGTGGAAGGGCCCTTAAAGATGGCTTGGTTCCAAACCCCCGCCATGGGGAGGGACACATTCACTAAACCAGGCTGCTCAAAGCCCCATCTAGCCTGGCTTTGAACACTGCCAGGGATGGGGCACCTACAGCTCCTCTTGGCAACCTGTTTCAACATCTCATCGCCCTCACAGTAACCCTAACCCTAACCCAATACCTATCTTTCATAATAAAGCCATGACCCCCTGTCCTATCACTACATTTCCTAGTAAAAAGTCTCTCTCCAGCTCTCGTGTAGCCCCATTTAGGTACTGGGATACTGCTGTAAGGTGCCCCTGAACTTTCTATTCTCCAGGCTGAACAGCCCCAACCCTCTCAGACTGTCTTCAGTGGAGATTAGGAATTGTTTTCAACCTAAGTTGTTCCAGTACCTGTTACCGTACTTGCCAATCAATATTAACAGCCTGGATGCCTTAACAGGTACATTGCAAGGGAACTGCATGACAAAGTAATGACTTCTTTTAGTGGCTTTTCCTACACAACACACTACAGTGACATTCACACAAGACATGAAGGGGACAGTGAGAAGATAAACCTCATGACCCCCCAGCTAGCACACAGGGGACGACTTGCCCAGTTATTTCAACAAAAGACTGATTCATAGCTGAGCAGGGCTAATAGGATGACCTGTTTTAAGAGACAAGCAGAACTTAGCTTCTTTAGCCTAACAAAAAACACAAACCAACCAACCAGACAAAAAAAAAAAAAAAAACCAACAAAAAATCCCAAAACCAAACACCTTAGGAAACAACTATTACCTCAAAACATATATGAGGTTTAAACAGAGCAAGTTAAAGAGAAGATGAAAAGCTATTTAAATACAATGAGAGTGTTTTCCCAAGAACAACTGAGCAAACCCAAGTTGTAAGTAAATGGCGGCTGCCAAGGTATAGAAATGTTTCTAACCATCATAGAAAAGATGTGGAACAGCATCCCAGTAAGAATGAAAAAGATAAGGGAAAAGCACCTCAGATTTCTACAGCTTTGAAATGAAGTCTGAGCAACATTAAAAAGGGATTATGAGATACAGTTAAAATATTTCCATAAAGAGACTATATTTCAAAGGCTAATGAGTGAGAGATCAGAGAACCATAAAAAGCATCAAATGTGATACAAGCTTAGAGGAAATGAGAAAAAAAAATTCCTTTTTAAATTTCTTAGGGTGTGGGTACCATAAACCAAATACCATCCATAAAATATAAACATCAGCATTCAAAACCCAAGTTCTTCTGTTTAATTCTTCTGCTTAATTAAGCAGATGCATTTGTCATCCTCCATAACATCAGTACTTAGCAAACATTACAGTATAACAAATACCTGAACAGTTTTATTTAACTGTTTCCTGATACTGCACAAAATTTCAAGTCCTTGAATTCTCTGGCTGTGGCACAAAATGCATGGGTAATAAGGAAAGAAGCTCGCTCTTTTCCTCTGACAGTACTAATTTCTCTGTAATATAGCAGTAGAATTAAACTGACATATAAATAGGTTATAGTAAAAATTTATTTGGAGCCAATTAGATTCAAACCAAACAGAACTGAAACTAGCGGCAAACAAGTTTATTCTTCAGAGATATGAGACCCTCTTCCACTCAGCAAAGCTATTCAATTACCTGATGCACATCACTCTGGCTATTGATTCAACACAGTGCAAGAACATTTTTATGGCAGAGGATTATCAATTTCCTTGAAGGTTTTTTTTACAGGTCAGCCTCATCTATGTCACTAAAAACTAAACTTGTGAAGATTTTAGCTGAAGCCATATGCATGCCATATTAAAGAAAAATAATTTTCTTTTTAAATGAAAACGGGCTTTTCATGCAAAACCAGATACATTGTAAAATATTTCTTCAGAGAAAAAAAGCTGGGATGCAAAGATATTAAACAGGCATAGCCATCACCTAAGTTTTTATCTCTATCAGTGATATCAATTTTGATACAGGTTTTCAGTGTTTTAGCATTCAAAAATCATTGGTATCTAACCTTGATGCCACCTTTGATCCTCTAATCTCAATTATTGTAAATGGCCATTAGTTCTTCTAGGCTTTCCTCCAAACTGACTAACTGTAAACAAAGACTTATAAAAAAGAAAGTCCATCAATGCAGTTTTTGGCCCAGAAAACTGGACAGGGTTGGGTTTTGGTCCTCTCTTTCCATCTTGCTTTGGCATATGCCCATAGCAAAGACCATCTTTGTGACAGTAGAAAAAGATGTACCCCTCTTCAAAGTCTTCATATTTTCTCATGAATTAAGGAAAATCTAGCTCCTAAGTGAAAATGGAGCACAGGAGGGACCCTTCATGGTTATACTCTCTCTCTTACCCACTGACTGCAGCTTTTTCACAAGCCAAACACTCCTCCCCTGCTCTTCACACATCATTCCACCACCAGCAATGCTCCACTGGCCATAGCTTGAATCACAAACCCTTATGTGCTCCTGCACATTTTTAAACCACCTGATACAATTTACCTTGACACCCAACTGACCAGAGAAGAACACAGGGATGCCATTTAAATACTGGCTTAGATACTGAAACAGTCACATTTCAAGGCTGGGAAGAACAGCTCTGAAAAGAGACCCATTAGCCACCCCTTCCCCTGCCTGCTACTTAAGGAGGACAGAGGCACCATCCATCTGAGATGATCCTGCACACCTGCAGAGACAGGGAAAGGAAAGCTGGAGGAAGTCTAGGGACAATATTTGAAGGCAATTACCAGATCTTACACTCCTAAGAGAGGAAATCAGTGGTATGTCACAGATCCACTCCTACTCGGCACATGTCATCCAAAATGAGTATCTGGGGGTAGGGTTATTTATAGCCTAGACACAGTTTTCAACAATTTCTGGCATTCATCTTGGTGAAACAAGAAAAGCACTGCAAACATATCACTTACGTTATTGTAGAGACTAAGAGAGTAACTCAGCTGCTTATCTTGGTATTGCCCTGCATACCAAGACAATGCCCTATCCTGAACAGTTAGAAGCTTTAGGAGTAATATTAAAGTAGTGAATAAATACATGTTTATCTCTTCTTCTTACAGTATTTACCATCAAGCTAATACCTGGATGTGCTATGGGACTTCGGATAGAGCATATCCACACTGTTTCTGAGGAAGATACCTCAGCACGGCTTCCCTGACAACTGGATAATTCCACTCTTCAAGATGGTTTGCAGTTACCTGACACCAAATACTTCATACATAATCTGAGGGGTTCTTCTACTGGTTTGGAAACAGACTAGTTTTATCCCCAGCACAGGGACAGGCACATTACAGACATGCTACCGTCTGTAACAGCACCTGAAGCACCATCATTCATGCAGTGTGATTTCACAGTCTATCTAACTCCATAATTCTAAGTCCATTACTGGTAGATGAAAAGCTGGACATGAGCCAGCAATGTGTTTGCAGCCCAGAAAGCCAATTGTATCCTGGGCTGTATCAAAAGCAGTGTGGCCAGCAGGTTGAGGGAGGTGACTCTGTCCCTCTGCTTGTGTGAGATGCCACCTGGAATGCTGAATGCAGCTCTGGGGTTCCCAAATAGGAAGGACATGGACCTGTTGCAGCAGGTCCAGAAAAGGGTCACAAAGATGCTCGGAGGGCTGGAGCACCTCTCCTATTAAAAAAAGATGAGTTGAGGTTTGCTCAGCCTGGAGAAAGGATGGCTCTGGGGAGTCCTTGGAGCAGCTTTCCAGCACACAAAAGGGGCCCTAGAGGAAACATGGGACAAACTTTTTAGTAGGGCCTGTTAGAAGAGGACAAGCGATAGTGGTTTTAAACCAAAAGAGGGGCAATTTAGACAGGATATATGGAAGAAAATATTTACAGTGAGGGTGGTGAAACACTGGAACAGGTTGTCCAGAGAGGTGGTAGGTGCCCCATCTCTGGAAACATTTAAGGTCAGGTTTGATGGGGCCACAAGCAATCTGATCTAGTTGAAGATGTTTCCGCTTATTACAGAGGGGTTGGACTAGATGACCTTTAAATGTCCCTTCAAACCTAAACTATTCTGATTCTGTGAAAATAAATAGCAGCAAATCAATTAATCAATGCACTTCAAACATGTTGCTATTCTGCTACTGTATGCCATCAGTAGCGGCATGTACTGTACAAATTGCACCGTACAAATATAAAACCCATCTATGTGCTAGCAAACGAGCCTGCTGAAAGGATATTAATATTTTGGCTGCGTGCTGAGCCTAAAAATCAGCTTGTCCTGAGATGCCCGCAGCATGCTACGCTCACTGTGCTGCTGTACACTACAACAGGCTGTAGCAGCTGCGAGCACTGGTGGTCCTGTCATCCGAACAGGGCTGGTTTGCTTTCAGCCCGCCAGACAATCCAGTGGGGTGCTTTACTTGCACCTGCACATGTGAACTCTGTACTTTTCCCTCCCATTTGCTACCTGATGTAAACAACCAGGTGTGAATCTAACCAACAGAGGAGAGAGAGGCAAAGACCCTATAAGTGAAGAAAGGAACAACGACCCATTCATAATGTTGTTACAGAGAAAACAGAGAGCTCAGGGCTAAAAAGAAGTTTTCTTCCTCAGCATTGTGGCTTTATGTCTATTTCTGGTATTTTCCTCCTTTCACGGGATGTATGCCAGTGGCTGACTAAGATCCTAAGAATGGCACATAGGACGCTGCTGATACTATTCTCTTGTGGCAGCTAAATCTTCATACACCACTGATGAAGGCTGGGAGCCCATCCTCCAATAGCCCATGATCATATGTGGAACATTTCTCCTGGTCACTATGCCTGTGAGAAGGAACAGCAACCACCTGGCAAGCTTCCACTGCTACAGCTTTGCCTTAGGTTCAAACTGAGCTGTAATTAATCTGAAGCAGTCTAAGCTCGTTTCCAAAAGACATCTGTGACTGTGATACTCCTTCTGTTGCATGGGCTGGTGGGGTAAGTCCAGATAAGCTTTTCACAAAGCTTTTGTGGACATCTTTCCCAGCTTGAAGTTTGCTGGCCATGCAAAGTCCACATGGCAATATCGTCTCAATCACCCTCTTAGTCAATTCACACCTGAAACCTCTGCCTACAGGTAAGGCAGCAGTAAGATAGAAGGAACCATATAATCTAATCACTTTTCCTAGGCAGGAGTGACCACATCTAAAGTCTTTCCAAACAGATGTCTGTGAAGTCAAGAACACTCAAGCCTGTCAGTCACTGGCAGTGTACTAGCAATAATATCTGAAACAACAGCTGTAATCTCAAGGTCTTGAATGCCACCTCATTTTGTTACTATCCAGTGCAAACAAAAGCAGCACACATCCCCACAAAAGTCTTGGACAGACCAGTTGGCTGCTTCCCCAGCTCCCAACAAAGAAATGTAGGAAGGGAGATAGGTCTGACAGAGGAGAACCAACTTTCTGGAGCAGAAAACATACAAAGAACTATGGGGATATATTATATCCATCCTGCAACACTTCACCATGCATATGTAGCACTGATAACGCTATAAAGGACGCAGCGTACAGTGCACCTACACAAGCTCCCAGGCTACTCTAGCCATGATACCCATAAATTAATACGTGGAGTGAACACTTCAGTGTAGGTAAACCCTTAGAGATTCCGAATGCTCTCATGAGATTGACAAAACATTGGAGACTCAGGTGTATTAACGAAAATGAAGGAGAGTTTGGAGGGTTTCCTGTGCACTATGTAACTTTAATCCTGTAGTAAATGGGAACTGCACATCAAGAAATTGTTGCATTAGAAAGTGTATTTTCCTTCTCAAAAGCTGAGCTTCCCAGTAGCTCAATGTTACAGCCCTATAAAAGTTCTCATATAGTCACAGCATTATTTATGTGGCTGTTTCAAGATACCAAAATAATCCCCAGGAAAACTGGAAAAATTATCTCTTTTATACTGAGTTTTTGTTTTAAGGACTCAATCTGGTTATTTAAAATTTATAAGCATGCTAAAGAGATTTAAGAAACAGAGTTTAATCCATTTTCAACCTAATAGCATCTTAAGCGTTTATGATAAAAAACTGGTCATTTGCCAGACTAACTAAACCAGGGGTTTTTTAAAACAAAAACAAACAAACAAAAAAACCCCCCACAAAAACACACCAACAAAAAAAATCACAACCAAAACAACTCAACATGTAAAGCAACAACACTAAATATTTTCTGATTTTTTTTAACAGTGCTTTTGGTGTCAATTACAGGTTTGCAAATTAAATGCCTCCTCTGACTATGCACAGATATGGCAGATGGCCTCATGTTAACGAATTGCAGAAAGTGGGAGGTGGAATAACACCACTGTGGCAGTGATGAAGTTAATGCAATGAGTCCCTCTGGGTCTCCATGCAGGCACTGCATTGCCTTAGTGCAATGAAACGCCCAGTTGCTACTCAAGTGCGGTGGCTGTGCCCCTCCTGTGTCCTCATGTGAAAAAGCATGACCTAGACAGGGAGTCTCTCCTGCATAAATGCATCCCTGCACTGACATTTCTTGGTGGGGCAGAAAAGTCTTACCCCAAGATGAGAACTTGAGTAATTAAAAAAAAAAATACAGGCTTTCCTAATAATAATAATTCTGTGACATCATCGTCATGCTGAAAACTTCTTTACATCAATAGTATTTTTACTGCCTGAAAAGTTTATGTTACCATCCAAAACTTTATGTCAGGCGTAATTCTTAAACACATTCAGTTTTGTGTCAGTTCTACTTCAATTTTGATGAGTATTGCTACTCTCCATTTATTTGGTGCCTTTGTTTAAATCTACTTCAGCATGGTAAGCACCTCTCCCAGATACCTCTTCCTTCCCAGTTAGCAACAAGCCCCCTGCCATGCAACCACCTTCTGCATATAGCTGTATCTGGTGTTTGGATCGTTCCCCAGAAATTTCAGCAATTCCTTCTTTGAAAATCCTATCCATGTTTTTAATGAGCACTTAGCTTTCTTGTATAACTTCTCAGTCTATGGACTAGAAGGACGAAAATTAGGTGAAAGCCAAGGCGATGAGACCAAAGAAAAATAAAAAGAGCAAGAAAATGAAGCAGGGGTATTATGTGACATCCTGAATATAAAAACAAGAGTAAGCACATAGAGCTTACATCTAAAACCCTAAAACTTGGTGTCTTTAAATGAAATAAATCAAGTTGGAAAATAGAAATAACAAATTATGGCTTCCTGGGGTGGACAGTTAGACACCTTTTATTGAAATGTTATTAAGGCATTTCTTTACCAATACTTGTAACCGTGATTCCTCCTCTTTTCCTTTCACCAAGCTTTATTTATATTATGTATCCAGTAAATTAATGAAAGATACTCTTAAAAAAAGCTCTATCAGACTCTGGATGAAAAATACGACATGAAATAAAGCTTTTGCTAAAGTGCTGATGTGATTAGTATACGGCCAAGCATGAGAGGCCATAGAAAGTTCTTAACAAATGCAAAGAAATGTTGCAATAACATGATTAAAACAAAAGAAAAATTAACCAGTACTTTGTGAGAGTTCACTAACTGACCAAAATTTTTTCATGCTTTAATTACTGAGTTGCTTTTAGAAAGTTGGTGGTAAATTAATTTTCAAGTTCAGGTTTCAAAATCTCAAAACCACAACATAGAACCATGTGCTGCCAGAATGAATTACTTTTGCTCTGGCAAAAGCAATCATTATTATCCTCACCATCACAACTGCAGTGAAATAAAAACAAAAAGCTACTGTGACTTTGATAAGACAGCCCTAAACCTACTACACTCTCACCTTGGTGAGCATTGCATGGGAAATGTAGTTTTTCCTACCATATTGAGTTAATATGGTCTGGGATTGCAAACTCCTGAAGGAGTCAGGAAGCACTGGACATGTTGCAGAGAGTGCCTGATGAATAAGAGCCCCAGTGCCCAAGATACCAGAAATGCCATCAACTGCTGCGGTCTGGACAAAACCCGGGACTCAGAAATCTTACTAGTGAGCGTCCCGCAAGTGACTCCCGTTCCGAAATGTGAAACCCCGTAGCTATGTTCAGATGTGAGCCCCACAGAGTACTCAGCGTAGCTTTGAACATATTTATATCCTAGCACGTGCATTTGGTCTAACAAGCAAATCACTCCTATTACCAAGCTGCTTGATGTTTTTATTATTTTCACCGGATATTGTGTCTTAGCCCTTCCCATTAACATGGCTTCCCAATAAGTGATTAACTCTGGGTTCTGTTGTATGTTCTACTGAGAAAATGGTGTAGAAGTGATGTATCCAGACCTGGGCTTTTTACAATTCCCAGGACACTGCAGTGCCACAAGAGTCAGAAACACTGACCCACAGAACCACACACCCCATTCGAAGCTGAAGATGTGACATGTTCTAACATGTTAATTAAACAAAGAGATGAAAGTTAATGGGGGAAAAGGTGTACTTGAAACTGCTATATGTGCCAGCATGGAAGACGCTATGGGCTGCATCCATGGCAAGACAGCAATCCAGGGAATTTTGATTAGGGGTAAAACAAGACACATACACAATGAAGGGGGTATACCACAAAGGCCATGTTTTCACATCTGTGGCTCAGACTGGAAGCTTACTTCCTGTCAAGACAAACCAGTAAAGGACAAAGATATGAGTTATGGCTCTTCCCATATATGAGTAATCTTGTACAAAGAACAGCTTTTAGCAAGATGATATGGATTTTCCCATTTAGCTCAGGTGGAGGCTGCAGGATTGCTGCATGCAAATAGATTTGCAAATGCACTATGGATTGTACATTATTTGGTCTGATGGAGTGACTATATAAAATACTGTAAAGTATACCTTTCCATTTTATAGAAAGCTATTGCAGTTAAATTATCCAAGTCCTCTAGAAACACTGGACTTTGATTCACATTTCCAATTATATCTTAAATACTGAATTTGACATAAGTTACTGCTACTTTGGAAATGCCAGGAAACTATCACATCACAGAAAATAAAACACTTGAAAAACATTCTTAAAACAAGGTAACTTCTCTCCTTATGAAATATCTAAGAGGCTTTCCAGGATAATATAATTGCAGCATCTACACCTCTCCTATCTAAAATTCTGTGTAAATTTGTCTCTCTACTGAGTCTGCTAAATTACACTGTTGTAAACAAGTTCTAAGCCAATAATTGTCTAATACTTTACTCTATATGAGATGCATTCCTGACCTGACAGACACCCTCAGAATGACCTAGTCAACATAACTTTAAAAAATTTGATAGTCTGACTCATCAATATTTTATCAGCTTCAGTAATTTTCCTTTCATTGCAGTGGTAACAAATAACAAAAGAACTAGCAAACATGGGAACCAAAGCCCTTAAAGTCTAATGAATCTTTGCCTTATTATATCAAAGGCATGTGCTTCTATTATAACAGCACTTTTATAAAATCTGATTAAAATGGGAGATATTTTAAAGTAAAGACTAAGTACAAATTTCAGGTGAGGCTAGATAGTATGTTCCCTACCACCTTTTATCAGCAGACTAGATGTGTACCTAAACAAGAAAGAATATATGCAAATAGATATGAGTATAAACCCTATTTATAATGCCTATTTACCTCCCTAAGTCCTATTAAACTTTGCTACTGGGCAAAACTATCATATGCTCCCAGTACTGCTATGAAATTTTAAATCTGGATGTGTGCCTTAATTTTGGATAATAATAAGAGTTCTTGACCTCTTAAAACTCTTAGAATCAAGTTCAATCATTATCTGGGCAATGTAAGAACAACTGGATGGGAATGAAAGAATAACTGCATGGGAATTAGTGACTTTATACTAACCTTCTTTGGTTAGATAATTAAATTTCAATACAATATCCATATAATTGCTGTTACCATTCTGAAACTCAGAGTCACCATAAGAAAGGCTGCCCAGAGAAGCTGTGGCTGCTCCATCCCTGTCAGTGTTCAAGGCCAAGCTGGATGGGGCTTTGAGCAACCTGGTCTAGTGGAAGGTGACCCTGCCCACGGCTGGGGGGTTGAAACTAGATGATCTTTAAGGTCCTTTCCAACCAAAACCATCTTATGATTCTATGAATAATCAGCAGCATGGCAACATTCAAAACACCTTTCTACCCTTAAAAGAAAGAAACAATTAAATGTATTTGACTCCCTGAAATCTCAGAAGTTATCCAACACCACCAAAGAAACAGCTTCACATTTCACACATATGCCAAAAGGTGTGGCTTCTTCCAGGGTAATATCATCTGTCCCTGACGAGGTCATTCAAACATACCTCAGCCACCTTTGACAAATGACCGTGTCTTAAGAGGTGTCCATTCTTACTCATGGGCTCTTTGTCAGTTTGTATCCTCCATCATTGTACAACTGTAAATTCTGTGAGGGGGAACATAAATTCCTGCAGTTTTACAAATATCTAATGTTTTCTGATGCAGGCTACGAGATGATTTAGTACAGAGGCAGTCAACCAAGCAGGCAGGCAGCTTTGCAGGGCAATGCACCAGCTCACACATGGGATTATCTGTCCTGGGGCTGTCCTGCAGCTGGATTTACAGCCCCTTTCCAGATGTTATCTGTGGTGGATGAGGTGAGACAGGACAAATTATGTTGCTGAGTAGCATTAGAATAAAGGCACCGCAGGAAGGAATCAACTGTAAGATAAATATATTCCCAGAATCATCACCCTGCCCATGCACAGCACGGCTCATGGCACAAATCTCTACTCCAAGACTGAGGGCAGGTAAGGGGTTAACTGATCCGAACTGAATATCATTTTGTTGGTAAATCCTAACACAAACTATATTTTTTCATCATGAAAAAATAAAACCACATTTGCCTAACCTGATTTTTTCCTTTTATGTTAGCAAGTGAAATGTATGTTCAGTGCCCTGTTCTGTTCCTCCGGTCTTTTCACATAACAACAAAGTAAATCCGCACTAGAAAGTAACTCATGCTTTTTAAGTAACAAATAAAACACAGAAACAAAACAAACAAACAAACAAACAAACAAAAAAACAAAACCAGAAGAATGCCAGAAAACTGATGGAAACCCTTGAAAAGTTACAAAAGATGGAATTTAAATAATGAGAGAAAAACCCAAAACAAACTATGTGTGCAAACTTAGCACTTGGCAAAATATTAGTAAGGAGGAATCTAAGTACTCCAAGAGCCCTGACATCAAGAAGCAGTTTAACCACACATCTCTGACACTATCTCCTGTGCCAGCTGAGAGACTGATGGCTGACTCACAGATGCTACCCTGCTTATTCCTTGTTAACATGGTGATTTTTTTCTTATTTTATCCAAGGTCTGCCTGAAGCGAACAAACTCCTCATCTCTTACAGACAGGTAGGGTAGTGGAGATTCTACAGTATGTTCATCATTTAGTTCTGCATGGGGGTGGGAAAAAAACCCTCTGCACTGCCTAAATTTGGAATCAGTGAAGAGTTTCAGAATTCGCATGCTGCATTTACTGATGACCTGGCATCATCTCAATGGAGATGACCTATGAAATACTGAATGTATAATTCTATCCTGTTCCTTCCATAGGTCCCATCTTTACTCATAGCAGATCTGTATAAAAATGGGGGGGCTTGCATTTCCTCAAGACAATAACATGGAGCACACACTAGCGTGTTACTGAGACTTCATGCAGGAGACAAGACTCCTGAATAACAAATTAGCTGCTCTTTTCCTGAGGTAGGTCTGAAAAACGAATCCAATAAACTAAAATTTGCCCTAAGAACAGGTGGCTTTAAAAAAGCTTAAAAGATGTATGTACAGGCTGTGCTCTGGTTTGAATACCAGTCTGGTTTGGAATAGTGACCAAAATACTTTTGCTGTTTAGGACAGCACACTATGCTTATTTTGCTTGCTATGCAATCTTACAAAGAACACAATTATTGAGCTGAACATTTAATCCTGTCTATTTAACTCATTAAAGATTGACTCAGGTATCGAACACTACATACTTAATCCAATGGGATTTTTAAAAACATCAGTGTAGATGGCAGATAATGATAGTTTTCTTTCTGATGGTTTCCTCTAAACAGGAATGGAAATAGTCACAGTGACACAGCTGGGACCAGAGCCAGGCTCATGTTTCTAGGCTGAGCTACAGGATTAGTAACTGTCATTTGAAGTGCTGCTTAACAATGGAATAAGCAGTTTTTTTCAGTAAACATCAGTCAACATTTAGTCATTTGTACATTCAAAACAAGTTAGACCCTTGCAACTTCCAGATAATCTTTCAAACCCATGTATCTACAGAAAGGGTGTTTTATCAGTTAATTCCCTCTTTCTGTGACCATCCTTCTCCTATTCACAATGTGACAATATTAGATCACCAGGCACCAACCTGGAGTGAACCAAGTAGTGCCCCCACATAAATGGAAAAGCACGGAGGGTCATGCTAGGACTCAACCATCAGAGTTGAACACAAGAGTCTGAACAAATGTGGCCATGGCCCTCTCCATGGCATGCATCAGAGAGCTGGGAGAGGGATAACCTCACAGTTTCTTTGTAAATGTTCTTTCCTAACCCTGTACCATGTTTCACTACCAGTTCTCCCAACTTTTTCTTCTTCAGATGGAAGTCTAGAGTAAACTCCATGGATTTATATCCTCTTAAAACATACTCCAATTGTAGGATTTATAATCTTACAGTAAGAAGATAGTTTAGAGTAAACCCTTTCAGACAGGGGTAGTGTCAAAACATGTTTGTGAAGTTTCCAGGACCATTGCTAATGCCCTACTCACAGCAGCAGCAGTCACAAACACTTACCTTTGCAAACAAAGCACTTAATATGGAAATACTTGTTCTGAACTCTCAAAACTTCTCCCTTGCATGGGTTTCCACAGGTATTGCAGAGAATTGCAGTACTTGATGGCTTCTCCAGTTGGCTATGTACAGCCTGTGGTTGTGAAACTGCGAGGGAAGACAAAAGGTAGAGCATTTTAAAGGCTATCAGATGCGCCTTCTGCAAGACCTACAAAAATGACAATTAACACCTGGGACAAAACTAGTCAAGCAAATAAAACAGTTTCAATTTCTGGGGTTGCCCAGCACAACAGAAAAGATCTGCTAAAGGGGCTGAGCCAAGCCTCTCATTTCAGAACTTTCAAAGGTTCTGCTTGCAAGCTCTTGAATCATAAGCCAGAACTGCTGACAGAGGAAAGAATCCACATGATCAAGTCTCGAGACCCTCCACCTGAATTTCAGAAAAAACTGCTTTGTCATATTTTCTCTTCAGGAAGTCAAAGACTATAGATAAAAGACGCTGTTTTTATCCAAAATATCTTTAATGAGATTTAGGAAATCTCACACTGTGAGCTACAGGTCATTAAAGTTTTTAACTGATTTAAGGATAGAAATATACTTCTGTAGATGTTTTGAGTTCCTACTTCTGAAACATTGACACTTCAGTAAATACCACATATATCTAATCAGTAAACAAAGGTTGCTGTCCTTTTGTAAGAAATCCATGATTTCAAGAGATTAGGTTTATCTGGGTTAGCAAAATATTAAGTGAATTAAAAATTTGCTGCCATCTTGTGATGTAAATTAGAAATTGCATTTATTGGGCTGTTGATAACACAATATAAGTTTGGCATCCCAACACATTATGTGGAAAAGGTGAGATATGACCTTATTCTTGCAATTCTGCGGCAGTACTTGCATTAATTTTTTTATCACAATGTACTTAAGAGTTGAGAGAGAAAGCATCAAGGTGGTTAATTATAAAGGGGCTGTGCTGTAACTCAACAGACTTGGCTTTTTTCCTGTGTGAGGAACTGATAACAGGAAAACAGACAAAGCAAATGACATATATAAAGCAAATGACACATACAATGACATTTTTCTTCTGTAATGGGGCATGCTTATTCCAACGTGTGATGGACTGAAATGTTGGTAATGTCTTCAATATTGTCAAACCATAAAAAGACTTTTTGTCAAACTGCAAGGAAGCAACTGCCTGTCTGTGACCACTGAAGCATCCCCTTTCCCCGATATGCTTCCTGACTGGAATTTGGACTGTGACTGGGAACTTGAGGTAAGACTATTGTCTAATCACCTCAGGAGAAGTAAACAAGGCCCAGGGGGTGGTGGAGGAGAAGGTTTTGGCTGTGTGATGGAGAAATTTCTCCATACCAAACAGGAGGAGCAAATGTCCCCTGCTCTGGGAAAACCAAGTACACATGGGACGTTCATATGAGAGGCAGCTGAGAAGGAGGCATAAACCATCAAAGACCCTCAAAGCGCTCCCCGACACGTTCCTGAGACCTTCTACCATCAGAGGACTGCACATGATCCAAGTGATGCAACAAATCCAGAGTGTGTCTCAAGAGACTGCAAAGCTTCCGCTGCCGTGCCTGGGGGAGGCGCCTGGAGCGTCTTGAATGTGTATTAATCCATTGGATTCTATGCTTTGCAGGACCCTCACCACCAAGACCACCAGAAGAACCAAACCGACAGGACACCTCTGGGTTCCACGGTAGTGATACATTTTCTATTTTAATCTTTCTCTGTCACTTCGTTTCTTTCCCCCTCTCCTTTTTCCTATTCCTTTCTCTCTCTCTTTCTCACATTTACTATTAAATAAACCCCATACTATTGACTTTGGCATCTGGTCTCATTTGCACCTTTACTGGGCCAGAGGCATTTCTACTAAGTTTAATAACCAGATCATAACATGAGGTTGGATGGCTCATTTCACAGTGACTGAATTAGTTTAAATTTTAGCTTCAAAATAAACTTATCAACCCCCCAGTCAAGATGGAGCAACCACTCACAGGCCAATACAGTAAGTATAAATGGGAATCAGGCAAGTTTCCCTCCAGAGTTTAGTTGAGGGATAATGCCATTGCTGTGCTACCCTTTTACCAACATACAAAAAAACTATAAATTGGGAATTAACTTTTTTGGATGAGATCGCTGCAAAACAATTAAGACATCTATAAGAGGCTAGATTACACTCAAACTGGCCAAGACCTTTAGTTTCTATATCTATTGTAACATCAGAGTTACTATTTCAGGGAGGGGAAAAAAAAATTATTTTAGTTAAAAATCTGCTACCAACAAAGCAAAACATCTGTACCTTCAGCATAGGTAAGGGTGATATAGAGAGGCAGCGATGGCACTGTCACTTAGAACACATACAATAACAGACAATACTAAAATCAATACATGAGCTCTTGTTGTCTAATATCCAACCCTGCTGCTCTTCCTCCTCTATTCTCATCTCATCCCCACTGCCAGTGTGGATTTCCGCAATTCCTCAAACACCTTTCTACATCCACTGAGTTTCAGGACTCAATATTTCAGTGAGATGCTGAGCCTTCCCCTCCCACCCAGCCTTCCAGGGAAGCTGCTGTTTTTCCCAAGTTGGCACTTTCTACTCCGGTATGTAGTGTTGGGCTTTTTTTCCCCCAAGAAAAAGGATTGAGCTGCCTACGTAATTATTCATCATCCATTAACATTCCGCCTTGTCTGCTAAAATTCCATGTTCTGGGATTCTCAAAAAAAGTCCTGCTCAAGGCAATGTGAACTTTGGAGCAGGTATCAAAGCCCTGGTTATAATAAAGGACATTTTCAATAAAAACAACACAGCACAACAGGCAATTGGAAGTTTATAGAATGACATATGCCCAAAATTACACAGAACAAATAGTGCACACGGTTCTGGCTATGGGGGGTCCGACTTATTCCTCTAAAGAAAACAGAGTAATCTCTGAACTTTGTGATAGTTAACTTTTTACATGAGAATTTCTCTTTACTGTAATCTGCCCAAAACAAACTACTCACCCTGAAAAAGAATCAACCCTGCAAGAAACCAAAGTATTTTTCCCAAGTAAGTCAACAGAGTAGCTGCTAAAAGTTGCAACTATAAATAAATAAAGTCTGCTCCCTCCAGAACTACTAAAAAGCATGAAATTTGTAGCATATAATTCACTAAAGACTTTAGAAGAGCTGACCATGCCCACAACATTTTGGCCTAAACAGTTGCATTTTAAATATAAAATTCTGATTGGAACAATTAAACATTAACTTTTCTTCACACTCAACTCTTCCCGAGTCTCAGCCATTCAGAACAGCATCTCTCCAGAGGCATCCACAGCCAGCCAGTGCAGATAGCCACCAGTTCACGTTGTGGTGTTTCCCAAAGGCTGGGCTAACTTGGCCCAGGAGTCTCAGCCCCTGCACAGAGCATGTGCTGAGGAACCCAGGGGCACTGCTGGAGAGCACCAAGGGCAGCCACCAACATACCCCAATCCCCAAAGCAACAATAGCGTCACATTTCCAGAGAAAACATCACTCTTGCACCTGGGAGTTCACTGCTGCACTTGCTGCAAAGCAGCAGAAAACTGGAAATTGTTGCAAAGGGTTCTGGGTTTTTTTTGTTTTCTAAAAAATGTTGCAACCTGAAGACGTGGCAGAAAAAGTTTTGCTTTGCACAATGTACCTGGTGTTCAGTGTCCAGAGCTATAGCGCAGGACAACTTCAGACATTTCCTTCTCTTTGGGTCCCTGAATCAAGGTTTGAAATTCAAAAAAACCCAACAACTCAGCTATAAAATAAATTAAAAAGGAAAATATGCAGTATTTCTTTTGGAATTCTTCCATTAATCTTGAAGCAACACAAAGCTTATTTAAAATATGCACAGGAGACAAAGGAATAATTATTTTGCCTTTCTCTCCGTTCAGAACAATGCTACTCAATATTTCACACAAAAACCCAGTGGGAATACAGTGCGTTTGAGATCATTACAAAGCAGTCCTTCTGAAGACTGTTTAAAATACTTATTCTTTTATCTAATAAACAAAATTGTATAATTAATGACATACTAGTTTATATTTTAAAATACTGAAACTTAATATGCTTCATGTTGGAATTACAACTGCTGACAGTTTTGAGAAACTAACTCTGTTAATGAATGTCACATTTTAACTTATTTTTCAAACCATATTTAAAGAAATATCCTTACATGGCAATTTTCAGCATTCTACTTTTATGCCTTTATGTACTAAAATCAGTCTTCAAAGTAGCAGAACATCCAATCAACATATTTAATGAGTCAAATAATGAATTTCTGACAGAATGTAATGATCTGAGCCTAGTCATCAGATCCTAACTAAAGAGTTCATTAAAAATTAAATGTTTACATTATATACTAATTTTTATAATTTAAGGAAAGTAGAAATTTCCTTAACTTTAAATTATTTTCCTCAACCAAAATACAACTGAATGCCTGATTCTCTAAATTTCCCTTTCTCCCAGACTACATTTTGCTCTAGCAAAGATATCCTCACCAGTCCTTAAACCCTAAAAAGATCTGACTGCACTCACTTTTTGACAAGGACAAAAACTGGCAAGAAATGAACAAGCAAACAGTTTCCACAGTACTTTTTTGTGCAAGACTTCTCTGCTGGGAACATCACTGCCAATGATCTTGCCAAATGCCCAGTGTTCACACATCTCTGATGTCAAGACTCGGCGTCTCTCCAACAGGCTACCCAGTACATAGTTCTGCAGTTCTGGACCAAGTAGGGCTCATTAATGAGGAACGGTTTGTTAAAAAATTGTTAAACAAGATACGTTTCTCAGACTTACTTCTACCCTGCTGACGCAAGACATACACTTGCTACAAGTGCCATGGGGCAGGGAGGATAATGGTATCACTCGTTATTAAAACTTCATTACACACACATTATGGCCACTGTCATGTGATGTTTTCAGTGTGCTTATAACTTCCACAGATTCACAGAATTTTCTGGGTTGGAAGGGACCTGCAAGGATCATCAAGTCCAATTCTTGGCCCTTCACAGGAGAACCCCATGAATCACACCAAGTGCCTGGGAGGTTGGCCAAACTTCAACCATTTACTTAGACATTACCCATATTTAGTGTTCTCGAGCTCATTTTTTTAGGGAAAATTTCAAACAAACTGTTTCATTTTTCTGTAGAAGTGAAAGATAGTATATAACATATTGTTTTTCAAAGTTAAAAAGAAAGCATTGCACACTGCGAACACTGCGACAGGTACACGGGATCCATGAAAATCCACAGCATGTGGTAAAGAAGCCAACCCTTTGCCTAAGCCCAGCACCTCTGGCATTGCTCGACTAAGCAGGATTTAACAGCAGTGGGGACTGGAGTAAGGTGCCAGGGATGAGGACAAGATTTGGCTGAGACAGGAACATTTTGGAAGCAGTACAAGGCAATCTGATGGTGGTGACAGAAGGGAGAAGATTCGCGAGTTCCTGGTCATGCTCTGCTCGGGAGCCTGGGATAGAAAACATCACCTTCTCTTTGCTGGGAGAAAACTGCAGAGGGAACTAAACCCTCAGAAAAAGACTCAGTCTAGGATTGGTCTATACACAGGATGACAAACCCCTTTGCTATCAGGCCCTTCAACAGCCAAATGAGAGAAATCTTCATGGTAGATTACAGACCAGATAAAATAACATAGCCAGAAATTGCAGAATTGGACATGGCTCTAACACTTGTTCAGTTTGGTGCTTTTTGTTTTAACTCTGCATAAGAACCAACAGAAGACATTACTGAGTTTGGAAAACAAATACTGAAAATTAAAAAGCATCATGTTTTAAGAGAATACATTCAACCTGAGATCACACCTCAAATATGAAGTTTAATAATAAAGACTTTCAGCTTTTTTGTTCACTATATGGACACAATTAAGGCCACATACCCCACTTACTCCACATTATTTAACCATGATCTGAGAAATCAGTTTATTAGAGTTACTGTTCTTGGTTATTACAGAAGCCTGAAATGACAAAGGGCCAAATGACACAATTTCATATTAGAGTCTCAGAATCCTCAAACGGGTCGGGTTGGAAGAGACTTTAAAGATGGCCTAGTTCCAACCCTGCCATTGGCAGGAACACCTTCCACTAGACCGTGTTACTCAAAGCCCCATTCAACCTGTCCTTCTGTGATAGGGTCATTTTAAAGAGCACTGTGATCTAAACTAAGGTGTAATTTGAATGGAGAGACAACATTCACGTGAACAAATATTTTGTTCCTAATATTCACAATCCCAAAAACTACCTCTCAGTGCAGGGAAGGAGGTCATTCCTCACCAAGGTGCAGAACCAGAGCCTAAATGTAAAAATATATAGAAAAACCAAAGGGCTTGGCAGGGATCACCTCCTCTGTTCTTTTTGTGGATTGTTCTGGGGTGTTTTAATTGTGTTCTGGAGGCTGGGTTAAAAGAGTGCAAGCCTTTCATTTCAGGCTCATACAAATGCAGTATCATTTCACAGCAACCTTCCATCAGCAGAAAAGCTACATCAATTTTCTGTAGCAACTATCAGCACTACAGGCTCCTCTATAAATTTGCTTTATGTGATGAAAACATTTTTTTTGAGGAGAAAAAAAATATTAGAATAACATTTAAAATTATCATTATCAGCTGTTTAGTTCATAATAACATTCAGCTTTTCAACAAAAGCAAAGGCCATGTTCTAACTCTGAACCAAAAATGCACAGCACTGATAAGGGATATTATTCTGCATGAAGGAATAATCAGCAAATTACCTCTGTGTTGACACTGAAACGTTTCATCTCTATAGCTAGAGGTGGTTATTAAAAATGAAAATAAACAAATATGAGACCCAAGTGCTCTTTCCTCATTAAGTATTTGAGAAACAGGACAGAAGTATTGATTGCCGACATGCTGTATCAAGCGATTTGGGGAGGGTGGGGTTCACTGCAGCCTGGAGGGGAATTAAATTTGCAATCTTCCCAGAGCAGGATTAAAGAAGCAGATGAGCGGGACAGCACACAGCTGGAATTAGAGATTGGAGTTTAAGTTGTTGTTTTACTAAACCCTTTTTGTGTCAACTGAGTCAAAACACTCAGGGTTGAATTTAAAAACACAAAGATGAAAGCAAACAAGCATTTAAGTGCCTCTGAATACCCCAGTGAAGCATTACTGCTGCTAGCCCTGCTCTCTCCCTGTCTTGTGTCTATGTGTAAAAGTCAGTGAAGGGGAGTTGTGCTGGTGTCGGGGTAAGGATAACACAGAAATATGTAATACATGAGTTCAGAGAACTACATGGAGTGAGCTTTAAATTTAGTTTAGATAAGGGGGTTGGAATTTTTTCCCCTAAGAACTGGCGATTGATTATGGAGTCTTTTGGGGGAGTTCTCATTCATTGGTCCCTTCCAGAGAAAGGAATAAAAAAACCAATAATTGCATAATGGGAACTTCACAAGCTTTCCCCTTTCATCCCTCCAAATGCATTTGGCAGTGGAGAAGAGTGATTCCCTGGCCCCTGTCCTGCCTGGACATGCACCTGGGTAGTCAAGGCACTAGGGGAAGAGGGAGCACAGTGTTCCCAAATGGATATGCACCTGCCTAAGGAGCAGATATGTTAGATGTTCTATTAAGAGCACATTTAATAACCAGTGCTAACCTACTTTAACCTATTTCTCAATTAGCACCTTGCATTAAATGCCTTTTCAAATGTGTTGCCCTGCTCTGAGGTGCCTTTTCACTATAACCCAACACCCTGTTCTTCTGTACATTTCACAACAAAGCAGATCATGAGGATAAAGGGAAAGTTAAAGAAGTTTTGCCCTGAATGTCCACATTATGTGGTTCCTCAAGCCCTCCAGCTGGTCATGCAGAGGGCTGAACTGTCCCCACGCCAGTGCACAAGTTCACTCCCTTTCCCAACAGTGTTTTCTTACACTGAGAGGTTCTGGACCCTCCCCGAGAAGTACTCGCTGCTCTTTCCAAGACCTCTGCGGTGGCTCCCCAGCAAAGCACTATTCTCTCTTTAGTTCTAATACAAAATACTCACCAAATTCAATATATCTCTATGTCAACAGGTGTCTATTTAATTGAATCCTTTCACATTGTCCAAAATCACAAAATAACACTGTTCAAGAATCATGTCCTTTTTTGAAATGTGTACCTGCTTCTTCCACACGTAAACAGCTCCTACAGTGCCTTTCCAAGGCATGCCTTTTCCAGCACTTCTTATTCATCATCATCAAAGCAGAAATGCAGAGATGACATAGGACAGCAGGCAGAGAGCACAACTGAGGCAACCTCTGCTTTTACCACCAATTATAGGGTTTATGGGACCAGAGGCAAAGGAGAGGTGTTATCCAGCAGAATGTGAATAAAACCAGGCACAAGAGACCCAACGCAGCACAAATATTCAGCACACAAAGAGCTTCAAATCTCACCATATGCTCAGTGCAAAACTCACATCACATAAACAAACCTAACACAAGCTAACCTCCTGCCCTCGTTATTATAATAAAATACTTACTGAATCCAAACACATTTACTAAAAAACTCTGCTGAATTTCAGTAGCTGCTACTGCAACATTGTAAAAGCTATTCTTGTATGTGTTAAGCTAGATTAAAATGAGAAACAGGACTCAAATATGTCTGCATAAAGAAATAGGTGGGGTTTTTTCATTATAATTAATACAAAGTCTAAAGCCAATTTAAACTAAATAAAATGAGGAAAGTTTTCAAATTGAGCTG
The DNA here is from genome assembly GCA_013396735.1 of Grallaria varia. Classification (NCBI taxonomy): domain Eukaryota; kingdom Metazoa; phylum Chordata; class Aves; order Passeriformes; family Formicariidae; genus Grallaria; species Grallaria varia. The sequence goes on along the minus strand of VWZG01008799.1, from coordinate 1,850,073 downwards.
TCAGCTAAGTGCTCGAATCATTATAATTACCAAATCATCATTCGTATAATTAAAAGAATACAAAGCATAATTTAAAACAAATGTTTAACCATCTTTCTCCATTCTGCTGTGTTTCCACATAAACACAGAATAATTATTCTCATGACAGTATCAGTGATTTAGTAACCACAGCTCCAGATGGAAAACAAGTCATTTCAGGTCTAGGCACTCCAAAATGTGGAGTCATCACACTCTACCTGTATCTTCTGGCATTCCTGCATTAATTCCCTTCCAGAGGGGAAATGGCACCAGGAGCACCGCTGCTGTGTGACTGGTGGCAGGAGCTCAGCCGGCCGGTGGGGAGCAGGATCTGAGGCTGTGTGCTGTCACCATTCCGGCACCAACACACCCAGGGGTCAGATGACTCCTGCAACACCCACGCACTGCCAGGAGCCGAGCCAACACCTCACTGTCACCACCCTGTAAAAATAGCGTCCTACAGAAGCCTAAATATTGTCATGTCCATGGGGTATGCCACCACTGGCAGGGTCCTGGAGGGAGAAGATATGGGACGTGCCAGCAAAGGGTGCATTTGCATCAGGTGATGCCACCCTTCCATAGCCACTGCAGGGCGGTGCTGGGCTCCCAGGGAAAAAGGCTAAAACAAGGAAAACCTGCAGATTCCTTGCCAGAAATGAAAATTACAGGCTGAGGTAGCAGGGAAACCCCTTTGACATCCCCCAAACACAGAGGTCCCAGCTCTGATGTCAGAAGGAGATGATGTAATGAGCGTGATGCTCTCCCTGTGAGATACTTGGCATCCACAAATCTCTCCCGATTGCTCATATGGAGTTGGATTGTGTATCACTGGAATAACAGTGATGTGTTGAGCTACTTAAAGTACTACATGGGAACAGAATGAGCATTTCTATAAGGACTTTGACTTCAGAAATCTATATGGTGAATACACTACAGCCCAGGGCCATGCCTGGCATGGTCCGTAACTTTAAATAGCCCCCAGCTGACATGGCCTGTGACCCAGAGCACAGATCTGAAGAAGCCAGCTCTGCACAATGAATAATAACTAAAAATTAATCCATTTAAAAAATCTTATATATGCGCTATCTTGCAGCAACCAACTTTTGGCATTAACACCTTATGGCGGAGATGCTTGATTTTGTTCAATACTGTTGTGCTGCTTGTGTGAAGCCAAATCCATCCCCACACTCTTTTGGATCACTGTCAGGCACCCTGGTGGAGCTCTCCAGTTATTTGCAGGATTTGGCCTACTTAGTTTTTCCCAGCGGCGACTTCAGCTTGGCAGAAACACAGAAGGCACTTTTGCTAAATAGCAATGCTCTGAAGGCATGTAAATTAATAGGCAGGAAATGTGAAAGGGCTTTCACTCTTCCACAGTCTTTCCCTCTGCTCACCAGGCTTCCAAGGCTAAACGCTATGTAATTTTGAGGTTGTATCATCGTAATGCAGTCACACAGTGCACTAATTTGTATTTACAACTATCAGTGTGATCCATGAGCCTCCCCCGCGGTCTCACCACTTGGTTACAGCAAAGCAGAAATCACACTCGAGATGCTCAGAGGGCTTTTGACGGTTTTTCTGCAAAACTCCAGCACAACTCATGGGCTTCACAGGCACAAAGCACAAGGCCATTGAACTTCATTAGTGTGATGGGCTGACCTGGGGGAGCGTGACAAGAGACAGCAGCGACAGCAGCACAGGCAGGAGCTCAGAGACCTCCTGCTGCAAATGATCCAGAAAGCAGTACAGCTTTAACCCGATTTCCCAAATCAATACAAGCCAAACTGCCCTGTTTTAACAGTAATAACAGCACACTGCCCTTGCTGCAGAAAAGGACAAGACACTTGGCTCCTCTTACAACCTTCAGTCCTGGTAACCACAGCAGCGCATTCACCCACCCTCTGTTTCAGGTTTCCTTTCAACCAAGGTTACATTACTCAGGTCAACTCCTTCGCCGATGTCTTTGCAAACAGCAATCAGACAGCTTAGCAATGAATTTAGGCCACTCTGAAATGGATTAGTTGGCTGCAAAATCTTTATAGCCTATGGTACCATGGGTTAGAAATTACATTTTAAAAAAGATTTCAGATCCTTTCCTAATTAACTCATATTTTTTTTCCTGTACTCACTGCCCTCTTCCCAGTGAAAGCTAAAGTGAATGTCAGTAGTAACTGGACTGGTCATATTGTTTAGTTTTAGGTAGCTCCTGTGAGGAGCAGGGAGTTGGACTTGATGATCCTTGTAGGACCCTTCCAAACTGAGATATTCTATGATTGTATGAAGGTGACAGCATACAGCCTAACACTGTTCCTGTTCTTCCATGCTCACACCACTTCACTAGACCTATTTTGAGCTTTTTCCATAGTCTGTCTCTGAAAACATGCTCTGGAAAGGAAAAAAATATTTTTGAAAAATGTTAGAGGTTTTTCTTCACTACAAAACAGAGTATTTTCTAACTAATTTTCTTTTTAAAAAAACACCTGAGATTCAGGGACTTTGCAATATACTACAGTTATGTACCTGCCTGCTTAAAGCAGCTCAGACTGCTTAAGATTGGCATATTGGTTTCAATTTAAAGTTGCCCTGTGTGAAGTCAGGAGTTGGACTCAGTGATCCTCATGGGCCTCTTCCCACTCAGAATATCTTATAACTTTATAAAACTATGTCCCTGGACTTTAAATTACTCACCAAGTTTCTACCCAACTGCATATATGATTGTTTAATAGCAAATGGAGACTACAGAGTCCAGCCTTAATACAGATGAAGAAATTTACTTTTCAAAAATAATTTACAATGAATGAATTTTACTTTTAAAATGCTGGAAAATACAAGAAATCATATTTCACAAATTTTCTAAGTACACTTGAAGATGTCTTTCATTTTAAGTTGCAAAATCTGGTTACAGTGCTGCTTTATGTTCTTTTTGCCTTCAGTAGCTTTGATCGAGGTTAGTGTTCATTTGGAGTTTCTACTGGAGGATCACCGCTTCCCTAAGATCGTGCTCTATGGTGAACTTGACATCGGCTGCTGCAAGAGAGGAGCCCCGAAGAGGAGATACAAGGACTCCCTGAAACAATACCTCAGCCTTGGCCCCATTGACTACCATCAGTGGTCCACTCTGGCCTCCAATCGGGAGGCGTGGAGACACGCCATCCATAACGCTGCTGATTCCTTGAGAACGCACGCAGAATCAGTCTGGAGGAGAAAAGACAACGCAGAAAGGACCGTGCCCACCAACACCGCCTATGGAGACTTTCTGCTGTGCTTTTTGAAACCGGCCTTGCCTATCTCGCATTGGCCTCTTTAGCCATCAGCGCGCTTGCAGCAAGCGTGGGTAGAGCCCTTCCCAAATCTTCGTTCGCGAAGCCGAGCCATGATAAGCTTAGATCGAGGTTACTGCTCATTTGGAGTTTCTGTTGGGGATAACATGATCACAGAGGTACTGATCTCTTCTCTCTGGTAACCAGTGACAGGACCTGAGGGAATGGCCTGAAGCTGTGTCAGGTTGGATGTTAGAAAAAGATTCTTCACCCAGAGGGTGGTTGGGCACTGAACAGGCTCCCCAGGGCAGTGGTCACAGCACCAAACCTGACAAGAGTTCAAGAAGCACTTGGACAATGCTCTCAGGGACATGGTGTGATTCTTAGGTTGCCCTGTGCAGGGCCAGGATCTGGACTTTGATGATCATTGTGGGTCCCTTCCAACTAAGGATATTCTATGACATGAAAAATGCAACAAAATCCAGTATATCTCTGTATATAAAGGTACATATTTTGGCAATCCTTTATCACTAGGACAAAAAATTAAGAAATAGATGTTTCCTTTTGTCTATGACAATTTATTAATTAAATGGATGTATTCCTAGCTGCTCCGTTCAAAAACTACTGCTGAACAGCCCTTGCCCTCAATAATACAAATAAAAGAGGACAAACCCATGGAAGAAGTGAAAATGAGCAGTAAAATGGTAAAGATTTACTGAGCCTGAGTTGGGAAATGGGTCTCTCTATATGTCTTTAAACTCATGTCTTCCAACTTTCTGCCTAGACTCTCTTGCGTCAATCCCATTCCTGCTGGGAATGGACTTGCAAAGTCACCCAACGCTGCCCTTAGCGCCCTGTTGCATGCCACCAAAACATGTTCTGCTTAGAAACAGCCTGAGTTGAGTTCAAATGTCTGGTTCTCAAACACCTCCATCCTCAAGTTCACACATGAGAAAATATTTCTCATCAACTGCACAGCAAGGAGCCATGTACATGGTCATCTTTAATGGAAACACACACACAGGTAAGTCAGAGAAGGTGGGCTCTTGCAGTACAAGACACTGAAGTATAAGGACTGCTTTAACAGGGAGGCTGGACTAGATGAACTCCACATGTGCATTCCTACCTCACCCACTCTGTGACTCTGTGGCAATCCTGCATATTTATGAAGCAGGAAAAATCAGGTTGAGAATCCAGTCTGAGCTCTGCGTGACAGAGAGCACAGGCAGCTGTGCTTGTTCCAGAGGTAACTAAGTCATAAATCCGTTTCTGCTCCTTGCTATCTCTTGGGAATAAAGAGCTTTCTTCAGCCCTGAAATTCATTATGACAGCCCTTGTCTACTGCCCAGCAAGTCATATAACTGAAGCCAGAACTTCATCCACTCCCAACTCCTCTCTCCCAGCAGGACCGCTCTACAGCGGACCTAGTGCCAGACCAAAGGGTCCTTTAGCTCTCTTTACTCCCCCAACTAGCATGAAAGCACCATCCAGGTATTCTTCAGAGAACTGTACACCTGCAACAGTGAGCAGAAATAAAACAAAGTCTACAAAGCCTTTAGCAGAGATTTTATAACAGCAAAAATTGGTATATCAAACGTATCAATGGGGTGCAAGAAAATGCTTAGAGAACTCGAGGTGACAGAGCACCAGCAGGTCCAGAACTTTGTCTGCAAAGTGACACAGGTCGGAGGATAAAGAGATATGGTCTGGTGAGCAGTGAAGAGACAACGAGAGTCACAGCGATGGTCCCGCAGGTGACACCTTCAGAAATGAACCTCCTGCACAGAGAAACTGCTGACTTCATGAACCTGATAGGGATGGCCAGTAACAAATGGAGGACACATCAGATAAGGAAAGATCTGCTTAAGCAGAGGTCATAGGCTACAGTTTATTTCAGAAAATCTGCCATGTAATAAGGGTAAGGAAAGCAATTAACAAAAAGTATTAATTTCTAAAAGGTCAGGAACTACAAGGGACTAACCAGAGAATGGACTTCAGAGCCCAAGAGGGAAACTGTATACCTAGAAGTAAGCTGGGAAAGGCAACAGGATAATGGGATGTATTGTACTAAGGGAAGGCATCCTGGCTGCGACAGAAACAGTACTGTAACAAAAACCACCCAGGCAAAAACTAGAATATGAGTCCAGCATTTTATGGAGGAAAATTAAAGCAGCAGAACAAGGCAATAAATGTCAGTTGGTGTGGCCAAAAATTGCACTTGGTAGGCATGAGAGTTAGAAAATATCATTTATATATTTTAATACAGGAGGAATTAAACTACAATGTGAATTTGACATTTAGGGGATCACGAGTGGTGCAAGAAAGATGACAGGCACTGCAAAGATGCCAAGATAATTTTCAGGTAATTCTTCTGGGAGTAAATGAATGCATGGAATGGGTTTTTAAGGGAGGATTTCTGCGTGGGCTGATGCTACATGCACACAAGGAGAGAAAGAGATCACTAAATGTTAATTTATCATTGTTTTACACATAAAATTACCATTTAAGTTGTCTGGATTTTTAATCAATGGAAATTTCAAGTACTTAAATATAGAATAGATAGAATCATTACCTAAATAACTAGATAGACTTAAAGGATCTTCATTGCATTGCTCTGTTCTGAAAAGTACACAGATATTGCCATATTCTGCAATTATCAGCTACTTATCATACAAAATTATCAAATGATAATGTGGGTTGGGTGCTGTTTAGAAAAAAAAACCACCCTCTCTGGTGTTTTAATTAGAATCAATACATTTAATTTTGAAGGTGTCTTAAAAAAAAATCAAAATAAATGCACACAATCACCCCCACTCCCCCCATGTCCCTCTCTCCCTCCCTAAAACAAACAAACAAAGACTTTGAGAATTAAGAGGCCTGGGTTTAGGTTTGAGGGAATACTCATGCCTGATATGCCACACACATAAGGCCAAAGCTACAAGGCTGAAAACCCCTTCCCCTTCCTCACACCTGCTCTTTGGCACATCCAAAGGCAGAGCGACCTGAATTTTCACTTTCCATTTCCCAGGTGTCCATGGAGGACTGCAGGAAAGTGCCTTTGGAAAACTTCCCCCAGTTTTCCAAATGTAATGGATGGTAAAACAGCTACATGTACTTGTTTGTTTCTTTAGTAAGTGTGGGGCACTGAGTGCCTTACTTGGTGTCACTGAGCAGATCCGAAGCTTCTACTTGAAGAGCTACCTTCCTTGTTTTCCAAGAAAACATGACTATAGAGACCTTTCTGAACCATTGCCACATTTGATGGATACAGTCCTCCCACAAGCCTGGGCTGCCCTTCTGCAAGCCCTGCATCTCAGCCTGGCTATGGCATGTGCCACTACCAGGATAACAACAGAAGGGCAAATACACACGCAGAGACCATCCTCTGGAAAAGAAGTTGACTCTTATCTTCAGGTTAGGGCAATCTGAAGAAGTGTCAAGGTGACTTTAACACCAATAGTTCCAACAGGGAATCACAGCTGCAAAATCCTCTTACTCAGTCAAACCCTGGTGTTTGCACAGACAGCTCTGCTCAGGTGTGCAAAGGCAAGGAGAGAGACACTGAAATCAAGTTCAGGATCCAGACTGTGCATCCAAAGAGAAAAGTCTTGCACAAGAAATCTGTCCCAGAGGGGAGTTCAAACACATCCTCATCTGCAGGACTCTATACACACCCACCCAACTCCCAACACTTTAATCCTTGCATTCAGCCCACAGTGACCGTGCCAGAGAACATTTTTCTGCCTTTTGCTTTCCAAATCCCATTCTCTGTAAAAGGACATAGCTGCAAAGCAGCAGGTCAGATCAAAAGCCTACATAAATACTTTCATTTTGGTTGATGATCACTGAGGAATGTGTCAACAACACGGAATGCTGTTTTTAAAGTAAAAAGTCATAATTGGAAATTGATGCTGTTAGATTTAACATTGTTCCCAGTAAAGCCCACCAGTAAAACTGTGATTGATCTGCATGGAAGACTTTCAAAATCTTTAATTTCTGAATTCAGCCAAGTTTTGATCTTGGCAATTGTCTCATAAAAAGCAGAAAGTTCAGCCTTTCCCTTGCTTGCCTGAGGTTACAATTTCCTACCAGCAGCATCTGAAATACAATTATGTCTCTGAGCTGACTTCAAAACCAAGAAACAAAGCACTTTTTTCTTGAAGTACATCTAAATTAGTTGATACTCTTTATTGCCCAGTTCCATCATAAGTAGCTTAAAAATTTTAAGAATCAATTTAAAAAAACCCTCTGAACTCTATTATTGTTCTGCAGCTGCCTGAGTGCCTGGTAATCACTTCGAGCTTCTCCACTGGTTCCTCAGGCCATATGCCTGCCAGTCAGTGAGAGACTGAAACCTAAATGCTTAATGGCTCAAACAATTGGCAAAAGCAGCTGGGGCTTTGCTGAGGATGTGCAATGTAACAGGCCAGGTACAGGGGGCGAGAGCATCACAGGATGCCCACGACAAATCAACCTTTGTTTAGCAAGAAGCCAGAGTTTGAGCTCCATAAGGGAAGAGGTCAATAAGAAGCAGATCCTGAGGAGGTAGGATAGTGCTTTTTATGAGGCTAAGGTCCTCCCTTGCAGAACTGGCTCATACAGCATAAATCTTCCTGTGTCCCCACCCTCCCCCTGGGTGGTACCTGGGCATTCCCACCTGAACCTGAGGGTGTATCAACCAACTGAACTTTGTGTTTCATGGGCTTTCCCCCACTCCTGACAGATCAAGACTGCCACCATGACTTCAATGAACGGACATCGAAATTGCAACAATCGAGTCTCATCACTGGATCCTAAGGCTGTAACCTTTCTCTCGCCTTTTTCTTTCTCTCTCTTCTCCTAATTTCTTCTCAAAATATACTGTAAATGACATTAAAAAGAATCCAGTCAATGCCTTAGTAAGTGCCTTGTATCTGGATAAGTTAAAGTTTGCTAAGTTACAGTTTGTGAAGTGCTTTACCTTGGACATTGTTTTAAAATTTGCTGAGTACCTTATTCTACCTTCACATTCTAAAATTTGCAAGTAAAACAGAGTGAACAAACAAGCCCACTGAGTGAACCGGGGCATAACAAAGTCCCCCCATCTTTAGGTTATTAGTTTATGGAGAGCCATGACCCCATATCAGAAACTGTCATTTTGGTGCAATTTTCTCCCCCCTGCATCCCTGGCTTGGCATCACTCATCACACTGGTATTTGCTCCATCTGTGTCCTTGAATGGAGGAGGGGAACAAGCACATTCCCTAGCTTGGAAAGGAGCAAGTGTTTGGAACTGGGGAAAAAGAGTGTAGAAGGAATTTCCATGGCTCATTTGTCTTTCCATTCCCTGGTACAAACAGAATAATAATAACAACAATGATGCCTGCTTGTTACAGCAACACCAAAAAAGCAAAAGCAAGATAATACAGAATACAGTTCATGTTGCTAGCCAAGCCATGAAATATCACCCTCAATCAATAATTAAAATATAATTTACTAACTTGCCACTAACATTATAGGAAATATGTCTAAAAGGATTCCACACAGTAATTCAAGGACCTTTCCAAAATTCCTTCCTTTTTTATGCTGTATTCTACAGCATATAAATACTAAAATAATTACTCTGAAATATAAATCTGAACTCCTGATTTTATTTGCTCTGCTTAATTTAGTATCAAGAAGGGATTAGCTGTTATTTAATTGCAATCATACAGTTACCTCAAATATATAGAGGTGTCGATGTTACTGAAATGCTGTTGCTAAAGTCACACTACCTTACACAGGTGCAAATTAGTTAATTTTGGTGAGTTTGTCACAGTATGAGAATTTCTTCTTAGCTTTAGTTACACCTATACAAACCTAATTCTGCTTCATCCCCATGAGACACATCAGCACAATGTCTCCCTTTTCACATTCAGGATACAAAATTTCTGCAATCAATTATCTTTCAACACCACATTCATAGCAGAAATGTGTTATATTCACACAAACACGACACTGGAGCCTACAGCCACAGTGCTGCTTCTTGCACAGTTCTGCAACTAACAGTTCTATTACTGACAGTACATTTTTGAGCCATCTACACAATGTGCTTTTTGACCGAGTTTTGGTTGCTTAATTTGCAATCCACCACCTCATTCAGACAGCAAATTAGTTTTATCTCAAACTAAATATTTTGTTCCAAAGCTTTATATTCACCTTTTATAGACAGAAGGGGATGAAGCAACATCATCTGATAAAATAGTCTTATTTATAAAAAGAAAGATATTGCACACCATTTTTCCCAGGTCATGTGCAGAAATGCAATTCAGTGAAGGACAGATGAAAATCCAATGCCAAATCCCACATTAACCTCGCTCCCCTGATTTCAACAGGGCTGAACCACAGACAAAGTATGTTCCTTGTGCTGAGGCACCCGTAGTGAGGTCTGCAGACACGAGATGCTGAAGCCCACTAGTCTCCATCCAGCCTCTGCAACCAGGTTGTTTGTGCATGGAGACCTTAATTTAGAAGAGGTGAGGGAAACTGGTGGCCCAGGTCTGGTCCCAGTGTTAGATCAGGGTGAGGCTGTGGTGGGCACAAAATAGGCTGCCACAATCTTCACCTTGCCTGTATTTACTTAGACCAACTCACTGGGAAAGAAGGAAGAAGAGCAGGCTCGGGACAGACCTCATCGCAGTACTGCTGTGTTCAAAGAGCAGCTACAAAAGAGATGGAGGCTCTTCTCTCTTTACAAGTCACATGGAGAAGATGAGGACAACAAGGAAAAGCTTCACCCTTGCCATAAGAAAGAAATTCCTCCCAGCAAGAACAGTTATACCCTGGAACAGCCTCCCCAGGGATGTGGTAGACTCCCCTTTGCTGGAGGTTTACAAGACACGATTGGAAAAGGCACAAGATCATCTCATCTATGTCCCTTTTCCCAGAAAGGTTGAACCAGGTGATCTTTCAAAGTCCCTGGCAACCTGAGTTGTTCTATCTTTCTGTGAATGAATGCAGTCCTGCATGATGAAAAGCAAGATTCAGAAATTTTTGTTTACTGATGGGGAAGACTGTAAAATCTGGTTGGTAACCAGCACCAAAGAATGTTGTTCAAGCCAAAACAAGAGAAAGCAAAAGAAAACACTTTGAGAGACTTTCTTAATCTAGATTGGCTTTTAGTTTCACTGAGACTCTAACAAAGAAAAGCCTACCAAGTCACTGCAATGTGGAGGTTGGCAGCCCCCTAGAGAGATGTAGGTCACTCCTCCTCTTCACAAGGGGAAGGAAACCAGGAGTTTCATCTGGCTGCAAGCTGCTCCAATTGCCAGTAATCCTACCAATTCAAGTCTTTAATAACAACCTACTAAGACGACAATGACGTAGATGCTATCCCTTGACCTACATGCCGCTGTTGGGCCATCACGGACACAGCTGTTCACGGGCTCAGCCTGTGGCACCACACGTTCTACCGCGTCCCCTTCTTGCTGTAGGCATGGCTCTGAGGCCCTCTGCATTCACGGTCGCTCCTTCTAAACCACTTCAAGCTCCCTTCCACTACCCAACAAGGGATGATTGCTAACAAATGGGTTTGGTCTGTGCACTGACCACTGCTGTTTGGTCAGTTGGCATTGTGCTGCTGGAGAAAGGGAGTCTCTCCTACTGTTTCCCAGGGCTGCAACACATGGGGGCACTTTTCACTCTTCCCCACTACTGACCATATACCAAAGGGAGCATCAGAGCACAGTCTGGCTCTGCTCTACTCCCAGAGTATCAGAAAAAAAATAAAGATTTTAATGAGAGAGAAACCTAACTTTAGTTTAATGTGACACACAGAAAGAACAAGTGTTCCATGCCACCACAGCACATTTCCAGTGTTTATTTCAAAAACAGAATATAAGCAAGGATAAATCTCCCAGTCCAAATACTCATAAAGTAAATGATGACTCAGATGGTAAAACCCTTTCTATCGCATCCCACTTCTCTCTATCATTTGGAGTGACAGCTCTCACTGAACTAAAAAAGGACTGCTTTGTAATGAATGAAATCAACATTCTCTCCTGTATGACTTGTTTTTCTGCATTGCTAGGCATTATCAGTATCTGCACTTCAAAAGCTTTTTTTTTAATAGTGTATCTGTAGGAACAGGCCTGAATTTCAAAAAGTTTTTTTGCTTTTCTAGATACTCTCTTAAGACACAGATGTGACTGCAACACTGAGCGAGGTACCTAAGAAAAACAATCTAATAAAGTTAAACTGATCTAGCTAGAAGAAATGAGTACTAATTTCATATTCAAAACATGATATGCGACTCTGTGAAAAGACTGATGGGATCCTCAGGGTATGAAAAATTATATGATACAATTGAATTATCTCAGCAATACAGTTTCTTACATAAGAGCTAGAAAAGGGACGCAGTAAAGGCTAACACAGTAAATAAGCAGAGAACTAGGAGCAATTCCTTAATGCAATCCACTCCTGACCTCTGCAATAATTTTAGCTACAAATGTCATTGGGGCTGTGCAAAATGAGACATCTTGCGGACACGCTTCTCTCTACCGATTAACCAACTGGCTTACAGAAGCCAGTGAGACCTTCAGTGCCCAAAGCATAAAACTGTGAGTTAGCCACCATGACTTGCAGAAATCCTTAATTTGATCCAGCCTCGGTCATTCTAACAACATTTTTCATACTGTCAATCACAAATCAGCCTCAGCTCTTTAAGTGACTCTAGCAATCCTTTTCTTTCACTATGCATGAGAAACTCTGCTATCTCAGTTTTAGTCCCTCTTCTAACACTGAACTGAAGCAGTTGAAAACTCTGGTCTGAATTTCATTGTGGGACATAAGGAAGACATACACTTATGCTCCAAGCCATCCAGCTTGATGATCCCCATCATGTCACAGGTTCCCCATCTGACACCACACTGACAACCCACAGCAGACAGGTTATAACACCATGCATTTGTACCACTGAGTTCATAAGGATGATGCTTTTAGACAGCTTCATATTTCCAAAGCACTCAGAGTGAGAGTAACATGGCATTTTTTCCAGTGGCAATTGTAATCTTCAAAGGAACAAGTTTCAGTTCTTCTCTACATAAACATGAGCTTTATACAAATACAGAGGTCAGGTAAAACTTCAGTCTTCTCTCGTTTGCTAGGGTGGGAATCAGCTTGCCTTAATCCAGGCATCCAGAAATTAGGAAAGTAATTAAAGCAGGTTCCCACTACCATAACAGAAACTTCCCACCATCACCAGCTGGCACAGAACATCCTCTGGAATTGCTTCCTTCCACTGAGTGTTGTAGCAGCTCAGGTTAGATATCTAACACAGCTGAAGTCGGACGATATGAACCCAAGTCTGAGTGCTCATTTTGTTTTCTGTGCTTGTTTGAAATTCTAGCTGTGATTATGAGTTTATTTCCTATGCAATCCATGTCTGACTCTCCCTGAGCTCACTGTCACTCAGCTGCCAGCTCTCCTGATCTTCCTCATCAATGTTTCTTGTGATTTCAGCATGGGAGCCCTATAAACATGAGAAAATCTTATCTTTCATTAGAAAAAGAAAAATGCAAACAAATTTCTATCACCATCCCTCCAGATTATTTGAAATTGTGTATAACAATTTTAATTAAATGGAATCTTTTTCAGAAGTTAGAATTTCAAGTCATTTGGGGACGCAGATAACACTTCACTACCAAGCATCAATCCATTATTTCAGCAACACACTCCAACATTTTCTTTCTTTTTGTGCTACTTTCCCCCTTCAAGTACCTCTACATAATTAAGAATTTTAGTTGTAAATTATCTCAATTTTTCAAGCCTCTTTCTTGAATTTTTCTCTGCAGACATGAATCCATTTACAGTCTTTCATATTTTAGATGCTCACACTAGCACAGTCTATGTTAATATGACCATCAACAAAGAATGAAAAATACCAGCACAGTATTTCAGCTGTATTGAAGTCAACTGAAATACTCATATGTATAGACTCAAAGACCTTCACAGATATTTATCTTCATGGCTTACACAGGTAACACTGCAAACTTCCTGGAAGAAGGATCATAATTATTTTCTATGTCTATACCATCCTAGCTTTTGCTTCCTGAAATGCTACTGCCAATAGCAATGCAAATTTAAAACATTACACTGTATAAGAAACAATGTGAAAATACATTTTATTCAAAGAAAAGATATTAAATACAATGGTTTAAGCATTTCTCTTGGACTAAACTTAGCAATGTGTAGCATTGTATAATAAAAATTAAACAGCTTTAATCTCTAAGCTTTAAAATTAGGCAATGGAAGAGAAAAGACTCTTTCTGAGTATTCTCACAATGTTACAAACTCTTCTAGATTCTGATTACAGAAGTTCAGAATATAACCAAATATTAAATAAACACGCAAACTGTATTTTTAATGTAGACTCGTATCAAAACTTTAAAGCTTAAGTGAAAAACAAAGAAATAGAAAGCCACCTCTTTCAGGGGAAGGTTGGTAAAACAATAGAGAACCTCAGCATATAAACGCCTGGGAACAGCTGGCAAACACAGATATGGCGCTGAGGGAAGAGAAGAAGGACCAGGGGAAAGGCAAACCCCATCAAATACTAATTCCAACAGTAAGAGAAGAACAACAGGATCTGGAGTGGAGAAACAGCAGGAGATCACCTGCTCTTTGGCCCTGCTATTCGCAACAAAAATGCCTTTCTTCATGTTAGTTTCTTAAGAAAATGTAGTTTTGCAAGAAATACCTGCATTTGCTCTCAACTGCTCTTCTTAACCAAATAAGTAAAAGTGCCCAAAAGGCTAGATAACAATTTGCAAAAAATGAGCAATACTTTGTCATTCTCTAACTTCTATCTATTATCTAAAAATATAGGATTTTTTTCATAAAATATTCTTTGGTCAAAATGATGTAATGGAAATTTTCTATAAACAATGTAATAATAATATCTTTATTTAAAAATACACCACTAATACAGTGCCATTCAGTATGGCACTTGAGAAAGTAGCAGAATTCCTGCACCTGAACATTTTCTGCTGCACTTCACTTTTTTCCTTCTTTTATTCCTTCCTTTAACTTTCCAATTGCAAGTTGAATCTGCCACCTGATTCATGCCACCAGACCCACTACTGACAGTCTGCTAGGGTGGTTATACCCATGGAAGCATAATCAACACTTATTTACAATTTGATTAGGGCAATTCCAGTTGCGAGTTCCACTTCGCGGCAGGCAAGGCTAAAGAAAAATTGCTGTAAGTCCTCTCTTTCTCCTCCAGACAGGCAGCCTCTGTGCCCAACTCTACAGCACTGTAAGAGCAGTCCCCAAGGATGCTCCAGCAGACTGACAGTTCTCCTCTGTCCACACAGGGCCTGTTAATAACTACCAGAAACTGGTAAGGACAGAAAATAAACTCATTATCACTCTGAAAGCTTCCGAGATGGAATATTTAATTTATTCTGTATGTTCCCTTTTCAGTGAGATTACATCTGTATAAAGGTAGAATTAAAACTACCACTTTAAAGTGTATTCTTCTACTCACATGGCAAGATTTAATTACTTCTACTTAAAGCACTGATCCAAAAACCTTTAAAACACACTTAGACCTACTCAAAGACTTTAATACTTACATGGTAATCCTAAATGCTGGTACATATCAATCTATTTATTAGCTGTATGATTAGCTATGGACATAATTAGGAAATGTAATAAAATAAAGTTTGCTTTTTTAACTCAAAATTGCTCTAATCTTTAAAAAATGCTCTTTTTTTCTCAGTATATTTTTCTATCCTTTTACAGTTTTATACTACTGACATTCTATTTCTCCTACCTAGGAATTCCCTATATATTTTACATTCAGTCCAAAAGAAAATGACAGCCCCAAAATTCAACTTTAAATCAAGACACTATCTCAAAATTGGCCTAGTTGTACTAAGAACACACTAAATTATAAATGAGAAGCTGTGTACTCTGCTATGCAGCAAATCTACAGACTATTGGAAATGCATTGTCTTTTTTCTCAGGTCAGCTGTACAAGAGATTAGATCCTTTAATTATCTGTCACAGAATGGGAGTTAGAAGCCTCAAATCCATTCAGCTGCTCAGTTTATGACCTGCAGAAATAAATCTGACCCCTTACAAAGTACATCTAAGCATCACGCACACCCTGAGACACAGCTGTGGTTTTAAAACCACCATGTAACTCTCAGCTGGTACATCATTATGCTTTGGAATAACAGATTCCACTGAAAATGTACGTGTGTCTGTATTTTTTGGAAGTGCTGCACAAGAGCCTGAACTGCATTGTCTTGCTGTCTTGCTGTCCTGCTTTAGCTTTAAATGTAATTTTAATCACACCGAAGTCAAGTTTAGCACTCCCACACGCTATATTTAGAACCAGAATAATTTAGGTTGGAAGGCACTTCTGGAGGTCATCTAGTCAAGCCTCCTCCTCAGTACAGATCCCACCAGATCAGGTTGCCCAGGGCCTTGCCTTTTCCAGATCCTGAACCACCAGGGATGTAAGGCTGCAATTTTCCCCGCTCCAATGCTTTACAAGCTTCTTGGGAATTTTACCTCCTCTTGTATCTAACGAGAACTTGCCATGCTGTGGTGCGGTTGACTCTTGTCCTTTTGCCACGCACCTCTGAGCAGAGCCTGGGTCCACGCTCTCTACAGTCCGTCAGTAGGACACGAAGACACGGATGTTCTCCTCCAGCCTCCCAAAGGAGCCTGGCTCCTGTAGGAGGATGTTCTCCTCCCAGGCTCTGCCTGTCCAGGCAGCCTCTCCATGGACCTGCTCCACTTCATCCCAGTGGCAGGACCGTGGTGTGACAGTAAAACACATCTCCCTAAAATCCCTCTCTAACACGAACACCATCATAATTCAGCGAGGACATGCACTTTAAAGCGGGGTGATTTAAATCAGCCTTCCAAACCCATATTTTGCATCTTTCGAAAAGTGACCAGAGGCTCAGCGCTGCTGAACACCTTTAACTCACAGCAGCTTTGCCCGTTCAGGTTTTTTCACAAGGTTACTTTCCATCGTACTACTTACCCTAATTAACAATGCAAAAACTCTTCTATCTGGATCTGCCATAAAGGAAATTGGAGCACCCTGGGAGGGAAAGGGGAGTCAACATTTCTGATCTGAACATGTAGTTTTAGACCATTGCGTTCTAAAAGAATAAAAGCTGGTTTTACACAGACTTATGAGTAAATGGTTACATTATTTTTTTTATATATACATATGAATATCATAATAAATTTCTCATCCTATGGTGCAATCAGTCAGAAGAAATAAGCAGATTTGCAGCAGCCTGGCCCAAGAACTGATCCTACAAACCAAGTATTAGATATACAGTGACCTTGGTAATCCCACCACCAAAAAGTCACAATGAACTAGAGAAGCCAAGCTGTTTTTTTAAATCCGTGCACACACCAAACACGCAAAAACCCAAGGTAGCTTGCCAAGCTACACATTTGACACTGTAATTTGCTTTAGAAGCAGGGATTTTGTTGAGACAGTAAAAACCAATCCCACTTAACCACATATCCCTGTGGGTCACACACAGACATTACTGCACAGGTATCCAGTTTCCAGTCTCTACACCTGCACAGGTTCCTTGCAATTTAAAGAACAGGCACTGTGATTAACACTGCTAATCTGGCTGCATTGTGAATTTTGGCTGACTCTTCCATATCGGAGCTCTGGGAGTTCTGACTGCAATACAAGAAGTATTGCTAAGCCTCAAAGTTCTATTGCAGTCTTTAAATACTTGATGTTTTGAATTAAGTACCATTCCTGGGTGACATGTGATTGTGCAGCAATCTGTGTTTTATTTTTTTTAATTATTTTAATTTAGTTCTAGTTGTCATGGTTGCAGAAAAAGGTTAAAAGGCTTTTAACATTTTATAAAGTCTTCTGATCCCCCTCTAGTATGAACAATATCGACAGAATCCAAATGGTAGAAAAGAGCCTCCGAGCTGTATCCTGATTTACGATTACAGATGCTACTGATTGTGACTTTTACGTTAAATTTCTTGTGTGTATACATGGCCTAACAGAGAGATCTCAGAGATTTTCATAGAGGTTTTTACTTCTGCTTGTATACTATCTAGTAAATTGACAATTAATTACAGTAATTTTTTATTTTTTTTTAAGTACAAGATAATTTAAATATCTAGTATATCCAACAGATACACTACGATACCTTGCTTTGGAGAAAGAACACCAGTCAGATGACTTTTGGTGTGAAGCCACCCTCCCAGGGTGTTGGGAAGAGCAAAAAAGGGCAAGTTCCACTCACCCATGTAGCCCCACGGAGAGGAAAAAAATACTCAGTAAAAAAAAGAAAAGAAAAAATACTCCCACAGTAAGTGAAATTCCTCTTGGAAACAGCAGAAATAGCTTCTCTGTTCCACTCACCGATTTTTCTGCTGTGGTGGGGGAACTAGGACAGTGGTGACAATGCCCTTGGCTGAGCATCCCATATCAAACCAAGGCAGGGGCCAAAAGCATCTCACCAATGTGGCTGGTAGCAAGGGACCCAAAACTGGCCCTCAGCCCTCCAGCACTTGGAGTGAATCCTGAGCTGCTGGATCCATCTGTGTATCTTTTGTCATAATACCTCATTTTCCAGCCCGTAGGCAACTGACAGAGCAGATGTCACTGAAATGACTTAACATATTAAGCTGCTATTTGTTTAATTCTGATGTGGAAAATGTGTCACACTCTAAATAGTTTAGTATGTTAATGTACCACTGTAGCAACCTACAGCAATCTTTTATCATTTTATTGTAGACTTATTTCCTTTTTTTATTTTAAATCACAATTAAAACCTGTTTCCTTGCTTCCTACCTAGATGTTTTGAAGTGTACTCAACTTCACCTTCAGTTTCCTCAAGCTGAATAAACAAAACTATTATCACAAATGAACAATTTTAGTGCCCTAGCATATTTTATTTGCATTAAATTACATTAGACAGATGTAGATAAAACTTCCAGAACAACGTATTCTGTTAATAATTTGCAGCACAGTAGTTCATAGATGAAAGGGCTTTGAGGGTTTACCTTTGAAGAGTAACAGCTTAGTATCTATGTCTGCACAAGAAAGCTGACTAAAGCTATATTTGGAATTGGTCTCTGAGTAATAATATTAAAAAAATCTGAAATTAAAGTATTCTTATTTGAATCAAACTGTTTCAAATTTGATTCAAACTTCAAAATTTGAATTCTAAGGTAAGGGGTCTTTTTTAACAAATACAGACTGAAATTTTATTTCTTATATAAATACATAGCTCCTTATGAGATTATACATGACAGTGTATCTAGCCTTGAATTTGCAAAGGATTCATCTCAAACTTAAGGAATTAATTTTAGAATAACTTTATTACAACAAGCACTACAAACAAGGAATTCCAAGCTGTAAAGATGAATGATGTACAGTTCAAACTGAGGGAGCAATATGAAGGCTACTGAATTGAACTCTTTTGTGGATTCACATGAGATGCTGCAGAGCCTTATTAGCTTGACAAACTCTAAGCACGTGTTAGCAAAATTAACCCTCTTGCACGTAGCTGCACTCCTTTGAAAAGTCAGCATCCCTTGCATTAGCACTTCTGATTTCTTGAGACTCTCTGGGCACACGTAAAACACGGTTCACTTGCCCGTGCCTTACCCTGATGCTCTGGGGTAAGGCAGTGCACTGGGACAGCCCTTCCCTACAGGCACTGAAAGCTTCAGAGCCTCCTGCTGCTTCAGCAGCTCTGCAAATCACCCTTGTGAACTTCTTAAATTTTGAAGTACGATTTAAAAAATGCAGCTTCTGAAACATGTTTCCGTGGTGGAAGCTCAGTTAAAGCTTTTTTTTTTTTTTTAAGATGAACTTGGTTGTTTCAATGTCTTTTAAAGAGGAATGCCACATATGGGTTGGAGTAGGTCCACTTTAGGCAAATGTACTCAAGTAAATGAGCTTGAGTCAGTACCAGCCCCCAGGACTGAAATCATCTTCATCCCCAAACTAAGCTTTCAGGTCACTGGGGGATACAAAAGCTGACACATGTTATCAGTGTGACCTGGAATGGATCACAAATATTTTCCAAATTACCTATTGTATCCATGTGAGTGTAACTGATGAAAGCTGCAGAAAGCGAAAAACTGGAAAATTCCCCTCAATCTCCAGCTTCCCATCCCAGCTGGGAAAGGGAGATGGGAGAGCAGAGAGAAACGCAGGGCTTTTCCACTTTGCTGCGCTTATCCATAACACTGGCCTTTGGGGAAATATTAACTTAAGCTTGCCTCTAGAGGAAAAAGCTGCATGTTATCTCTTTGCCACATAATGCCACCACCTTTAAAGAGCTTTAAAGAACTGGCAAGTGACAGTGACAGCTGCTGGCAAGGGTCTGCTGGGACAGGCGTCACTGTGGGCTGCACAGATTCCTTGGTGGGGCTGCACGTTCACAGCTTGGGTGCCAGTACGTGCTGCCTTTTCCTACCATGTAAAAATAAAAACCCCCACATTTTCCAGTGTTAGGTCCTAGTGATTTTTTTTTCCTTTTTATAAATATTTCACATGTGTAGTCTTATCTGATGGGTGGCATCAGTTGCAACCTCGATTTCTTTTTGAAATGAAACCTCCTTGTGGATATGACCCAGAGAGAAATAAAAGTCAAGGGCAGGAATATTGAGGCTGCCAGGGACATGGAGTTAGCAGCAGGCAACTGGCTTTTGCAAGCCAAATGCTTCCCTCCCTCCTTCCCTCCTGGAGCCACCGGACAAGCTGAGGATCAAATACTATTTTTCAAAACTTAGTGAAAGATGGCAAACGAACTAACTTTTAATTTTCCTTTCTTACATCTACAGTCAAATGTCATCCATTCATGCCAATGCCAAAAATAACCCAAAATGTATTAAGTCTTATACATGTAAAGTCAGAGTGACCTAACAGAAGGAACATTTAATTCAGACTTTGGTATTTCAGATTCTTCTCCTCTTGACTAATCCTATCGAACACAAGTCACAAATCTCTTCTCAGTTCTCCTGTGTGCACAAGCAAATCCCCTTCTCTCATGAGAGCTTTGCAGTCAATTGATCAAAAGTACTACTAAAAAACTAAATATATTTATAAAAATATGCAGCCCCAACAGTACCATAATGAAATTCTACCAAAAGAAACCCCAACACCAGAGAACATAAATGTAAACTGATACTTCCTACCGAAAAAGGAAGGGATTCCTGCAAAATATGGTAGGATTTTCCTAAAGAGATGATGTTATCTTTTAGTTTGGGACTAAAAACACTACAACTGTTTATATATGACACAAAGCCAGAGTCAGCATCTCCTCCTAACAGTTTACAAACAACATAAAATACATTAAAAAATACACATATTTGATATAGAATATCAAAATAAGAGCAATTACCCTAATAATTTCACTATTTTCATTTAAAGGCTTTCCAATTTTTTACTGCATTAATGTTTTCTTTAAGGCATAACATTTCAGGATGCTTAAACAAGTATGCCACAAAAAGTCAAAATAAATTGATAAAAAAGATTTCAAAACTGACAGTGAGATGCAGGGGTCATCTTGAGAGCAGCAGAAGAGTTGGCAGCCTAGAGACAGGAAGGAGTGGAACATGCCGGGGTCATGGGTCAGTGGAACAGCTCTTCTGGATGTGCAGCTCTTTCCATCCATCCAAAGTTGTCCCTCCCCACTGCTCCAGTGCTATACATAGCTGTCAAGGTGAAATGCCAAGTAGCCTGGGTCTGATATAAGTTTTTTTGGTAACTGTTAATTCTTAATGGCACCATAGTATCAATGCACTGAAAATCATCTCCATATTTCTTCCCCCCACCCCACCCTCCCAGGCCCCCAGCACAGTTATGACAATTTCCCTAGAAAATTCACAGGGGCTATCTAAACTTCAGTCCTTTTCCTTCCAGCATAGGAGACAGGATTTGCCTTCCAGATCCACAGCACAGAGCCATAAAACAAGCTAAGAGTAGGAATCTTGTTTTAACATGTCAAGGTTTGCTATTTACCCAGCACTAAGGGCTCTGTAAGCAACACTGGATGCTCAGCTCCTGAAAACAGATTCACAGGTTCACTTACAGAAAATAGGTTCAATTAGGGGGAAAAAATATTTTTTCCCCCTAATACAGCATTTTCTAAGCAGGCAATATGATTACTACAGAAATGGACTATCACAAGAAGCAAGAGGTTCATTACCTTTTATTGTCTTGAGGGAAGACAGCTCTGCATTTGCAAACAACTCAGTCTTGGGACATGTGAGTGAAAACAACCACTTATGCAGAGAAGAAGTAGAGGATTAGATGATTTAACAACTCAACTTGACCCATAACCAATGTCTCAAAAATAGCTTCAACAAGTAACTAGAGTTAAAGATGAAATTCAGAACTGAAATCTTTGAGTTTTGATGCCTACAGTGCAAACAGATATACTGAAAGCATCTATCACTAATAAATACATAATTACTGATCTTGAGAAACATGTATGACAACAAAATTAGTAAGATGGAAGGTGGGACTGTCTCCAATACACAGCATTTCTACACATTTCAAAAAAATATTAAGTACCTTTCTCTTTAGAAAGGCTCTGAAAAACTGCCTTTTTCTAATTCTTAACAGAACAGGTAAATCGAATATCCAAACAACATTATGGCAGTTTCTGACAGCTTTAGTTTAACAGCCAGGCTTCTTCTGCCAACTTAAATTTGCAGCTCGTGCTGTTTGCTGCTTTCTAAAATAGGCATGACTATGGCACGCTTCTAGATCTATGTAGACCTTATGTGCTTCAGAGACAAGATGCAGAAAACCCAGCCAAGCATTTCTTCAGAGCTGGCAGCACTACCCTAACGTCAGTCTCATATACTTCACAGGACTCAGCCTGTGTTGTTCCCATGGAAAATCAGCTTTGACCTTGGAAAAAAGCTCAGGCATATCGCAAGTTAAAATTATAGATCTATGGAAAGAAATGCAAAACGTGCCTATTGCTTTAGCAGTTTTTATGAAAACGCAGCATATCACTTCAGTCCAGAAAGATTATTTAGTCCCAAAGTTTAGAAATAACGGGAGTTAAGGGTTCTCAGCACAACCTGGGTTTTAGTCTTAGATCAAATCCTGTTAATAATACAGACACAATCAAATTTACAGCAGTGTCATTGGGTAGCTCTCAAGACATGAAGCTCTGCTAAGATATAAATAGAAGTCTGTTAAGCTGGCTTTCTGCATTCAATTAAATTTAGGCCACACTACCAGAAATGAGCTAAAATTCATCATCTCAGGTGATACATTCCTTAGTGCCATCTTGAAAAACGGTCAAGACCAAGACAGACACAGCCACTGCCATTGTTAGTTCCCAGGTCAGGACGATGGGCACAGCTGGAAACAGACTACTGGGCCACAGACACAGACACTCAGTCTGAGCTGGTACAGACAGTGAGACAATCTTACGTAATGACAATAAATGTCAGCAAATTGAAACACAAATGCTTATTACTAAAGCTCTCATGGTGCATAAGGACAGAAACCTTAAAGAAGGTGCTAGAAAACTTTGGTTATTCTCTTGCTGACAACACATTAAGACAGTCTATGAAATGCTTGTTATCTTAGTTTTGTACCATGAAAACCTGTGGGTATTAGAATAAATATGCTAAAATATTTACATCTAATTCTGTACAAAGGCACATAAAAATATACCCTGGTTTCAGAGAAATAAAACACCCTCTAGTTCACACTGATTTCACCCGTGGGTGAAGGATGCTTAGTGCTTCTCAAAGTCCCAGCAGTGACAGAGAAGCCAGATTTTCACATCAAACTCTTCCCATTCGAGGAGGGGCTCTGCAGCTGCACAAACATAACCCACAGGAGAGGTCTACATCTTTAGGCAACTGCTCAACAGATCCATGGTACATAAACCCTGTTTCTCCACAAGGTTTGCTGCAGAAAAGCTTACAAATGTTCATACATGCAGCTGACACTACTTTTTCTACAATTTTCCAAGGGAGGAACGAGTCATCAAAACATGTCCAGAAACAGTGGTTGGTAAATGGCCACACAAAACAATGTGCTCATAGATCTCAGTAGCAGCACAATGGAAGCTCTGCAGTCACGCTTAAGGACAGTTTCAAATACCCACAGAAAATTCTGGACAAGCTGCCCAGAGTTCCAGCTGACAGGAAGTCAATCTTCAAAGTTTGGCAACTGCTGGAGCAACTTGTCCTGTTAAATTTTAAATAACCTCAGAGGCTGAAGATTTCAGAGCCTCTCTGCCACCCTCCTCCAGGGTTCAGGCATTCTCACTGGGCTTTCACTTTTCCTTACAACCAGCGTGAGTCTCCCTTGTTACCCTTCCTGACTGTTGCCTCTTGCCCTATTTTCCATGCCCTTGGGAGAGGAGCTTGGCTTCATCTCCCCTTTGCCCACCCATTAGGGGGTTGGAGACCACAACTCAATTCCCCTTGGTCTTCTCTTCTTCAGGTGGAAGAAGAGTGGACCTCTCTACCACCTATCTGTGTGTGCCACACACTCAAGAGATGCATACAGCAGCTGCCCCCGTCATGCTCACTGCATGAACCCTGGTAGGTCAACTCTGTTGACCAAGTGGGTGGGAACATCACAGCTAAGTGTACACTATTAGTCACGGAGAGGTTCAAGGCAAACCAGCTCTTCTCCCTTATCACCAGCATTTACCCATGGCCTGTGCCCAGGCACGGCTCTGCTGCTGCCTGGAGCCCACGGCAGAGCACGGGGTGTATTTATTCTGAGCAGGGCAGGAGCTGCCCAGCACGCCAAGGCTCAGAGCACAGGCCCAAACCCTCCAACAGGCGCTCCCTGAGCCTGACGTACAGCCAGGTTAAGAGACAGCAGAATGCAGAGCATATGTGCGAGTCACAGGGGTGAGGTGCTGGAGTCACTGCCAGACACTCACTACAGCTCACGGAACATACATACACAGCCCCAGCTGTTCCATATTGCCTTGTTTCCAGGCTAAAGGATTTGGCTGCAAACCCTTTTCCATTCCCCTCTTCTTGTCATCAAGGGCACCCGTGGCAGCACTGCCTGTTTCTATGGTTTCCTTTGGCCTCAGTGCCCTACACACAATTATATACGCAGTCTAAAAGATGACATCCTCTCTATCTGTGTTGCATCTAAAACTGTAACCCAGTGATTGCTTTCATGCTGCTGGAATTGCAAAGCCAAAGGAAACACCAAAAGCAAGGCTGACCCTCCAAGACTCCACTAAGCCAACCTGTCAGCTGAACTCTATCAAAAAGCCTCAGCACACTGTTATAAGGGAAAGAACAGAAAAACCTGTTTGACTTGCAGGTCCCAGCTGAGTTTGCAATACTGAGAACATCAACAGGATAAGAGAGGTAAATAATTTGTAAACAGAGCAAAGTAAATGAAAGCAATTGAGACAAAACAAAGGGGAAACTGTAAGAATATTTTTCATGACTTCTAGAGCATTCACCTATTTTTAAACTGCAATATTTACAGCAATATGGGATTTATAAATGTACCTCAGTAAACTCTCTTGGTAGAGGTAATAACAAGTCAAGAAAAAAAATGAAGCAGTCTCTGATCAAGAACTCTCCAAACAAACCCCTGCATACAAGGCCGCCCATTCATTCAGTCCCACCAAGAGCTGCTCAGCAGAGAAGATTGCAGCACAAATTTAGACATCAACTAGTAAACTGCATTATGCATTACTTCTGACATGCCCTGCTATCCATGAATCTCTAGCTCAAATACTTATGAGAAGAAGGAAGTATATGACCTATTTTTTAAAGTGACAAAAGCTCCTGGATGACACTTATGCAGAACAGGTTCTGTGGCTCGTTTTACATACAATATGCATCAAACTTTAACTCCTACTTCTTCACCATGAATTTTACCCTACAAACACAACTACTTGATTTTATTTTGCTATCACCTGAAGAAGACTTGAAGGAACACAACTCCTGTGCACTTAGTGCTCCATTTTATATTGCATTCACTTGTTTCACTCCATATACCAGTATGGGTGAGGGATTTTTTTTTCCCCCCTGACGCTCTAATGAACTTGGGAAGAGGAATAATGTGGGACAATCACATTTCATCCCCTTCTGAAGTATCATAGTTCCTTACGCTAGAAATGAACCAACAGAAGAGGTACTTGAAAACTTCTAAGGAACTTTGATGCAGTATTTGTGAACAGCTACCATACATTAACAACCAAGACAACACACTTATTCTTCATATCCACCATGAGGAGCGACTGCAATCTGTTATTGTTTTACAATAACAGCATTACTTAAATCTAAATATAACAGTTTCTNACAAAAAAACCCACAACACCCAAACCCCTGTATTAAGAACATTTAAAAAAAAATATCATCTCTTGCAGTTCAGGAATGTTTATCTTTCATGGCTAACTGCATTTCAACTTTGATTTTCCTTCATCCTCACAAAATAAGCAACTTGTCTTATAGGATCAGGAGACTCTTCAAAATATATAGCTATTAATCAATTTGGCTAATGCCAGTAGATGAAGGATTTGATTTTGGAGAGAGAGAAAAATTACTCCTAAACCAAACAAATATTCACTGAACAAAGTTTTTAACTCATCACACATTCCTTTCCTGAAATGGAAAAATAAATAACCGTACTTTGTGCAAAACAATACTCCATCTAGATTTCAGAGCACAAACATCAACTAATAAGCTGTGAAAAAAAAAACATTCCAGCATTTCAGATGATAACAGTTATGGACCTTGACATGCTGCTAATGGATCTTGACACAGGGAATAATCTAAATTTGGAAATATTTGCCTTAAGGTTATATTTAAATATGCAGACAGCGAGCCAACAAATTGCCCAATAATCTGCAAGGCCATCCATCTACACTGGGCTTTTGCAGAGACCCAGCTCTGCTGGCTGGGCCTCCTCTCATTCTAACACTTCCAGAGCTCTGCTTCTGAGAGCCCCCATACAGCACAGCCCCCATACAGCACAGCCCCCTTCCACATAAATATGTTTAATTCATTATTGTGAGCATTGGATGCCCGGCTGGAGAACTCAAGGTCCAAAGGTGGGTTAATGGCGCCAGCAAACCCCTAGCAGGACTGGAAAATGCAGCAGTGAGCTTCAAGTTCACAGTAGTCAGGAGGGATGTGATTCCTTTGCTAAAGACTGAATTTGTTTAGTGTGGAGGGGGAATGATTTGTCAAATTGGGCAAAACTAAAATCAGTGTTTCCTCACTTCTCCTTGAACATGGGCTAGCCCATTGCATAGAAGAAGGTAAAAAGAAGGAAAAGATTAGCTCAGTCACCATGTTTTAATTTTTCAAATTTCTTTACATTCCCTCTATGTTTTTATGACAAAGATAATTATTGGGCATTAAGTATATAAGCCATCAATGCCCCGAGAAGCAAAAAAAGAAGTAATACTACTTGAACATTATATTGAGATGGCAGTCAGATGTGAACAGATCCCAGCCAAGAAGGGTGCTCATTACTGTACAGACGCTGCACTGCAAACAGGCAAGTGGGCAAGAAGCAGACCTTGCTCAGAAAGCCAAGGTTTTGTGAAGCAGAACTATTCACCCTAGCAGAGATATGGGAGACAGGAGGTCCTGTAGTCAGGAGTTACCAGCTGATATTTCACCACCTGATCGCCTCTTCTGACCTATTTCATCCTCTCACAACAGCACGGTATGTTTCCACCAACCAAGAACAGGATGCCATACACTAAGCTGAAACCATTTTCTTAGGAGCTATTAAGAAGAATCCCTCAAAACCTTAGAGATTCCTATTTTTTACAACCTAAGAAATTATACACAATCTATGCAATTCAACATCAGGGGAAGAAAATACCATCAGGAAATACGTGTTACTGTTTATTTTTTCAGAGAAACATGGCTAAAATGGCAATGAAATGAAGTTGTTCTACTTTTGTTTAATTATGAAATGTGTAGGACTGCATGTTATAAGCTGAACACATTCCTAAGTTGGCGAACTCCAAAGCAAGTTGACTACTTGATACTCCTACCTAGCAATTCAATGCACTCTTCTACCAGTGCTCACAATGAAGGGCTGAAAGTAAAATGCTGTATCTAACAATAAAATACAGTCTGAAACAATCATAACTATTGTTCCCAGGGAGGATTCCTATCAGCATATTTGCATGGGAACTTTGAAAAGGAATTAATCATCTCCTAAACAGAGCTGGACCCTCTGTGACTGACCTGTATAACCTCTTTTGTAACCAGAGCCACTTTGGTCCTGCTCCATTTGGGTTGTGATGCTCCATTAGCTGTTCTCTGATCTATGCAATCAAATTTTCCCTTTAATATAACAGTTAAAGACTAAATAGCTGTGTGAATTTGTGTCATGACATTTAATTTAATCTAATCTAATCTAATTCACCTAGTATGTAATTAGCTCTGTGATTCCTTTTTTTTTTTTTTTTGCATTTAAATAGTAGACATCATGTTATCCTATTTCTGGGAATTGAGAAAATTAGGTTCCCCTCAATCTCAAACTTTTAACCTACTCTGTTCTTCTTGCTATGATTTCAAGATGGTAAAGACCTGAATTACTGGACTGATTATAAACTCTTGAAAGCACATTCCGAATCCTAAAAGCACAGCCATGCCACGTAAATCGCCCAGGCACAAAAAGCAGTGAACGGGCTCTTTCTTAGAAATAGTTTCAGCCAAGAGCAATGGTAAGTATATGGAAGGCAGCTGAGGAAAATCACGTGTGGAAAAATCTAATTATAACATATGCAATAATGCATCTGAGCTGTCTTACTATACCAGATGATTGTATGCTTTCTAGATTTAAAATCTGCATGAGTCTGCAGTCCATGAATACAGGATGATGGTTCAATGTATGTACCATGAAACCACTTTAAATTATATTACCTGTATCTGTACATTACAAACTAAGTCACATTTACCTGTTATAAGCACTTCTATATCTAATGACAAATCTTACAGTTAAAATGGCAAGGCAGTGGCACGTCACTGCCTGAAACCCTCTCGATACAGACAGCAATGTGTTGCCGTGGTACAAGAGGGCACACAGACTGAGTGAAGGTTTCTGAAGTAATGAGCACAGATCCACAACCATTAACTCCACCTCAAGAGTAAAAGATATCAGGGATTTCTCCTGGGTTACCAAACACATTTGAATCACGTATGAAGCTGATTTTAATACCACACTGCACCCTTATTTTCTTTGCAGAACCAGAAATACCTTTCTGTTGCAGTAAACACCAAACTCAAAATTATAGCCTTTCCATAGTAATTTTGGTGGAAATCTTGTGGAAATAGTGATTTTAGACAAACTGTGGTATTGAATTTGCTGTACAATACTTGCCCATTGATGTTAATGGAGAACATCCATTGATTTTTCTGAGTAGATGTTGACTCTTCACATTTAATTCATCATGAAAATTGATTGCAAATTGTTTACATAGCCCACACAGACATGCAAAACCAAAATTTGGAAACATCAAAGCTAACCCTATACTTAAAACCAATACCCCTAAACCTCCCAGTTATTCTTTCAAATGAGAGCTAAGAACTCTCAGGGGTTTTTCCACANGATGTTATTTTTATCTTGGCACTGTTCATTTTTGCTATTTCATTTACACTGTGTTTGCTGCAATTACTGAGATAGAATAATGTCAAGTCTCCTCGGCACTAGAGTGTTATACACTAACTTTTCTACTGGTTTTATAACTTTATAATATATTTAATTGACATTTAAGATATTATAGACATAAATCTTTTGACTTTATTATTGCCACTACTAGGCTTAGTTCTACCACTACAGAATTCAAACGTTTCAGAGTATTTAATGTTTCTCAGCTTGAGATTACAGCCACGTAAGTGAGGCAAGTATTCTGTGCTAGAATCATCTCCAGTGCAGATGTTGCCACCTGTGTTAACCACTTTGATGCCCTTTAAAGACAAGGGAACAGATCTGGGATCTCTAGCATATGGTTCAAATCACCCTGTAACATACACTTATACTCTGCTCCCACCTGCACCCCTGTACACCTGCCCTGGCCGGGGCATTTCCACAGAGAGAACCAGTATGCTGGCAGTACACGGCTCCTTAACAGACCCTGCAAGAACGTGGACAATCAGCACACGTGGAAACATGTATGCCAGCCACTAACCTGAGGAAATGCCAAACGGGGTTTTTAGCTGAAGTCTGCGGCAGGTGCCTGACCCCAGGTCACTCACTGACCTAACCGGGAGCTCGTGTTGCTCTGTTTGCTCTAGGCTCCCATTTAGGCTCGCTGCGAGGATTGTGATGTGATTAAGCATGTTGACACACAGAGTCACCACGTAATTGTAGCTATTCAGCCTCTCCCTGCTGTTGTGGTAAAGGGTATATTTAGCAGCTACAGTTACACTCAGAAACGAAATACACATTCAACTCTCAAAGCCGCCCCTTTCCCCTATGCACAACCCCGCATTTGCCTTAAGGACTGTAATATTTTGCGATCAGCTGTGCTCTGAAGTAACCACCCCCCGCCGACACACAACGCAGATGACTGCCGAACCGCTGGAAAACACAATTCCCAGTCAGTTCTCAAACCCTGCACGTATCACAGGATAAATTACTTCAGTATTGCCGTAGGCAACTGGATCCCTCCGGGCGGCAATCCTAGCTAGGGCTCCATGATTTCCACCTTCTCTGCCACCGCGGTTATCTCGGCCCGCAAAAAAAGGCCGGGCTTTTAACCCGAATATCCCCGTCGGAAAAGCTGCGTGCTCCCACCCCCGGGATGCCGGGCGGGCAGGGGCAGCAGCATGATGCTGCCCTACCCACACCTCGCGGCGGGGCCGCGGCGAGCCCCCCAGCCGTGCCACGGGGTCCCGGCGGGGGGATACGGGGATGGACACACAGCATGGACACGGGGCGTCCCGGTGCATCCGGCCGAGCCCGTCCCGCGGGGCTCCTGCCAGGAGTGCGGGAGATGCCCGGGGCAGGGGCGGGAGGTGCCCGGGGCAGGGGCGGCTCCGCCAGAGCCCCCGCAGAGGGTCCCGCCGCCCGGCACCGCCGCGGCAGCCGCAGCCACAATCCCTCCCGCCCGGCAGCGCCCGAGCCTGCGGCAGCTCTCCCCGCTACACGCACACACGTATTTTCGGGATTTTTTTGGTTTTTAGGGGAGCCGTTCTCGCCCGGCTGCCCCTGCCCGCATCCCGGTGCGCAGCCGCACGGCAACGCGACGGAGCCCAGCGGGGCAGCGGCCGCGGCCCCCTTCCGAAATCCACGGGGGTCTCGGCTGCTCCCACCTACCTGTGCCGGTGCTCATGGCGAGCAGGAGGGGCCGCTCCGCTGCTGCCGTGCCCGCCGCCCGTCCGTCCGTCCGTCCGTCCCTCACCGCGCCCGTCACGGCGCCCCCGCGGGCAGCGCCATCCCCGCCCGTCCCCGCAGCCGCGCTCCGCCCCTGCCGGCAGGTGCCGGCACCCGCACTCCCGCCGCGGCACCGCACGGCTCGGGAGCACCTTGGGAAGTGTAGGCAGCCCCGCGCCGCCACCCGCGGACTACATCCCCCTCCGTGCCTTGCTGCGGCCGGGGGCGGCCCCCACCCCGCATCCCCCGCAGAAATTTCGCCCCGCTCCCACCTGGCGGCCGCCCCCGCTCCGCCCGGCCCTTCCCGGCCCTTCCGCAGCATTGTCGTGTCGCACCTGTGCTCGGGCGGTGCGATGCCCGAGCGAAGCAATGAGGTGCACACGCAGGTGCTTCAGCGCGTCCGCGAAGCGCCCGGGCAGTGCCGATGAGGGTGTTTGGGCGCAGCCCAGGCTCCCAGGCAGTGCCGCACCGCACCGCACCGCACCGCACCGCACCGCACCGCACCGCACCGCACCGCACCGCACCGCAGGTGTTGGCAGCAAGTCTGGGCGTTCAGGAGGGAAAAGCAGTGCTTTCTGGAGCAGGTGAACTGTCGCTGATCCTTCGGATTTTGAAGTGTAAGGGCACAAGGTTATTATTAAAGCCGTGTGTTTATAAAATACTGATTTATTCGGTATTTCATCAATCTGAAAATCTATTATAGTTCTGCAAGAATTAATGCTTTAAAAAAGCTAAATATCTGTTTAGACACAAAAGCAGCCAGTGTAGTTGCATAAGCATGCTGTACTGCACAGCTCCTCTAAGGCTGATTTCAGACTGGGTTCAGGGCAGCTTGGAGTTACAGCAATAGCGTGAGGAAACAGGGGTGAAGATTCCTTTAGTGTTTTGATCAGAGTGCTGATTATATTCTGTTCTACTGACTGTTATCTGAAAGTTAATATTTAACTAACAGTTGTAACCACAAAAACCTACACAGCTGTCCCATCATACACCAGTAACTGAAGTGAGAAATTCTACCCTGCTACTCTGTAGCAGTGCTTAAATGTTATGATTTGACAGGGAATCGTGATCCTCGACCCTGTGTAAGTGTAGCAGTACCTATGGCTCTCGTGTCACTTGTCTCATATGAATGGGGAACCTCTGAAGAATTGGTGCCATCGGGAACAATGTGGACTGCACTCAGAGCAGCCATACAGGAATAGACAATCCAAACCAGCATCCCATTCTTGACAGTCATCAGCAATGGGTATTTGCCAAGGAGACTTCCTGAGCGAGATGCGTGGTCTTTGTCTTGAAGAACCTTCTATGGATTTTCTTCTGTTATCTTGTCCAGTTGTAGCTTGAACATACACACATTTCAAACAGCCTCCTGTGCAGGGCATTTTTGAACTATGTCTGCTGCAGTGAACTGTCTGCTGTTGTTTCAAACCTGCTGTTTGCCTTCTTTACTTGATACCTGTTCATTCTTGTAGTAGAAGAGATAGCAAACATCTAATTCTCTATTCATTTTCTCTGTGTCACTCATGAATTTATACTGCTCTATCAGATTCCATCCTTCCCTCCTACTCTACTTAGTCACTCTTTAAAAGGCATGACTCGTAATTTCAGTACCATGCTACTGTCTGTCACTTTCTGTCATTTGTTTTGGAGTTTAATTGTTTAACATCCATTTCTGTT
This sequence comes from Grallaria varia, assembly GCA_013396735.1. NCBI lineage: Eukaryota > Metazoa > Chordata > Aves > Passeriformes > Formicariidae > Grallaria > Grallaria varia. The sequence continues at coordinate 1,817,773 of VWZG01008799.1, read as the reverse complement.
TCTAATCATGAACAGTCTTTGCCTACAATAACAGTTGTGAGTTCAAGGCAATCTTTGAGTGGTGTTAGCAACCCTGTGGCTATGAATGTGTTGCTTTAAAACTAAATTAGACTTAACTGGTACTGAAGGTGGTGGGTGGACAATCCATATTGGATGTAATGAAGAGGAAACTGCCTTGGGCTTTAAGACTGCTAAAAGACAGTTTGACCCTTCTGCTGGGCAGCAGTGTGAAAAGATAATGCATTTTAAAGCCTTTGCTAATTCGTTGCAGTGAGAACCCCAGGGCCACAAGAGGATTTTGGAAGCTCTCTCTACCAGTCATAGAGAAAACTGAAAGGTCCAGGTTGCTACACAAACGCTCAAAGTGTCTACACATTGCCAAACTTTAGGGAACACTGTGAGAAACTGGTCATGGACTTCAAATTTCTCCTTATTTTGGACAATGCTATCTGCCAAAACCTAGATTAGGAGCTCCCATGACCCAATGGAAAAGTCAGGGTTTTCCATTGGTAAAACCCCATTACTCCAACCAATGAACCAGGGAGTAATTGCCATTTTCAAGGTCCATCATCTAAAAAAGGTCATCTTCAAGCTTATCCAGGAGACAAGAAGTAAAGAAAAGCCCTACCTCAGTAACTTTTAGAGATAGTTCACTGTCATGGATAGCACAGATGGCACAAACATTACTTGGGAAGAGGTCACAATTCAGTGTACGAGTGGTCTATGGCAAAACTAGTTGCCAGAGTTTATTCTTTATTCTGTTAGATTTGATGTTATCCTTGATCTACAGGAAGACATTGTCTCTTTTACTCAGGAAGCTGGCTTTGAAAAGGTTGATAGCAAATGCACGGTGGAATTGTTGGCTTCATGGTCAAAGTGAAATCATCCAGAATGAGTTGGCAAGAAGGCTATACTAAATTTAAAGTGAGAATTCCAGTCTCAAAGACAAAACAACTGAGATCTTTCAGGTCAATGTCCATCCTGAGAATGGGCCGATATACCCTTTGAAGCACTATAAGATTCAGTCTCTTATTACCAGTCTCAGGATAGTGGGCAGTCATCTCTTCATTTTCATTTTTAAAAGCAATGATCTTGTCCAGCAACTGCAAAGAAGGCTGAAAATTCAGCCTCTAACCTGTCAGCACTGTGCACCACTGTGTCATTACTGGGAATTGAATTGGCACTTGGCAAACCTGATGATTCATATTCTCCATGTCATCCTGGATTCTTTTAAGAGTATTATTTTTTAAATTTTTTTGAACATTATGCAAGACAAAAGAAGTTTACTTTTTAATATAGAAATGTTTTCCAATATTTCTCCACTAATGTTATTTGAACAGTGTTATGGATTAGCATTTCACTGTCCCAGTGCATTTAAACTGTTTGTGTTTCTTAAGTACATTCACAAATCTTGCTCTATTATATTGGCTGTGTTAGGAAAAAAAAAAAATCTTCACTATATATTGAATTCCTAATCATCCCAGCAATCAGAAATGCATCCTCATCAAGGAAGGGAATATAACTATATATTTGCCCTCAAGAAGTCTTCATGTGAAGGAAAAAAAGAGTGAGAACTTTAAGTGTAAACCAAAACAGAACAATCATTATAGTGTATCTTCGTTAATAGATATTAGCATTACATATGACCGTGTGCTTCTATATGTAAAGAATACTGTGGATTTATGGACTGACAAAGTATACATTCTTGCTGAAGCTGGTATAGCTCAGGCAGTCAGAAAAATGTTTGGGTTTTTTTCCCCCACTATGTATTTGAGTAAGTTTAATCACATCATAAGGTATTTCACTTTCTGATTTTTTTTCCTTCAAAAATCAGTGAATTTAATTGGGGTAATATTCAATTATAAATACTGGTATTTAAAAATTAAGATTCACAGCAAACTTGTCATGGAATATTTTTATGTAGTGCTTTTCTCAAAAGAAGGTCCAGGTGAAGCAAGAAAAAAAGAATTGTTTCTAATATTTATGAACTTTTCAACAATGGGATGGTCATGGGCTTTCAGGACAATAAAATTATCACTTTTATTTAATTTTTTGTCTGCAAGTTTTTTTAAGTCGTGCCATATTAAAGGGATCATAGTTTAAAAGTATCTCAATGATGAAGGGTCCAGCAAGAGGGAGAGGAACTAGAACTTCTGCACCGGGAGTAAAGCAAAACCTTTGTCTCTTCAGAATAAAAAAGAAAAACACACCAAAAAAACAAAACCCCAAACAAAACTAAAATCAACTAAACCAAAACAAAAGCTTGTGAAAAATACCCCATCATCCAGCCAGTTGCCAGAAGTGATTTAGATGCTAATCCAGACTATAGAAGACCACAACTCCAAGTAGCTGTTTAACTTGATGAAGTTTACCCTTGGCTTCGTGTTCAAAGCTGACATAGTATCACAAGAGTTTCAGGTCAAAGAGCAACTAGGAGTGAAACTTAAAAGAACAATTAGCTTGTGCCAGCTATACTATTAGTTGTTCAAACCCTTCTGAAAAATGTCCTAAATGCATATCTTATGGAAAAAAAACATCAGGAAAAAACTCACATGAATTAGACCTTCTTTTGTAAATCTTACTATGCATTTCTGTATTTCATGCCTTTAAGTTCTATTAGATAGTCCTGAAAACAGAGCTTAAACTCCTAAGAAACTTGGCATTTTTTACTTTTTAAACAGCAATCTACGTTTTAGGCTGATTTTCACTTCAAGATGCTGTCTTTTGACAGCTATTATATCTTCTGGAAGACAAAATGGAATCTTAAAATTTATAGTAATGTATTTTGAAGTGCTTATGTTTTAAATGACAAATTATCTCTCAAATGCATTCTATAAATTTCTAGAAATGTGTAATTGTCCTATTAATTTAAAAATAGCAGTTCTTTTGTGTGACAGAAGATTAAGAACCTGACATGACATGCTGCATGTCCCCTCTTTTGCTTTTTACTGAGTCTCTTTTGTATCCAGAGAGCTCCCTTAACATCTGTGCTTTCAAAACATTTCTACTTTTACTTTTCTTGTGTCGTATGTCTCTCAGGAATCCAGGACTGGACTACTTTGGCTAGTTAACTAGACTTGAACTACTCTAATTTTAAGACTAATCCCAAATCCAAGTTATGAATTTTTTGACATTAAAACTACTATATCAGGGAAGGACAGGTGCTGGGGCAGTTGCCAAAATAAACCACACTTGTGTTGGTAACCTGCCTGTACCAGTACAGTAGTTACCTCTCCAGCACCTTACTACGTTTGTTGTATTGAAATTACATTGATAGTAAATAAAATATAAGGCAACTCTGAAGTTTCAGAAGAGTAGCAAACTGAGATCTTAAAATGAGATTCTGTGTGTGGAACTAAATTGCCAACTACTCACTGAGCCAGAAGAACACGTGTTTATAAATAATGAATTAGCGTGAAGCAGCTGTAATGAAATAATAACGTAGCACTATATTAAGATGTCTGCATTGCACTATCAAGATGTCAGTAATAACTTTTATACACAGCTCCTCTCACACCATGGGCAGAATATAAACACTGTATCAGCAGTTATGACTTACACAGCAATTACCCATTGCAAACCTAAATGCATTATGATCAAATAATCAGTCGGTCAAATAAAACTCCCAGGCAAACTTTGAAAACAGAAAGCATGAAATAACATCAAAGGGAACAATGGCTGAGGATGAAAGAAATCTTTGTTACAGTGAGACAATCAAGGACTGTTCTCTCATGTCAGCAGTCAGCTTTTGGAAAGTTGGTCAGAACAAGTAACTTTTAGTACGGGAGGCTGCTGCACATGATAGGAAGTCTAGCAGGTAATGATGAGTATCAATGCAGAATTCACACACAAGAATGACAAACACCCAGGTTCCAGCAATGAAATGTGCAGAAACACAAATTCAGGGGAGGGTTTGGGCAAGAGCCAAAACAAAGCATGAATAATATAAAAGTCACTACACTTGCAAAAAACATTGGCAAAAATTTAATTTTAATCTGAGAACGGCAAATGAAGTTTGCAAGGATTTCAGTGAAATGTTACACAGTCTGTGTAACCACTGCTATCAGGGCTCCTGACTGTAAACATGTAAATAATGTTGTGCTTTCTGTAGTAAATAATGAAAAGCATAATACGGTCCATCTTGTACCTGATGCAGAGAGGTTAACACTTATTAAGCATATTGTGATCCCTTGCAAATGTGACTTCTTGGAAAACGACTCTTTATGTGAAGCTTCAGCTTCTCGCTTGACGTTGATGATATTACATTCCATTGGCCCTGAGTCAATTTTGCTCTGTTTTGCAGCTTTGGCTGATGTGTGCTGATTTCCTGTTCCTTATCCTACATTGCACATCTAACACAGTTCTTATGAAAAAATAAAATAAAATACAGCATCGGGGTAGCAGAATACAGACTATGTAAAAGGTTCTCACGTAGCGCCACCTGTGAGTAAGGCTTTGCCTGGTAAGGTGTGTGCCAGTTTACAGGAACTCCCAGCATACTCCCAGCAGGGAACATACCTGGACTTGCAAAGATCAGACCCATGAAAAAAAGCAGCTGTGACCAATACCTGTGTCTGTGTCCTCAGCTGCATCAAAGCTGTCCTGCACTGTCAGTGTTGCTCTTCAGGCTTCATGTTACATGTGAAGGTCCCAGTTTGTTCGAAAAGGCCTGGACCAAACCCACCTAAAGGAGAGCTTACACTTTAAGTGAGTCTTGTGGATAGTTCCCTAAAAATCTGTGCATCAAAAACATTTCCACTTTTATTTTATTGGGTCATATGTCTCTCAGGAATTCAGAACTTAAAGTCTAAGTGAGGTTTGTGGATAGCATATGCATAAATGCCAACAAGAAAACAAGAAAGAATGGAAATAGAATATGGTTTTTCAAACATGAGAAAAAGTGAAAAATGTACTACTGAATAAAACTGATTGATGAATGAGCATCACACATACTGTGCATTTAATAGAGTAAGTCCAGAATGTGTTAATGCTTATCAGTTTTGGGTTTAGCTGCATGCCCTTAAACTTAGTAAGAATGTTTTTATAGCATGCCCCCCCACCGTCACACCTTCACATCATTACTGTCTGTGATGGCAAGTGCGAATATGTTTGATTTAATCAACAATCCATAAATGGAAAGGTAAGATGGTTCCCAAGCCAAAATTCAGACTGGAAGCATCTAGAGTTTTGATGATCATCTGATCCATATTGACAAAACTCTGCTGTGCCTCAGATCTTCTCTAATAAAGAGAAAATCTTTCTTCATATTTTTCAAGACTGTTGGTTGCACTATACCTTTTAAAGACTTTATTCTTCTAAGAAATACTGTCTCAGGCATCTAACTCTCGATATTAAGCAGAAATTGTTGTGCTTGTTATGTTTGTAGCCACCTTTGAATATACTTAATTGTGGTGCCTGGGGCCAAATGGTCTAAAACAATTAATGTAAGAGGATAGAAGTTACTAGAAGTTATAACTTGGATCTACAGATGTAAGAAATGGACTCCTTTTGGCACATGTGAGCCCTTCTTTAGGTCTCAACTAGAGGGCAGCAGTAATTTGGAACAAATCCAATTAATTTTGCTAGTTTTACATGGAGGAAGACTTTTATAATTATTTGTTGAAGTCTAAATTATCACTACAGGATTTTCTATACTGTAGACATTTTGGTGGCTGGAGATGTTAATCCCAAACCTTAGGAAGATAGTATTTTGGGCCATATTGCAGCACATCTTACGGGATGATAAACCAGATTTCTATGCTTGTTTCTAGCCTGGTAGCTATCTATTTTTTGGGTCTTCCAGGTATTCCATCAGGCCTGTTCTTTCCACGGAGCATCAGCAGAGGCAAAAGCATGCCTTCATTTATGCTGAATCTATATGTAAATATCTTTCCTCTGCTTTGGATGCCTAAGGAAGTAAAAATTTACTTTCTCAATGCCAAAACTAGCTCAGGAGAAATCTGTATTCTATGTACATTCAGGCTCCCATAAATAAATTTCCCTCGCCCTGCATTTTCTAGCACTAAGCAGAATCACCAAGCAGATGGGTAAAATTTCAGTTCTGCAAATTAAGTGTTCCAGTGTACAGCTAAGGACTGTAAATGCTTCTTTTGAAAATCTTTTTATCCATCCCAGAAGTGCTCTAACATGCTAGTAAAAAAAAAAAAAAAAAAAAAAAAGGGAGG
>VWZG01008799.1:1744847-1811578 GCA_013396735.1 Grallaria varia | reverse complement strand
GATGTGAATATGTATATAGAAATATAAAAATACATTTCAAATAGTATACATTTATGCAAATCCTCAGAAGAGAGAAGGAATTGATCTAAATATTCTTTGCCACTGCTCCTCCCTCTTCTTTTTTAAGATCAAGGAGCCATGGCTTTCTACTCCACTCCTCACAATAAACAGTTTTAGATATACTGACATAGTTTTCTCTGCTTTAAAAGATAGCAGAAAAGCATGAGAACCTAAGTGAGAAATCTCATTTGGGGAAAAACTCTTGATTAGTGCCCTTTTCTAAATGCTTAACATGGGACCAGATGATCTTGAAGGTCTCTTCCAATCTTGATGATCATTGTGATTTGTTAAAAGATTTCTCTGAAGGAAAAGAGATATCAGATCCCTTTGAACAACATAATAAATAATCTGTACTCGATATATCATTATGTAATTATTTCTTTGTTATCTATAAGAAGGTTTCCTTAAGAAGAAGCACTTATTTCTGCCTGTAAACTTCAAGCACCTGAAAACAGTTGATCTTTAATTAAAAAACAGTTCACCTGATTATAAAAGGAAGTACATAGTTTTCATTTAAATCACCTGCAATGGTATAAGAGGTAGGAATTTAGCCTTTTAAATGGGGGAAAATACTTTTTTGTTTTTCTTAAGGTGTTTTATGGGAGTTAAGTGTAATTTCAATGACATCTAGGTTTTTGGTTTGGTGTTTTTTTTTTTTTTTAACTGTTTTAGTGTCTGGAGGTTTGTGGAAGAATAGAATAATTGCTTCTGTGTCAACATATATTTCCTAGATTCTTGAGACTGGGTGGGATAGTCTAGAGGCCTTATTTACCCAGTGGCTTGTTAATCCTAGTATAAAAGAGAGGCTATAAGGAATTTAGTTCTACTTTCAAAATGAAAGAAAAATAGGGAAAGCTGCTTTCTTACACTGCAGCTTGTGAGTACAAAATCTGTAAGTGTTTTTGGTTTTGGGTCACTGAGAAGTAAAAGCTTCCTGTGCTCTATGCTGCTCAAAAGTTTGTGCCTGATTTGGGGAGCCTGTTATCCCTGCAGGGCAGAAAGTTAATCTTCATGAGCTAGAGAATAGAGAAATTAAATTATTAATCTTTTAAGTGTTGATTGCAATTTTTTTTCTGAGCTGATGAAACTGTTTTAGACGGTTTATCTTTTCTAGTACGTGAAGCTCCGTGATCTGTATCATGCCTAAGACTGAACTGTGAATCCAACCATGACTGGATTCCTTCTTGCCTACTGGCATTTGGATATAAGCCCAAATTGCTTCCTTGGTAGGAGGGTGTTGGCTTTTAGGTCTCCAGCTGAAAATGTCCTCAAGTGAGGAACAGTGTTTCTTGGGAGCTGCTAAACCTAGGAGGAAACTCTGTCAGGTGTGTACTATGTTATTGCTTGTGCTGGGGAATAATAAGCTCAGTGACATCTATTATTAGCATTTGGTCAATTGTAAGTTAACAGCTATTATGTAGGGGGTGGTGTAAATAGCTTAGGAGCTGTGTAAGTGGTGTAACAGCTGGATGTTTTGACTCAGCATGTTCCTGCAGACTCCAAGGCGACAGCATTTCCGTGCAGATGGATGGCAGAATATTTTTCTTTACGTGTTTTCTGTTTTTCCTTTCTGAACCAGGCTATGGAGCTGAGGTGGTGTTTTTCCAAGACCTGAGGGAAGTAAAGCTATCTGGGTTCCAAGCAGGCAGATGCAAAAATGACAGCAGCCCACAAGGAAACACTTTAACTCTCTAGCTAATTCTATATGCAGCTACTGTGGAGAGATAACACTCTAATCAAAAGGAAACATATGGCTAAACCTATTTCTGTGGAAGTTGTGTGTAACTATAGTGTGAACATGATAACACAACTAATATCCATGCATGCTTATAATCCAGCTCAAGTTAATATAATTCTTTAGGTAAGCTTGCTAAGGAAAAAGCTGCCGCTGTGAGTTGGCACTTAAGGTTGAATGAATTTCACATCTAGGGGTTCAATTGGCATTTCTTTGTGAACTTTGCAGTACACATTGTATTACATTACACTTCTTTTTAAGTGGGTGTACCTCAATCACTGGATGAAACAAGAGCCAACAGAGACTAATTTAGCCAAGAAAGCAGTATCTTTTGTGTTTTAAAGTTTGTCATGTTAGCTGTAAATAGTGAAGAATGCTAATTTCAGTAAAACATGAAACAAAGAAGATTTTTTTATGATAGGTTCTAGCAAGGAGAAATAAGTTCTGTAACACTTACTGGGTTTGAGATGAAAGGCATCAACCGGGAATTTAGTAAAGTGAGTAGGAATATCCCTTCTTGCCTAAACCTGGTATTTCTATCAGTTACCAGTGAATAGTCAAATGAGTTACCCTCCAATGTGCTTACACATTAAAGTTAGTCCCTTTGGCAGTGAACTGTTTGTTCATAGGTTTGTCCCCAGCTGTGATGGACTAATAGTTATACTGGAAGGTACAAGCTGGCGTTAATATTGAAACGTGTTGTTTTTCCTAAAACAAACTGCTGCAGTGAACAGCAGTCAGGCAAACAAGCAGCTGCAGAAGGGCAGGCAAACAGGATGATGAAAAGAAATGCCTGAGAGAGACAATTAGAGGAAGTGTCTTGTATCAACATTCAATGTCCTCCCCAGCCTCCTGTCAGCTGCTTTTAAAAATCCTGAAAAGATCAGGGACAACCCAACATAAACAGGGCCATCAAGACTTCATGTAATTTTAAAGAATTGTTTTGAAGAAACAATTTAGAAGCCTATTTTTTTAGTGAAAGAAAACCTGAATCAGGTAGCACAATTTATAGTTATTAAAATGTAGTATAAAGGATGTGATTACTAATATGGAAACTGATCTGTGCTACCTCTGGTTTTTTTCCTGTTTGCTGCAATATATTGGTCTCTGGAGTTATTTCATAAGACCAACTCTCCAATAAGGTTATCCACTTCTGTTTCTGTAATGTGGTTGGCACTGTTTCAGTAAGACAATAGAAAGTCCAGGGCCAACTTTGATGTCATTACTGTAAACCTGGAAGCATTTTTTCCTTGCTTCCACTTAAACTATGTGTCAACATACACCACCAAGAGTTGAAGTACTGTGTGTGGTGTGATGAAATACCAGAGTATTATTTACTTCAGAGTAAAATCATAGAGGAAGCTGAAGATTCCTGATCGAGTTGAAGATGCTCATTGCAGCAGGGAGTTGGACTAGATGACCTTTAAACATCACTTCCAAACCAAACTTGTATAATTCTAAACAGGTATGGAAAAAGGAGTTAAGAAGCCTGGAATTCAGTTGGTGTTATTTTGTTATGCGTTTCCTGAAGTGAGTTGCATCTCTCCTAATTTTAGTACTCTAAAATAAAAATTAGTTGTATCTTTTGAGATCTTAGGGACAGACTACCACTGATATGGTAGATTCTACAATTACTAGAAATAGGAAATGAAATATTGGTATTCATTGGGAACAATATAAGCTTAGGTAACTTTCTTGTTTTTTTTTTTTCTGATCTACCTTGAACACACATAAAAGAAAAGGAATACCATGAAGAACTCAAGTTATAAAATGTAACCACAGGTTATCCTTAAATATACATATAAATAAATGCGATTAAAAGATTTAGATTTTTATGAAACTCATACAAGATTAGCCAGTAAAATGGTGACAGAAATGTGGTATTTCATGCTGTTGGCATAGTTACTACATAAATCAATGAATCCTGAAGTGCTGTTCTTTGTGTACTGCATTATAATGCAATATCAAATTAATTCCCTGTGGGGTGATTGGTTAGTTGTGATTTATACAATTACTTGAATACCTTCCAACTTCAAAATTTCTGGAGAGACGGAGAGTTCCCAAGCACACTGCAGGAGCAGATTGGCTGATCACCATGAAGTAGCATTTATAATTCATGCTAACATAGTGTGATGGGATGAAGTAAGGTAAATGAGAGTAAAATTTGTAATTAATACCTAATTTATGATGTTTAAAACCAACTTTTTTGCATGTTCCTTGAGGTGAATTGGCAGGAGTCGTAACTAAGGTCTCAAAGACATCTACATGGTCTGTTGTTGTTTTCCCACTGGCATGAGCTGTAGGAGAGCAGCAGTTCAGTATGGGACAGCCCATCACCTCAAACTCCATTCTCTGCGTTCTGCACCATCCCAGAGACTCTCTCTGACTGCTTGCTGTGTTTTGGGACAGCACCCACCTTGCCAAAACACACACAACTGGTCAACAGTCTGTTGATGTGGTGCTGCTGCCAACTTGAGATGCCTGAGGTAACAGCTGTGTCTGGTTCTGGAGTGGACACTGTCTGTCCTGTCCCCATGGAGTCCCTGCTGCAATGCAGCCCACACTGGAGGCATGTGAGGCACTCGGTGCTTACCTGTAGGAGTGGCATAACTGTGCCTAACTCTGTGTGGAATCTATGGCGCGTTAGGGCGGAGCAGAACATAAAAACATGGTGTGGGGAACAAACCTAAGCAGTTTTGAGCTAGGGTGGGTTATTTCCAGTTTCTCTCAGCCTTGCCTTTGTGGGTCACTTAGGATATGGCGCCTGGATCAGGGATAGCCTTGTTACACAGAAGATAAGTCCTGCATTGTACTCCACAACAGTATTGCTCAACTTCCCCAACTGGCATTTAATGCTTCTTAGTGCATGATAGATCCGCTAAACCATACACCTCTGCAATTCAAGCCTGAGTGTATGAATGTAAAATTGCTGTCAGGCAATTGTTCATCAGTGCTTTTTATAGCTGCAATGGTAGCAAGAAATCTAATTTTGTGATCAAAAGCAAAGGGGCAACAAAGCCCTATCCTCCATCTGAAGGACTATTTGTTCCTTTTGTCTGAACAATGCTCTAGGCACAATGGCCTGGATGTGTCCCTCGGAGCCTTCTAAACACCAGTGCAAAATGCCACAATGAATTATTGCGTTTAAAAGCAGGAGTGTGAATGGACCTTCCAAGCACACTAAGTACATTTTTGCTTTGCATAATGAACTTTAGTATCTCAGCTCCACGCTCAGGAATGTTTCTGGTTTTTTAAGAAAAAAAAGCTTTTGAATTAACAGTATTGGTTAATAGACAACTTTTTGTACTTGCCACATCCAAGCTGGGCTGTGCAATCAACAGGAAAGATAAGCAGTTCAAACAGGAAGAGCTGTGCTGGAGTCAGTTTTGAGCAGAGCTGAGGAAGGCACAGATCTGCCCGCTCTTTAACAGCATGTTATAGTGAATCAGACCTGGAAAAGGTAGGAGAAGTCCTGTCTCTGTGTCTGGATGTCACACTTTTGCTCTGTTTTAGGTATTTGTTGTCTGGTATTCAGCTGTAGGTTTGTTGTCAATTGTGTTAGAATTGCAACCAGTTCAACAGGTAATTTTGGTGGTGGTCAGTGCTTTGCTGTGTCCACAATGAAATGACTGGAAAGTATGTGTAAATGTGATCTGTCACAGTTCTGAGAACCTGCTGGGTTACTGTGCTGCTGCGTCTTCCCTCTTCTAGGTGGCATTGTGTGAGCTGAGCTGCTATTCAATAGCAAGGCTCCTGCTTTGTTCTGCATTAGCTGCCACAGTCTGCATTCTGTCATATCTAGCACTCAGAATGAACTACTGAGGTTCACAGATTCCTTTTATAGTTTTAGAACAGGGATCTATTTTTTTTTTTTTTTGAAGCATCCCTAGAGTTTATGCCTGGTTTTAAGCAGTTATGAGATTGTAGATTTTTTAGTCTCCAACTTTTCATATCTAAATGTGGAAATTTTGTATTTATGGTGCTTTCATAGCTGGATTGAGAGTGCAAAGTATATTTCAGCGTGACTGAGATAGTAAGAAAATTGAAAGATTAATCTATTGCATCTCTGAAGCTTACTAGGATTTTGTTTGTAGGTGAGCTGTGAACAATGGTACTGCTTGCAACATAGTTTACTGAGATTTGTTAACTAACCTAAAGCTACTTCAGTGATAAAGGAGTCAATCTTCTGTTTCTGGAGAGTACTCAAATTCATAAGTCTCTTTCTCGTGATTATAGATTTGCTTTACGTTTCTGTGAAATACACAAAAATTACATGTTTCATATACAGAACTTAGTATGAATTTTATTTATGCCAACGACTGAATTTCATAGAGACTAAGACAGTGATTTACTCTGTGAGGACAAAGTTTCTAATATCTTGGCTTTGAGATGTTTGTAGCCTTATGCAGAAGATGTGAAGCAAATGTGAGTTGAAATTGGGAAGAAGGAATAATAAAATGACTACTCTAGCATCAGTTTGGATAAATAACCTAGATTAATTTAGGGCAGTACAGCTGCCAGACCTGAGGTATTGTATAACACATAGGAGGCACACGAGATGAAGCAGAGCAGATGATCAAGGATGGACACACAGACAAGTTAAATGCAGGCTTCACTAGCTGCCTTTGCTGGTTTGGAACCCTGGAGGAGCATAATACAGCACAAGAGATGAGTAAAAATGTGGGGGCTACCTGAATTCAGATCCATCAAGAGCACAGGTGACATGAGGGGACAAACAGTATTGCTGCTCATGATCTCTGAATAAGATGGGAACTAATGCACAGAGGAGCAATGGCAGTAACTTTGTACCATCCAAGATGTTTATAGTATTTGTGAATTTTTTTGAGCAAATTATTTCAACCTTAAACTCAACTTTGGACTTCTCCAACACTTCTGCATGACTGCCAGTAAACTGTCTTGATGTCAATATCTGTAAAACTAGAATAATTATAATTACTACTACCACTGGTTACTTGAAGTTAGTCTTTAGTAAATTGGCTTGACTCTCTTAGTGGGAAGATGATGAATGAAAGAGATACTGTACTGCATGCAGGTTTTGGGCAACTAGTTCAAATGCAGCCCATCTTTATATACTGGGTCCTAGCCTCATACTTAGAAATAGACCTTCAAATGGAGAGAGAGAATCTGTTCAGTGTATGATTTTGGTTTCCTCCTTCAACACCCCTTAGATGCCGGTGGGAGAGAGTGTTCCTGTCCTCCACAATGCCTCTTAAAACAATAATAAAAGATGTGGGGGAAAAACAACCCTCAACCTACATCGTTAGGGAAATGGAAAATGTCAAGGTATATGGTTTTTTTTCCCTTGTGAGCTGTGCTTTGAAAGCATTCAGTAAAAAGGAAGCAACAACCCAGGGAAAAGCATGATAAATGAATCATTCTATTTAACATCAAATAGAAAAAATGTCTCTTATTTTCACCTCATATTCAATAGCTGTTGCATACAGACCTTTCGTGCCTGTTGTGTGCTGTGAGAAGGAAAGGGGAAGGTGGAGTGACCTTCTGAGCCTCACAAACGTGGACAGGGGCTACCAATGGCTCTGTGTGGCACAGCACACAGAGCCATTGGACACATTCCCTGTGTCCAAGGAGTGCAGGCTGCAGGGAGGGACACCAGTGCACCCAGTAGCACTCAAGGTGTTGAGCTGTCCAGCATTTGCCTCTCTCTGCTCATCCCCACTGTGAGTGCCTGCCTCAGAAAGTGAGAGTCCCCCCAGAGCAGTTGGGAGTGCCACATCTTGCCTGCATTGCTCTTATTTTGAGTAAAGGTTAGATCCAGCTTTGGAAAGACAGGAATATCGTTAAGTTTTATGGCCAACATGCTGCACCAAATACAATTTCTTGGCCAAGCCTCAAAGAGCACAAGAAACATAATTTTGTCTCAATTATAAATGAAATGCTTAGTCAGTGCACATAAATGTAGATTGTAAGAACTAGTTATAGAAAACAGACTTTATATGGTGAGTGTTAGATCTTTAATCTTGTATTTGTTGCTATCAACAAATAGTTGCTAGCTCACCATTATGCTTACTAGCATTATAGATTTATGAAAAAATCTCTAATAATCCGAGTGACTCAGGCACTGCAGTTTAATATTCTCTAAAGTTGCTTTATATTGGACGAATGTTTTCTCTGGTTTTGTGCCATTGAATCTGCTTTAATTTGTGCTGAAACAGTTTAATAATTGATGAGAAAGCATCGACATAATAAATAGGTTGATTATACTGCAGCATTGCTTATGTGTTAGTTTTTCTCCTTGGAGTACTTATATGATAGTTAAAGGTAAACAGTAAAAGTATAGAGATATGTAATGGCTGTCACTTGGGACTAAATTTGTTTTGCATCTAAATGTATCCTAAGTGATACAATCCTTTCAGAGGGTCCAGGTAGACTAAGTGCTACACGGAAGTTATTTGCCATCTTTTTCTCAGTACTTGCACAGAGCCACATGGGTTGACATTTGATAGTTAAGGCAAATATTAAAAATGTGAAAGGAACCTATAGAGGAGAGCATGACTGTTAAAAATATTTGAGATTTGAGTTTTTCTTCTGTGCAAGTTGGAAGAGCAAAGAGAAACATAGACAAGAACATACCTTGTTTTTCTTTCACTCATTCTGATTTTTAATTTTTTCCCCTTGGCTTAGGCTCTGGGATACTATGACTGCATCTTTTTAAACAGATTATATCCATTTTGATTTGTTCAGATGTCCTGCTTGCTCTTGCAGCACCAAGATTTATAAATTCATTCACAGCCCTGTATATATGTTACCCTTCACTACATAAACTGATGCAGAGGACATGAAAATTTAATCAATGTCTCTTCTCCAACTCAACTGAACTCTAATAATTCAAGTTAGAATATATTTGTTTTCCTGAACTTTGTGGAGGAAGATATTATTGCCTGTGGATAGGAGCTTATGGAAAAAATTAATAATCTGAACACTGAATTTCATTCCTGGCATTAAGGGTAATCCTGATCAAAAAATAACTGTCTTTGGATTCATAGAACAATATAATTTAAACAACCACCTTTGGAACTAAATTATCATTAATACCACAATATTTAAGTCTTCATAAATGGGAGATACCAGTATTTGCAAAATACATATAGAAGAGTATTTAATTCTTAGAACACATTATATATAATCCTGGTACTGTGCTGAAAAGAATGATGTTAACTATTGTCATTACTTTAGGGAAAAGATCAGCTCTATAAATGGAAAAGCATATCCCTCACAAAGCGAGTTTGGCCTCTGGCAGGCCTGTATTTTTAATAATTTATAACTAGGTCATCACATCTGATAGGCAGTTTTTCCAGCAAGTTAGTGAGAGAAATACATCTGAAGTCAGAATGACAATGTTAACCAAATACATTAGTGAAATGCTCTTTTCTGAGAGGAGGCATAAAAATCACTTGTTTGAGTTACTACCTGTGTTTCATATATATGAATATAGACACATGGCTTAATATGGAGAATTGTAATGCTGCAACAAAAGCATCTTTTGAAAAATGGCAAATTGAGGCAATGAAAACATTTTAACAACATCCAGTCTAGATTTCTTCATACTTCCTTAACCATATCTACCGCAAGACTGTAAGTTATGGTTTAGTTCTCTGAGCTGGTCATAGCACTCGTAACTATACCTCATTAATTTTTTTGTAATTGCATAACTTGCCTCTGTCTATGTATAGTTCATTGTTTTTTCAATAAGTGCTCTTTTGGGGAAAAGGTTTCAATGACTGCAAATCAGGATGAAAGTTATGCAGACAGATCCTGCTTCGTCTCATGTACCTGCTGACCATGGCAGGCAGCTGGGAGTTGTTGGTTTGCTCAGGTTCAGGGTTCTGTGATACAAAGCTTGGAGGGCAGGAAGTGTTGGAAGGTGTGGATATGAAGAAGCAAACCAGAACAATGTGCTTTGGACACCTCATTGCATGGCAAATGGAGAAGAGAAATTTCTTGACCAATCTGCAGGCAGATTGGAAGGGGATACTAGGTGACCAGAACCTAGCCTGAGGTTTCAGCAGAGCAACAGTAATCCTTCATCTATAGCTTCAGATTTAACCAATTTTTGCTGCAAAACAGACGAGAGAGGAAGTTCCATGAAGATTACAAGTCTGCATACTCAAAATGAATATAGCTCATTAGTGAGTGTGGCTGGGATAAACACAGAGGAATTTGGATTAAGTTCAAGTGACAGGACTAAAGTAAAATCTATGCTGTGGCTTTATGAAATCCCTTAGAGACATGTTAAAGCCCAGTGAGGAAAAGGGTGTAAATATCTGTGGACGTGTGTTGGCTGCATGAGTCACGTCCTTTGCAGATGCATTGGCTGATGGCCTGCCTGTGTCTTCCTGAAGCTGAAGTAGGTTGTACCCAAGAAATGGGACTGCAGGATATCTCATGTCAGTGCCTAGAGAGAGCAGCGAAGCTTGCAACTCCTTGTGCTCTGCTTCTATTTCTATTCCCTCTTCCTGATGTTCATGCCAATAACAGTCTAGCTGCCAGTCTCAGCCTCCAGCTTCATTCTTCTGCTTTACTGCAAAGTAATATTTAGATCCTTGCATGCAAACCTTCTTTGTTGTTTGAATTAAGTATGCAATACCAGCTCCACTCTTGTTGCCTTTAGAAAATGATGTTTTTCCTCTGCAATGCCTAAATTAATGTGAATGATGCTATCCCTTGGAGGCTGTGCTTTAAAGCTGGCCAAGAATGAATGATTAGCAGTGGGCACAAGTACATTTCACTTCAGGCCTTGGATTTTGCTATTAGCTGAGCCAATTGCTTTGTTGCTAAAGCAGTGATGCCACCTGATTGCAGCAGCTTTTTCTGGGGTGAATTTGGGTGTTACACAACAATTCCTCTGAGAGAAATCTAAAGCAAATTCTTTAATCCATATTACAATTAAAAATAACTCCTGCAGCAAAGGGACCGCTCTTGAATATGTGCATCTATTCTGACATTTAGAAAAAAGCATGACTGGATTTTTTTTTTCCCCCCCTCAGGTTGTTGATAATGTTAATTGTATCACTGTGAGGCACTTCAAATTATGGAGAGTTCAACAGTGGCAGAGAGAGCATCTGTGCTCATCACTAATGCCATGATCCTGGGTCTGGAGGGAAAGCAAGACAGGAAATTGGAGAGGAAAGAAATGGAGCAGGCAAGATGTAGGTCTGACTGTGAACATGTGGAGGGCGATGCTACCAGCAGCACTGTCAGGGATGGAGTTGCAATGGACATGTTGCAAGAACAAATGGGTAAGACCTCAAACAATATGACCTGGCCCCTCTGCTCTTGACTTCTCTTTGCATTTAAATAACTTTAAACTGTGCACCAGCTGAGAACTGTCATGTGTTTTTCCAGCTGTGAATCCAGCTGAGCTTTTTTTTGAAATACAACAAGCAGCTATATTTGCTTCATGGCAATACTGCACAGA
Source organism: Grallaria varia (assembly GCA_013396735.1). Lineage (NCBI taxonomy): Eukaryota > Metazoa > Chordata > Aves > Passeriformes > Formicariidae > Grallaria > Grallaria varia. Next base: position 1,800,326 of record VWZG01008799.1, on the reverse strand, counting down.
TTGGACTATTGAAAAAAATCTATATTCAAATTCACTACGGGCAGACAAATGGACTATCTATTAGTAAGACAAGAGGAGATGAACATTACCGGAACCCAGGAGCCAGAATACTGTCTAGCATTTCTTGATATATCTGTAAGATTCAGAAGCCAAGTTAGATTACACATTTCTATTTAAATAAAATCCTAAATTTCCTGGTTTTCATCAAAAGATGTAATAGTGTCTTTATTTTTGTGCAAATGGAAATGTGCATCATGCAGTAAAACCATGCAAGTCAGAAGCATCTTTTGGATGGAGGAGTGGCATAGGTAGGTGGCTGTGGCCAGGCTCTTACTTTACAGTAGGTTCAAGAGCTTTCTGAATAGGAGAATATTTCAAACAATCTTGGAAAAACTATTTCATTTCAAATTGTATGCCCTGTGATTTACACAACGTCTCTCTGTTCGCAACTGCATCTCTTCTGACATCAAATACCAGGTACAAGGATCTCTGGGCAGTCTAAAGTTTCTCTTCAGCTTGCCAAGAAGTATGCAAGTCGTTCCATTAAGCTGGAATGGGGATGGAGTTCATGTTAAGCTTTTGAATCTACTTAAAGCACTTTAAACAGTTTAAACTGTATTTATAGGAACTCTTTTCCTTAAATGTAACAAAAAAATTATTTTTAACTAAACTATGAGTAATTAAAATGCTTGCTTATAGCTCTTGCTTTAAACTTTACTTCTGTGACTTTTAGGAAAGTTTAAAATGAAGTATTATCTGATGTATGTTAATGTCTTGATAAATACCTTTCAAGGAAAGTTATATCTGGTAATATCAAAATAATAGTGATGGCAAGTTCACATACCAAAAAAGTATGCTAATTTATTGTACTTATCAACTATTAAAAGATTACAAAAGCCATCGATAACATGTTACCAAAGTTTTGACAATTGCTCTGTTAATACTTCTGACTAAAAGAAGAAAAAACAGAACTACAACCAAATAAGCTCTGGGGAACTTAAAACTGAAATGCTTCTTAAATGCAGTCAGCCTACACTGCAGTGAGTGTACTATCAAGTTTCTGTTTAAAAGCAAATATTGAGTACATATTAAAACCCAAAGAAACAACAGCCCAGTGCCCCTGTCAAACACCCAACCAAAACCCTACAAAAACAGAAGTGTTTGGGGACTGCGATATCTAGTTCTGGTGTATACTAATAATAGACTTTATTGATTGTTTTTACTGCTCATTTTCTTTTTTCTTTTTTTTTTTTTGTGAAGTAGGAAGACTGTTTTTATACATCCTTATTTATTTGCATAACTTTATTCATGTAACATCAATAGATGCACTTGAGGGAAGATACAAAAACTTGGAAATTACCATATCCTGCTATGTTAGAGTTGTTTTTTTTTCTTAAAAGCAGAGGAAAATATCTTGGGATACGTGAAAATTGCCTCAAATTTTCTTCTGAAAGTGAGATCTATTTCTCCCACTTTTATTCTTAGAAATATCAAGCCTTATCTTCACATATTTTTGCCAAGGGAACCTTGAGAAAATGGAATTGGTTGGAGTGGGTGTTTCTGTAGCATGAAAATTTATCATTCCCAAAAGGACAGGAAGAAATATGGGCTAAAAGAAAAAAAATAAGCAGATTACTATCAACATAAAGTACACTTACTTTGTGTTATTTTTCAAAAAATTAAAAATACTTTTCAGTACCCTCTCCCAAGTATTAAGGTCACAACAAATAAAGAGGAGGATTAGTTCTCCACATATGAATTCATACAAAACACATATATCATTGCCAGTATGTACCACTCTAAACATCAGCAATAGGATAGGTGCAGGGAAAGAGAAAATTAACTCTGAGCCTTGCTGCCTCCCAAAGGGGAATTCAGTTTCCTGAGAGCCTGTCTCTCCACCAGTTTTGTCTTGAAACTTTGCATCAAAATAATGAAATCAAGATGTAACTGCCACTGCAGAAAATTTCTTTCCTACTGGGACAGACGCTTTTTGAGGGTTTTGGGAATTATATAGCAGGAAGGGGAGAAAATAGTTATTTTTCTCCTAGTAATTATCTGATGCATCTCAAATGCTTTGAAAGTAGGGGTGTTTGGGTGTGTTTTATTTTCAGTATGAGTTATATGGATTTAGAAAATGCACATAACCTTTCTTTTCATTTATCACAGTAGGGTGTTCTCAAAGTGAAAAATGCATGATGGTCAGTTCAAGGACCCTTCCTAATCAGGCAGAGAATTTTCCAACTGGTAAGGCATTTTTTTCCCCCCATCATATCTTATAAATACACTGCTTTCCTCATTGCTTACTTTTTTTTTCAATTGAGACAACTCAACTATGTCAATATTTGCAGTTGTGACTCATGTAAAGTTTATAATGTACTTCATGGCAGATGTGAAGTGTCCAACTCCTACCTAAGTTTTGTTGATAATTTCTCCTTAAAAAGAGGGAATAACTGCTATAAAAGCCAGAAACAACTTATGGACTATATTACAATTGCTAAGAAAAAAAAGGAAGCAAATGAGAAGTTCATTGCTTATTTTGCATGTGGGTTTCAATCTTTCCAATGTCTTATTCTTTCAAGTTTGTGGCCTTTCCAAGTCTCAGTTTTTAATTTTTTTTCCCTTTAATGGTGTATTTTCAATGAAAAAGCAATTGAGTGCAGCTCTTTAGTAAGTATGTACAGTAGGCTTCCACCCTGGATGGCTCATGGCAGGCTCTGTGAATTGAGGGTCTTGGCACTTTTCCTCCACAAGCAAGAATAGGGAAGAGAAATAGGCATCAAAAATAACACTGGGATGTGCTCTGATTTCTGGTTTGATCTGACAAATCACTTCAGTAGTAGACAGTCTCTCCCAGGCATATGGTTATTTGCACTTAAATTATGTGCTTGTCTCACTCCGTGCGGAATTTAAGTTCTTCGTAACTGAGGAATGGATCAGAGATCACAGAAGCAGACAGGAAGATTATCATAGGGTTTTTGGATCGTATTTTGTCTCCATCAGGCATTATTAATAGGTTTGGGTTTGTTTGGGTTTTTTGACAGAAGCAGCCATTTTTCAGTTGTTTTAACTCAATTTAATTATTAATTCAGTAACATTAACTTCATGTAAAACTTAAATTGTGTTTCTACAGTCACATATTTAACTCAGTATCAATCTGACTATGTAAACCAGAAACACACATTTTAAAGTAAGTCTTGTACTATTATTTTTCATGACTTCAGATAAAATGAAAAGGTCAACAACTCTGTTCCCTAATAGTGATCTGAATAACATTCAAAGACACTAGTTTGTGTTCTTTGTACTATTGAGCATATGACCACAGCTTAAACAGAGAGATCTTGTAATTCAGTAACACTGACTTATATTTGTGAGCCACCCTTCTTAACCTTAAAGTAATGAGTAATTTAGGCACAAGTCAGGGTAAAATGCCTGGAGACATATGTAGGAAGCCTTCTGAAAACAGATTAAGATGCATTATATTAAACTAATAAAATATCTATTTTACCTGACTAAAAGGCGAAACTCAGAGAAAGTAGAATATTTTAGTATGCACAGCAGTCTTATTTATTGCTGGGTGTGACCCATTTACACACTTTGCAAATGGAATTCTTCCTGAGTGGGTAGTATTGGCTTATGTACCCATCTGGGTATCTTAAAACTTGTGATTTACTGTTACTGAGATAAATAAATGAATAAACGCAGAATGAAACAGCCTTATCAAAGATGCTGTTTATCGGAGAGAAGCTAGCTGGAACTGTATCCTTAGCTGCAGTAAAAGCTTCTCATAAATGGATGTCAAGAGCTGAGAACAGGTATCTATCTGCTTTCAGATGTGCTGGGAGAATAATGTGAGCTTTTAAATGGACCATTTCATTTGGTTTGGTAGCGTTCAACCAGCTTAGTTGAGAAACAGCTTTTTCAATATTCAGTTTATAAATCCTTCTGAAGTACTGGAGGTGACATGTCAGATAACCATGAATTTAAGATTAGCATAAAGAGTTGTAACATGCTGAACTATCTGAGGGTTTTCTTGTTCAGGAGTTGTTTTTTTTCAGTGTGATGCCAGTAAGTGTTTGCCTTCAATTTTTTGATTTTTTTTTTTTTTTAATATGCATGCGATATTTGGAAATCTGGACATGTGCACAATGTCCATAGAGCTGTCTAATTTGACAAATTACCAATCTGCTTGCTTTTTTCCTGATTGTCCATCCATAAATGTCAGTTGTCTCCCAAAACTACAGACTTGCTTATCATGCTCCTTTATATAGCTGTAGGCTTATTATGAAAAAATGTTTCATGCTAGGCCCCTATGTCTACTGGATAAAGAAAATGTAAAAGAAACAAACAGTAAATCAGTTTCTGTGATCCTGTCTCTGAAGCTGAAGAAATATTTCTTAATGTGTATTCTCTTATTTCGGGGGTTTTCTGGTTTGCCAAATCTGAGTTACTGAACTTGTAGTACTGAAAATGGATATCCTTCTGCAGATATATCCTTGAAGTTAACAATGGTGAGACGAAAGAGTGGATGCCCCGATCCCAGACTCCAAAGACAGCTCAGAGGGCAGCTTCGTCTCTTTGAAAATGACAGCAGGGAGGTGATGGCAGTCTTCAGTGTAAGTCAATTGCTTGAAAATGGTTTAATTTTTTTTTTGGAGAATATACCATGTGTTACTGAAACAGTCTGCAGGATATTTGGGTCCCGTTTCTGTCTCCATGCTGCGTGCTTGATTTTGAGTGACCTGCATTTCCCCTTGCTCAAAACCCCATGAGGACTTTAGAAATATCAAACTACTGAAAAAGACTGGAACACCAAATTGATGCACAATAAATAAATGCAGCTTAAGACACTGAAGGGTTTTATTTTTAAAAACATTCTGCTTTGATTTGCAAATCAAAGGAAATAATGTGGTTTGGGGGTTTTTTTTGTTAATTTGCCCTCATATTGACTCTTCACTTCAGTTTTCAGTCCCTTGGAGTCATTTGGCATACAAGTGACCTGGGAAGAACACTACGAAGTCAAAGAGGAAGTCTGAAGGAGAATAGCCTAAATATTGGACTTCTGAAGGCTAAATGGCCATAGCTTTAAATAGCATACAAGGGTTGGTCCCAAATTTTATTACTGTTTTTGATTTGTTTGTACATAGGAAACCTGTCCTCTACAACCAATGAGGTTTGCTTTGAGTACAAGTTAGTCTTCTCTCTTGATAAAAAAACAGAACGACACCATTTGACTACTGGGGTCCCTTTTTTTGTCTGAGCTGTAAGTTCCAGCCTTTTTCACTAGCAAAGCACACCACTGAAATTTTACTTAGTTATGGCTCTGACTGCCTCGGACACACGTTTCTACACCAGTTTCCTTTCAGGTGTTGTGCACTCTCCATAACTGGGCTGCTGATTTTGCGGCTGTGAAAACAGTCTGTACTCCTCCTGCTCTGCTCTGGATATGGGTTAGGGGGAAATGGGGAAAAGGAGATGGGATCAGGAGGCAAAGGAAAAGAGCCATACGAATAGACTAGATTTGTGACCTTATTAGAAACAGACTGAGAAAAGACATTGAAGGAAACAAGATTGATAATGATAAGTTTCCTTAGAATGTTGTTTTGATATTTGGCAGCACATAAAGCCCCCGAGGCTGACATACTTTAGCATGTGTTGGTAATTTATTAATAGATTTCAGGCTCTCATTAATATGTAATTTATGGTAGAAAGGGGCATGCAGAAGATCAAAGCAATGATGAGGCGTGCCTGCTGAAGAGGCCTAGGCTGGATTTTGTGTTTTAATCTGTTCAGGTTGTGTGAATTGGAAATATGGCAGTTAAAAAGAATTAATGCAGAGATGTTTTAAAATTGTGATGTAACAATCATATAATCAGTGGATCAGTTCCATCTTTATTACAGAAAAAAGTTGGTGGGACCATTTCCTCCATCCCTGCCTTGAGATAGAATTGGCTTACTCATCAGTCCTTCAATTTTTTTAAGATGCATTTCCATTTTGATGTGATGAGAGGAAGGGTACAGATCTGGGAAATGACACAGTAGCATTATACTTGTTAGCTTGTGTTATACATGAACCTGTTAAACACATATATATGTGTATATATATACTTGTTATACATGTGACTTATTCTCTGAAGTAGGGGTTCAGATATTTGTCTCATAAATTACCACGGTTTTTTGTATATCCCTGAAAGACAGTAGTCAGCATCATTGGAGAGCCCTGTTTTTAAGCTACTAACTGAAGTGCGAACAGACTATTACAACTCTTTGGTTGGAATCCATCGCAATGTACATTTCTTTCACTTATTTGAAGATCTATGTAGTTGTCCCTTTTAGCACTTCTGAAATTCCTTAAAATTTGTCATTACTGTTTGCAGTCATCATTGCTGATCTTTAAGAGTGTAACCTGATGCTATCCTAGTAGTATGAGTGAGGATAAAAGTATCTTCATGCCCTTTCCAAAAAATAATACTTCAGTATATTTGTTTTAGCCATAGAAAGGCTGAACTTAGGAATGACTATTCAATGGCTCTTCTGGAAAAGACACCTGGAACCAGATACAAAGTTGTATCAAAAAGGCTTCATTTCCATATGTGTACAGAGCTCTGAGGTTAATCTAGAGCAGTAGATCCTAAAAGTTTGCAGTGGTTCAAGTAACCTAAAGAAATTTTAAGTCAGAAAATCCCAAAGCAGCTCCTTTTCACTCTTTAATATTAGTGCTCATGTGTCTGACAAAGGCAGTTCCCAAGCTGTAAATTGCTCTGTGTTCAGAGTGTATTCTTGGAAAGAACTGCTAGATGCTTGCCTGGCTTTGACACTCTCTTAGAGAGTACTGGTCACTATATGTAGACACTTCTGAACTGTGCAAACCTTTGGTCTCTCTTAATGTGGTCAGTGAGGTCTTTATTTCCTCTGCACATTTACCTCTCTGAAACTGTTGGGACAACAGCTAAGCAAAAGTCAGATTAAAACTTTACTTACTGTATGTTGTATGTATATGTTAAAAAAAGGTAACTCATAGGTAAAATCCTGCATGATTTTTTATCGCTCTTAATGCACATTATTTTAGCTATTTTGAAAATTTCTAAATTTTGCTTGAGTCTAGTATAATTGTAATTAAGGTATTGGTTTTGATTTTTAGGAGCTCTCTGCCAGACTCCTGTCTATTCACAGTGATCAAGATCTAATAGTGGTGACGTTTAAAACTTTCGAGGAAATATGGAAGTTTCTAACCTACCACTCACTGGGTAAAGTTGTTTAACCATATAGCAGTTCAATATCCATTTTTTGTATTCATCTGCACACAATGTCTAATTGATTGGACAATGTTCTCAGACACATGGTGGGATTCTTGGGGTCACTCTGTACAGGGCCAGGAGTTGAACTTCTATGATCCTTGTGGGTCCCTTCCACTCCAGGATCTTTCTATGACTGGGAATTTGTTGAATACAATTTTGATGCTATTTTTATTAACTCCTATTAGTAGTAAGCAATGTTTCTGACCTGAGTACTAGTGACTGGGTTGGAGAAACCCTCCGGCCCCCAGGAAAATCTGCCTTTGTCTCAGAGCAGGTAACAGCTACTGGTCCTGGCAGGTGTATTGCCTACGTTACATAGTTCAGAGTCAGATCATATATTTTTAAGCGGTCTATTCCAATACAGGTGTTTTTGTCCTAAAGTCTAACCTGTGCTGCAATTTAAATCCTTTTGCAGCTTTCTCTGCTCACTGTAGGCTTGTTGAGGTTGTCTTTGCTCCATCCTAGTACCTATTGGGAGACTTCTAACTTGCACTTTCCCTCAGTGTTGTTTTCCATAGGAAAAACAGATCCGTATTCCTATAATTCTTCTCCATAGATTGTATTTTCCAGACCTCTGATCATGCTTCCCCCTGGCTCTTCCAGTTTTTTCACACCTTTCTCAGGAGTGAGCAAACTGGACAGGGTTAGTAAAGCTTCAGAGGAAATATCAAGTAAAACAAAGATGGTTTCATAAGCTTTGCATGTTTCAGTTTTGTTTCTAAATCTGAACATGCCTTTTGTAACAACATGTTGCCACTGATTTGCATTCTGTTCTTAATACCCCACAACTTTTTTGAGAGCATGGCAGCTCTTTTTTGAGGAATAACATTTGAATCAGAACCATTTTGTTCTCTTGATTTTTTTTATTTCTGTGTATAGAAAACTTGTGTGCATTATGATTGAATTTGCCTGTTTTCATCAGACCAATTTAGATAATGAATTTTATTTTTAATTTTGTTTGCTATTCACCTTCTATTTTGTATTTTTAAAGGCCCCTTAGAAAACTAGAAAAAGGTAGTTTCAATCCAATTTTGCAGATACAACATAGGAAAAAGTAGCTTCTTGGGAAAGGCTGTGGGTAACATGGAATTGGTTCACCATCTTCCAAATAGAGTAACAGTTTAATTACTGATCTGTCCACCATTCCTCTCCATCATAACTTTTTACACCAGGGTCTGCTAATGTATTAATGCTGGTCCTTTAAGTAATAATCTACTGTTTGTACCATGCTGATTATGATGAGCCAATCCAGATCTTCCTGTAACTACCACACACCTTATGTAAGGAGTCCCATCTTCCAGGATCAAGCGCTGTCTTCTGATTTGCACGACCCCGGTGTGCAGCATTTCTCTGTCCCAGGCATGGTGTCTCCATGCATTGCCACAGCTGACTCAGGCAACAGAGGTTTACAAAGAGATTATTTGAGATTATTTCCAGTCATCTGTTGTGGGGTGATGTAAGCACCTGGTGCTCAAAGCTTGCTAGTGATTATCTCCTTCAGACTCCAAGCCTTTCTAAACTGTAGGGAAACCTTTGTACGGGAAGGACAGATTCTGCTTTTTCAGCAGTATTAGGCACAGAAAAGCTTTGTGTCTTTCAGGTGTAGTTTGTGAGAGATGAGCATTAAAAATAGCCGTAATGTGACTTCATAGATGTAATTTTACAAATAGGCAATAAAATTAGTTGTAAGATGTGCATTAAGTAATAATGGAGTAGTCTTTAACTTTCTGAAAGTTAACACTGTAAAATAACACTGTAGAATAACACTGTAAAATGGCAAAGGAAACAAGTTGGATTTTGTTTTTCCTAGGTTTTATAAATCATTGCATGGAGAATTTGTTCCTAGATCAGTCTTTCTGGCTGTGTTCTCAAGAGGAGGAAGAAACAGGCATTGATGTCTGTATAAATGAAAAATCATTAGATCTGATGTGCAGAAGTCTGCTACTACAGGAAGGTGAGATGTACAAGCTAAGTCTAAATTTAGAGAAGCACCTTTCTTTAAATCCCCAAATCAAATAGTAAGACCTATTAAAAAAACCTTAATGAAGTTAAAATTTAAATTTATCCACTTCAAATGCACCAGAAAGAGTAGGGAAAGCAACAAGCACAGATTAGGTTCAGTAGTATCATGAAGGGATTAGAGAAATTCATGTGCAATTGGTCCATAAATGGATACCAAAAGGATTAGGGGTGGATGTACATTCCAACTTGCTTAATATTGTTGCAGATTATGGGGATGTACAGGAGAGGGATTATGGATAGTTGCCAGGCTAATGTGCTTCTCCTAAATAGCATCACCTGCTTTCAGTCAGACAGAATGATGGACTAGATGGATTGCTGATTACTACAATAGGAATATGCAAAATGTTGCAACAGAAGGTTCAACACATCATTTAAGGCCTCAGCTCTGCATCTTTTTAATAATAATTAAAAAAAAAACTGGACAGAAATGTATGAATATCTGACAATTATAAAGAAAATTCTTGAAAAATCTGACTTTTAATTCTCTTTTAATATTACTGATGCTCTTGGGGCAAGTTTTATGGCTTATATGACTTAAAACATTACATGAAATGATACCTGCTCTGCTGCCTTTTTTTTTTTAGGATCATTTTTTGGTTTATGTCCTGACAATCTGATAAGAAAAATAATGGCTACAGACAATGAAATAACTTATTTTGAGACTGGGGATTTCACTGAAAATGGAATAGGTGGATCTGTGGATAGCGATACATCTGTGTTGTCTAATGCTTCTCTGGAGCCATTGAACCCTTTCCATCAGTAGGTACCTGACTCTACCTACCTATTTCATATGCATCTGTCTCATACCGGCACATGTCTGCTTAGGCAGAGATGTCTCTAAAGGGTAGCTTGTGGAACATCCATCTTCATTAACACAGAGAAAAAACATTCTAATTGCTTACTTACCACACAACTGAAATCAATCCCGACGCCTGCAGAGCTTGATTTAGAGACAGCTTGCTATCTTGTGAGTTGGATATTGCTTTTCTTTCTGATGCTGGCATAAAATCCATTAAAATTTTTATAGTAATTTTCAGGATGCTTGGAAGCATTGATAGTAAGAGGTAGGTTCCTTAGAAATGTGAATGATAACACACTAGCAGTGTTTTTACTCAATATTGACAGGAGCTACTCGCCTCCCTAATGCAGTTTCTCACGTTCATGCCCAAGCTCATAACCAAAATTACATCAATACTGATATTAATCAAAACATAACTGTTTCTGAAGTGTACAGTCTGTGCTGAAACCGAAAACTAATTGTGGGAGGGGAGCATTGGTTTCCAAGTTGTTTAAAAGATTATTGTTATTGTCACAACATGTTAGTGTGCTGAATACTTCACTAATTCAATTTATTTTTTTACTTTCAGATGGTTTCTTAAAGGATATTCTAATCCTATTGATTTTTCATGTAAAACTGAATCTACGTCCATCAGAAAAGTTGGTAAGAAACTCCATTCAAAAATCAACATTAAAATAATCCCAAACATATTCAATGCTTTTGCTAGGACAGACTCTAAATGGTTCAATGAGTTTTCCCATTTTATTAGAATGGGAAAACAGCTTTCAAAATGACACTGTGGTAAAATTAGTGAGAGCATAAATCTCTGCCTAATTTGAGTTAAGCTCTAAAGGCTTATCTTTCCCCTTTTTCCTCCTAAATACTGTATTAAGTAATGCACAAAGTAGTACAGTAATGGGATGGAGGATGCCTCTGTAGCTTTGACAGCCTTTAAAATACCATTGTTAATTATTCTGGATATTTCACATGTGTGTTGCCTTATCTCATACTGCCAGGGAAATAAAACTTATACAGATGGTCTGAGGTTACAGAGCAAAAATGGTTTTTCTACCATGCATTTCAATTTTAATACTGTATTGGCTGGTATATCACTGCACATTTATCCAGTGGGGATTGTTTTAGTTGGTTCAAGTGTGTTACTCTGCCCAAGTTCAGACCTTTTGCAAGAAGGAAAGTAAGGACTTTAAGGACTTTATCTGTAAATATTATTTATCTCCCCATTACACAGCAATGGGATCTTGTCTAGCTGTGATGAATTATGCAAGTATTGTGTCAGAAGAGCTGAGTTTCCAGGAGGGAGACAAAATCGAGATCCTTGGCTACTTCATTGAATGCATGGAATGGTTTCTTGGAAGACATCTGCTTACTGGCCAAATAGGCTTTGTAAGGACAAGTCATGTTAAATTGGACTTATCTAGAACTAAGTGAGTGATATATATTTTTTATAAACAAAAAGGAACTGCCTCTTAAGCTTTAAAATGCTGAATACAAGATTCAGGGGAGGGAGAGTTTGGTGGTGTATTTTTGTTTTAATGAAAATTGTCATAGCACGTACTAGTCAAAACAAATGCAAAGAAATTGGAATATGAAGTCCACTTAAATGTTGCAAAATATTACCAGTCTGTAGCTGAGCTTCTAACTGGGAAAAGACGTTGCTGGAGTTTTATATTGTTCTATCTCTATTATTTGGATCACAAGATGCAAGAAGCTTTACCCTTGTGGAAGGTTCCATTTTTGCAGGTCTTTGAAGGTCTATGTTAAAACATCCAAGTTCTGTTTTGCTACTACACTCAGTTACAAGCCTTAATTTGCTTCAGTGGGACCTCCACAAAAAGTTGCTAATAATGCAGATGGAAACCTCTAAAAAGTGTGTATATGCAGCATGCATTGGCACCATGTAAATGGGCTGCTCTTACTAATATGCCTGGACTGTTTGCATGCTGAAACAAGGAGTTCTAAAATGTTTCTTGCACATCCATCTGATATGTAACTCTAAGCTTATATTAGAAAATCAATGCCATAATGTCCTTGAAGATTTGTGCTTCTAATAAATGCTGTCATAAAATGCTATACCACGACACTGACATAAAATTTAGTCTGATATAGCAGAAACTGTTAGCTGCAAGCATAGCTAATACCAGTTTATATGCATATTTATAAATGTGACAAACTAATTTTGAACACAGCACAACCGATTATATAAAGATTGTTTTAGTTTCTCTATCAAGTTCCCATTTGACTGATGCAGTGAGCCTGTTGAACCAACTCTGCTTTAAACACCTACAAAGTTATTCCTTTCCTTGTTAGACCACAAGATCTGGATTTTCTTGAAGCAGAAGAACTGTCTTTTTTTTCAAAAGAAAAAAAAGTGGAAGAAGTAATACATTTGTTGAAACAAACCTCCATCACAGATGTTTGCTCTGTATACAGAATAGGTAAGTATGAATTTTACTCCTTTTTACTGCACAAAGTACATGTGCATTTCCTATATCCCTGTTGTAACTGTTTTTGCTTTGCTTGTTTTTTGGTTGCTTTTTTTTTTAAATTTCAATGAGTTTAAAGCATTTACATCTCCTTTGAAATATCTTTGTATTTAGTTGATTCTTAGATGGGGCATGTAAAAATCTTCTATAGAATCTTTGCTACTTTTCTGCTATTGCAAGGCTTCTCCCAGCAGTGCATTTACAAATCTTTTGTCTTTTTTTTTTTTTTTGAGTGAATTTAAACATCAAGCTTTTAAAAACTGTTATTGAGCTGAACAGATCTCCAAGCTTTTACATGCCTGCATTATGAATTATAATTTCACATGACTGCATTGTAAAAGCCAGCATGTTCACCCAAATACTGCTGGCTTTTCATTCATCTTGGGAAAGGTGGGATAATAATTATTGACAGCTAATGCAAACATATGCCTCTCCGTGCTTGTTTTAACTTTCAAAAGTAGAGAAAAATAGCACAATCTAGTCATATAAACATAATTTCTGATACAGCTGTTATTTCTGTGCGCTCAGGCTTTATGTAAAATATTAGGGGTAACTGGGGTTTCACCTTTATAGACTTACTGCAAGGCAGTGTAATGTAATTGTCTTACTGAACTGAACAGAAGCAGCAATCTCTTGTTTTACCACAGGCTGTTGGTGAGGCATATGCTTGTCAAATATCTAACCAAGGTTTATCTCCATCCATGCCATCCCAAGAGACAGGCCTGTAGGCTCCAGTTTGAAAGGAGCTCGTGTGTATGTTTGACTGGGGTGCATTGGTTTAGTCCTACAAATCAGTCTGTGTGTGAATGATAACCAAGGCATGCCAGACCTGAACAGCAAAATGCAACTCACATTAATGTGCGAAATGACTCCCCAATAACTCTCTTCATCTTCCTTGTTCAAATGAAAAGCCTGGAAACAAAGCTCAGTCTCTATGGTTTTTGCCTGTTGCCCATTTTTAGCTCATCTCATCTTCTCCCTAATCTGAAGAGCCTACTTCTTTTCACATGTTCCTCAGCTGATAAAACCATCTTTACCACCTCTTAAAAAGCTCATTGGTCAACAAAATTTGACTTACCCAGAACAAGCATTTTCAATAATCACTTGACGTTTTGTTGTATGAGTTCAATAAATGGGTTTTTGCTTCCTTACGTTTACGTCAATGCAGTGAGAAGTGTTTATTTATACTCACTGCCCTGATTGGATATTCAGAGCATTAAGTTACAACTGCTGTAAACATCTGTGGCATTCATCCACCAAAATCAGGAAAGCATCGAAGGAAAGGAGATCCAGAAGTAAACAGTCAGAGTTCATTCTTAAAGGCTAGTAAAGTAGGTTTCCATGAGCTTAAATAGAATTTAAATAGGTCTGTGAGTCTCTGGGTTTTTTAATATATACTTCAGCACCATTTCTATTGCATCTAGTGTATGAAAGATAGTGAATATAATCCTGAAATGCAGCATAACTGAAATGCCTTGAGAAATATCTGCTACTCAAAAATAGTAATTCTTAAATATTCTGCAGATATGCTACATTAAAAATCTAAAGCCATATCTATAGTAATAATGTCTAGAGAATTAAAAGATGCATATTTTAAAATAAAAGATGGAATGACTTTTCACCTGCACACTACTGGAATGGCCACAAAAGTCGGATAACAACCCTAAATAATTTCCCCTGACTCCACTGCCCTGGGAATGACACTAAAAATACTAAGGGCTCCTTGTTACCTCATATACAAGTGAATTGTAGAGAATGGTCATATATGCTGCCCACTTATATTTTGAGGAAGCAGAAATGCATCCCTGAGGCAGGACAGGTTGGCTGTAATTCTAGCTGTGATATGCAAGTGTCACCCCACATTACTGAAAAGAGGTGGGTGTATGATGATAAAGAAGCAGTGAATTGTCACAGGACGGTAAGTCCCTGGTATCTCTTAGCTTTGGGTCAGACTTAAAATTTCTTCTTTCAAATTTCCAGGACGCATCAAGTTCTCCTGTCATGAAGAATTATCAGCTAAAAAAGTCATATTTTAGGAGATTTAAAACTGAAAAAGAACAAAGATACCATAGCTAACGTGAGAGTGTGTTTTTCTTTCTTACAGATGAATTAGAAGAACCTGAATTTCTTAAAGCTCATGAATATGGTAATAATTCATGTGCATACAATTTTTACATTAACTTTACACAACTTCTGACATCTTTGTTATATTTATTAGCTTTTCTCCTTCAATTCTAATTTTCTCATTGTTTGCTTTCTGAGGTTTTGCTGTAACCCCTTCTCACCAGGTTTTGCTGCATGACATTATGGGTTTTCACTGATATCAGATGTCTTTGTTGGAACTTGCTATCCAATTGCAAACTGTATGAATTATTTTGACTGCTGTGACACACATATGTACCACATCCCAACTCCTCCACATTGTTTACCAGGGCAAAATACTGTTCATGGGGCACCTGGAAAGTCCTCACTATGAGTTCCAGCAGATTTTTAATTGCTAGAAAGCTTCATCCCATAAATAGATTTCCCAAAGGAGATATCTTGATGAGGATGCACAATTACTTCCCTTTTGCATTTTGCTGCTAAGCTGTCACTATCAGTACTTTTATTGTATTATGTTTCTCTAAACACCAGATTTTATATTTATGGTTCTGGTGCACATGCTCAGAAATAAGATTCTATGGTAATTGAGCTCTAAATCTGCAACTTCAACAAGCTCCCAATGATCTGCAGCTATAAGCTTAAAGCCTGACTATGACTGCAAATTTACATCCTTAATCTGTGCTTTTAACTGGGCTGGATGACAGTGGGTGGACTAAGAATTGATGGTATACCTGCCTTCATTACATTTGTAAGACATTCAACAATGTTGTCACTAGGAGAATTTAGACCAATGACCACATCAGTCACCACAAATTTGAGAAAAATAATCTGTGCCTGCAGAAAATCAGTACTGGTATTTAATTGAAAGAAGAAATCCTATTACATGTTGCATAGGCCTGGCTTGTCACGTGAACAGGAGAACATTTTCAGGCACCTGCACAGCACCCATGTGAGACTTCAATGACTCCAATAGCACAGTCTTACTGCCCCAGCTGTTCCTGCCTTAGCATGCTATCAGGACATACCCTGCCTGACTCACCTTGCATGCTCAAATTCATATTTCCCTGACACTTTAAGTCCAATCAGTATCCATGCCCTGACCTTGGGCCCTTTATCCACCTCCCATTCAGACCTTGGGTCTTCCTGGATTCTCATCTTCCTGCTTACCAACTAGTCTGAATTGTAATTCATTAGCAGATCTCTTGCTCATATACACACAGAGAAAACAGAATATATACTGAGTGTGTTTTGCAATGTGCACAGACACTGAGCAATTTAAATTAACACCAAACTTCAGTTGGATTAGTGCTGGATCAGCTTGTCTGGCTTGACAAGCGTACTGATTACTAATCTGCTTACATGTGGCAAGTCCTGTTTATTCCAGCTCCTCCTGCCTCCCGCGCTCATCCTTCTTGGTATCTCTTTTTACACCTTTGGCTTGTCCCTAGACACACTGTTAGGAAATCACATTATGTTTATATAACGTTCTCCTAAAAGCATCATCTGCTGAGAAATGTTTTTATTGGTCTATCAAAGGAAGTTGTGATCTGTAACTCATTTTTAAATTTCAGAAGTTCCGTGCTCACATTCCGGTACAGGATCCACTAGCAAAAATGGCAGGATAGAAGAATTGCTGAAGAACTTAAAAAACTTGGAGGCCACTCAGGCAGGAGAGCCAGCAACAGAAGAAAAGGAACCTGATAACTCTTCAAAGACTGAAAGATTTCCTCCACCTCAAGGGCCTTGCTTCCACATATGTCAAGATGATGTTCAAGCATTTGACATCTCTGAATCATTGCTACTCTTCTTAAATAGGAAAGAGTATGAGAGCAACTTCAAAAGTCTGTATGATTTTTCTTATTCATTTACCAATAGCATATTTTATGGATTTTCAGAAGAAGAAGAACTGGTTAGTTTTTTAAGATTAGCAAGGGAAGCAGCAAAGAAAGCAGGTATGTCCTGGGCACTAGCAAGGCTATGCTTTCTCTTAGGCAGGCTCAGTGTTAAAAAACTGAAGTTTTCCCAAGCTCGGGTATATTTTGAGGAAGCATTGAGAGCAGTAGCTGGAGGGTTTAATGATTTTTACTTTGTGATTGCTCTTTATACTAATCTAACAGTCATCTACTTGACACAGAAAAACAAAGAAAAGTGTGCTCATGTTTTTGACAAGGCTGCATCTCTTCTCATGGGAATTCCCAACTACATCTGCAGTGCTGACCTGGAGTCAGATATCCTGAAATATGCTCTGAAGAGGACAATTTTGAGCCAGAACAAACCTGCAGAGGCAAGGGCATGCTTTCTACTGGCAAAACATTACAGTGCACGCAAGCAGCACGAAGAGGCACTGCCGTTCTTGGAAAGGTTTCAACTGTTGCTCAATGACCTGGGTTTACAAAACAACTTGTCCAGTAACTGTTATTTAAAACTAGCAGAGTCCTACAGTGAAAAGTGTTTGCCACACATTGTATTGAGTTGCATTAAAGTTACCTCTTCCCAGAGCTCCAGTACTTTAATGGATTCCCTGAAAAGGATTGATTTAGTCATCAGAAATGCTCCCAAACTCTATGGCCTGAGAAAACTCAGACAAATACTCCCATCCCAAATTGCACCCTACCTCACAGAAGCACTTTTGTCTGTGTTTACTGATGAACAGCAAGGACTGTGCAGAACTATCTATCTTAGCTTAGCAAAGCTGTACAGCCACCACAAGCGGTATGGAAAAGCCATTGCTTACATGATGAAGGCACTGGACTCTGATGTTTCTGCTAAGCCACAGGAAACTATTAACTATTTGGTTTCACTTGCTTGGTTATACATTCTCTACAAGCAATATGACGTGGCTTTAGCCATTTTAAAAACAGTTGTAGGCTCTTCATGGAGCACTCCTCAACAACTAGGCATTGCTTATAACATGCTTGCTATTGCTTTGAAAAGGACAGACAATACAAAGGAAGCTGCTGAGAGTTACTATAAAGCACTGTGTCTTTCACAGGAGACTGAGATGATCCATAACCAAGCTATAGCCCTGGCTAATTTTGGGGCACTCTGCCTGCATGCAGCAGCCAGCAAGCTTGCAGAACATTATTTTATTAGGGCAGTTAAGTTATTCTCCAAACTTCCAAGTACAGATTGCGGTCAAGACTTTATCCAAGTTCTCCTTCAGCTGGGCTGTTACTATGTTGGTGGAACTCAAAGAGAAAAAGGAAGGTTTTACTATGAATGGGCTTTTTTAGTTGCAATGGAGACAAGTCATCTGGAGAGTAAGTATATATATTTTTTTCTTGTGAGACTCAGAACTTATCCTGTTTGGGAATGTTTGTTATATAGGTGTGTTAGAACTGTATTTAGAAGACCCATACTTTTTTTATTCTTGCTACCATAGTTAAGGCAGCTTATGTAGGTCAGGTGACTGTTAGTTTTATTTTGGAGATGAAGTTGGAAGTAAACTCTTGCTTTTGTTAACATCAGAAGTGAAGGAAATAGCAGTGGGATCTTCTTGTTATTACTTTTGTTCTTCATTGGTTATGCTGTGATTTGTGAAACAGTGAGAATTAATAATTTTAAATCTAATTAAACTTTCATTCTAAAATAGAGATTCATGTTAGTGTTTCCAATCTATTCTCTTAGGTCAGCTACAAGCAGTTAAACTGCTGTGTCAGTTCTACAGTACAGTTGTTCCCAGTGAGGCTCAGTGTGTCATCTACAATGAATATCAACTATCTTTAGCTAGAAAGATGTCCAACAAAGTTCTGGAGGGACAAATTTTGGAAACCATTAGCCAGCTCTATTTGTCTTTAGGAACAGAAAGGTAAGACATGCTAAATGACTTTATTTTCATTCTGATTTTAACTTTTCTGTCATGCTAAGTATCTCAATTTGTGCAAAAGCTGAATATGACCAACTTTTCCTTTTTTCTCTCTGCTTTGCTCATACACTTTATCAGAATTGAAGGGTCCAGTGCTAGTGGAGATTTCTCTTGTTTCTTTTTGAGTAACTATAATCTCTCAAGGGAGACAAAGTGTTCAGCAGGAATTAGCACCACTTCAAGAACCAATTTATTTTTAAAAATCTATATAAATACATTTTTAAACATATTATTGTCCAACTCTTGATGACTGCTATATCAGGTGACTTGCAATTATTTTTGCAAGATCTTTCTTAAAAAAAAACACCCCAAACAACCTAAATGATGTATTCTGAACCTGTCAGGCATTAAATTGTCACCATGTACATGTTTCTCTTTCAGGAAGGGCTTTTTTCAGAACCTATATACATATGAAGCCTATGAGCAAAACAGCATGGTTTTAGTTTCTAGCAATGTCTCTACTGCTTTTGTTATCAGAATACCAATTGATTTGCTCTCCACTATTGAAAAAACAAACTGCACAAGTTAAATCATAGTAACTAACAGATGTTGGAGAAATGTACAGGTTCCTCTAACAACGTTTAAAGTATTTTTTAAGGCTGTTTTTTCTGATCCCATCCCCACTGTAATTCAGGAGTCACTTTGGATTCAGGTATTTACAAGCATGCCTCAGTAAGGATAAAAACATATTCTCAGTTTAGAAAGAGAACATATTCCTATTTTAGCTTTAAATGGTTGCAGTCCAAGAATCTAATTTTCCTAGTAGGTCACCCAATTTATTTTACTTTGTTCATTGCTTTTTAATGTTATAGTGGTGACCAGTTTAGATGGTGACTGAAGAGAAAGGGTTTGGATAAGATTTCAAACTGCCTGGAAGTCGCAGGATTTCACTAGCTGGAGAGGCTGCTGCTTTGTGTGCCTGTAATACGTGGAACTTGGGTATCCTTGGAGCCTTAGCAGGCTACCAGATGATAACACATACTCAATATGGTATTAGACCACAGTATCACCGTATTCTTTGAGTTAACAAAGTAATAAGGGTATGTGTCTGTGATGAAGTAACTCCAAACTACTGCGTCCATGCCAGTGGACCAGGCTGACCTTTTCCAGCAGCTCTGCTGGTTATGGATTGGATGGAAGTAGCATTCAGTAACTGGACTGAGTTGGAATACTTCAACTACCTTGCCTTTCCTCGGGTTAGCAACTTGTTAGCAGAGAAGACTGACGTGTCAGGCTTAATCAGTGAATCTTTACTTCTTCTCATGATTATAAAAGAAATGAGAGATCTCTTCAATTTCAGTAAGGATCAGAAAGTGGTAAACCCAATTTTTTCCCTCAAATGAGATATCTTGTTGAGATTCGGGGAACTGAAATCTTGATAGTGAACATTTTGGTTGTATTTGGAGGTCTAAGTAGACTCTTCTAAGGATGCACTCTGTAAGGGTTCACTGTAACTCTGCAGGTCACACTATATTTTAGTTTGTGTCTTGTGAGTGGAAGGAAATGCATCAGGTCAAGGTAATGGGAGTCCAGCACAAGACAGAAATTAAATGTGTCTGGGATTTATGTGTCTGGTATAAAGCATTGTAAAGTCAATAAATCTGATAAGTCTTTCCTTACCATTACAGAAAATTGAACAGGCCAATGATCTGATAATTAACGTGCTTCTAGAACTGTAGCAGTGAACAAACAATNTGGGGGGGGGAAAACTAGTGGGGGGAGGAAGGCTCCCGGCAATGTAAAGGAGAAAAAGCCTCCCGCTAACGGGAAGTAATCCCCCACCATAAATCAACCGTCGTATAGAACTGATCATGTCTTGTCACATTCTCTTCTGCCCTACCACTTCCCTCCCCATTTCCCCTGTTTTTTCTACAATAGCTGATTAATCTGAATTGTGTTTAAGTCAAATGGCCTAGGTAATTAAAATAAAAAACCAAAAACTAGAGGTGCAATTTCTCTCTGAAATTTTTAGGAAAAATTCATAAATGATAGCATTAAAGATGAGGAAAGATTTTTCCCACTTCTTGCTAGTTTGATGTAGAGGAAGGACACATCTAAACTAGCAGGAAACATAGAACAAAAAAAGGAAGAGGAAAAAAGACTGAGTTCTCTAGTTACTGCTGTAATACCGCTGAGAAATTATAGTTTTGCACTAAATAGGAGAAACAGATTGTCTTTTATATTAACATAGAACTTTTCTCACTTCAAAGAAAACCATTTGCAATTCTGAAGAAACTCCTTAGAGATTAGCAGTTTTTCTTGTTTCAGGGCCTACAAGTCAGCTCTGGAATATACCAAAAGAAGCCTTGGGATATTTATAGATCTCCAGAAAAAAGAGAAAGAGGCATATGCTTGGCTACGGGCAGGAAAGATATATTATGTTCTGAGGCAGAATGAGCTTGTGGATCTGTATATTCAGGTATGTTGTCAACACTTACAGGCGCACACATGTTGTCAGTGTGGTGCAGGTGGCATGGTAAGAGTAAGCAATTCAACAAACTGATCCTGGAGACTTTGCGGCTTGATGTTCTGAACATACTGTGACACCATTTAGGTAATACTCAACAGCTGAAAGTCTCAGCATTTTCCATTGGCGCTTCATTTTAATCTGTTGCTTGACTCTGGAAAGATTCTGGGCAGTGGCCTTTTTTAGTTCCTGCTCTGCTCTAAAAATACTTATCTCCCATTGTAAAGGAGACTCTAGGAGACACTACTCCCTTGTAGTGCAGGATATACATGGGGCTTCATATAGCAAGATCTGAGTCTTGACTGGTGTTTGAGTGGTACCAAAATATGATCTCTAAATAAAATAACCAGACACCTGTTGTTAATGTTATTAGAAAAAAATCTACAAAACAAGAATACATAGGCAAGTTCATATTTAAAATATACTGAGACACAATATGGGGCACCACTGTAATGAGTTTTTCTCTCAATTGTTATATTTTTGAATGCTTACAAGGAAAACTGACTACATATGTTTACAAGAAGGAACTGTTCTATATGCCTGTTTCTTTTTTCTACAAAATGATTTTAGCTGACAGCCCACAAGTAATCACATCTTAACTTGCCTGTAAAGCACAGCCTTCACAGCGTGATGCATAGACTCCTTAGGTGCCTGAAGCCAAATCAGGAGGAAAAGAATCCCTGCCTTTGTGCTTAAGTAGAGAAAAGGACATGTATCAATTGAGTGCATTTTGAAAACTAAAAATCACAAAGCCCAAAGCAAGATTCTTAATCTTTCTTCATGTAAAAAACCCCTTTTTCATTACTATTTATCATATCAGTGACTGAGTATCCTGGTATTCTTGCTTTGGGGAAGATGCCTGCTCCTTTCATTAAAGCCTTTTTGTTAACGAGGCGTGTATTTGTCCA
Organism: Grallaria varia; assembly: GCA_013396735.1. Classification (NCBI taxonomy): domain Eukaryota; kingdom Metazoa; phylum Chordata; class Aves; order Passeriformes; family Formicariidae; genus Grallaria; species Grallaria varia. The sequence continues at coordinate 1,778,381 of VWZG01008799.1, read as the reverse complement.
AAAGAACAGAATAGTGGATCTGTATTTATTTACAGAATTCACTTCACAGGTTTTTAAACCTGCAGTTAACAATATCTAACTTAATATTAGAATGTTTCTATTTTTTTTTTTTTATCTATTTCAAGTTTAGTGTGTGGCAGCTATCAAATACACTACTGATTTTTGGAGCACCATGTGCTGACTGTGCTGACAAAAGCAGCCAGATATCATTGCCAGAAGAAGGAAAATAATATTTTATGGTTTTTCTTCAGCAGCTGCTGCTGGTTTGCTAAAAAGCAGGTTACAAAAAAAGAGCATTGTCATCAAATATAGCCTTTCTTATCATTATAATGAGAGGCCTTTAAGAGATTTTTTTTTCATTTGCTAATACTTTTTTTTTTACTATGAAGTAACCAAGATTTATTTTCTTTCTTTCCTTCCCTATTCCTTGTTTTCTTTCCAGGTTGCTCAGGATGCTGCTCTTTGCACAGGAGATCCAAATTTAGAAATGGAATTGTTTGAAGCTGCTGGAGACATATTTTTCAATGGTACTTGGGAAAAGGAGAAAGCAGTGACTTTCTACAGGGTTTGTGCAGTTTTTCTACTGCATCAATAGTTATGTACCTACCACCATAGGAGGTATTCTACAAATGCTGAACCAAAAGCTGATCCTCTCAGCAAATGGTTTCAGCAAATCAGCTGCAGCTGAATACTTTGTCATGGTCTTAGTAGATATCTCTTGTTTCAACTTCTCTTCTGATTGCAGGATATATTATAAGCAAAGAGTAAAATGAAAGCAGAAATTACTTGATTTGACCTGTCAGTGCACGCACATCTTGGGGTTCAGCCATATGCATAAGGTGCTGTTATGTGTTTCAGGACCGGGCTCTTCCACTTGCTGTACAAACTGGCAACAAACCCACTGAACTCAGAATATGCAATAAACTGGTGGAATTGCTGATGAATCTGAAGGCTTATGAGGAAAGTCTGGAACATGCAAGAGCAGCACTCGTGCTTAGCATAAATTTAGGTAAGACCAATTTCTATTATAGCCAAATATGAATGATATCTCTAAAAATACAGCAGAACTCTAAAAAGGTTTATTCCCTTTAATTCATCAGATTTCTTGCCAGGATTTCATAACAATACTACAACTGCTATATTTCTCCTCTGATCAAGAATGAGCAACTTTATTGCTGCCTCTTCTAACTCTAGGTTCAAACATTTGATAGAGCATGGTATTCGACCTGGGATCTCAAACCCAAACCGAGCATGCCTCTCACATCTAAGATGTAATACTGATGAATAATATTGTCCCAAGAGGCTTTTAAGTGTCATATGCTTTCAGGTTTGCTTGTAGCTGTGATAGTAAACCAATACAGGATGAAGTAATTAAAAGTGATAGAGCTAGTTTAAAAATCAGTGTTCAAGTCTGGAAGCTGCTCAGTCTTCTCTACAAGCACAAATAGGTCATTTTAATCAGTCTGAAAGTCATCTTTTTGTCATAGTTCTTCATGTAAAATATTTATTGGGCAAGGGAGTCTTTAATTGCAAAAATTAAGAAAGTAATGAAAGAAAGTTAATTTGTATTCTGTGTAAGGGTATATATGTACAATGGAAGATTAATATAGCTATTTTTTTAAAAATCCTGGACACTGTCAAGTCCTTCAGCAGGAAATTCAGAAATTTAATGGGATTTTTATTAAGGGTGAGTTTTGACAATGTATCCCTTAAGCAAAAATAATTTTTTTCCAATAGAAGCTGAGCATATTCACTATAGAAATTTTTGTAAAATAGATATATTTAGATTTGAGACAATTTGGCAACTTTATCTCTTTGGGTTTGTCCTGATTCTTACGTTATCTCATTAGGAAACCACCTAAATGAACGGATAGCTTACCATCGTCTGGCTGCCATCCATCACCATTTGGGTCACTGTGAACTAGCTGAACACTTTTATTTAAAGGCCTTGTCCCTCTGTTCGTCTCCTCTGGAGTTTGAGGAGGAAACACTGTATTACGTCAAGGTGTACTTGACCTTAGGAGATATCATATTCTATGACCTTAAGGTAAGAAATCCTAACAACTGCTGCAGAAAATTGTTACATTAAGTAATGTTTCATAGAATGAGGTTATGCCATGTTCTGGTTTTGTGCATTGGGAATGTAAATAATAAAGAGGGAAAACCTACTAAAATTTAGCATCTGTATTATTTTTGTTATATACTTACAAATCTGATCTTGGCAGCCCTCTTACAGTGGTTGTACTATAGAGGTACTATCTTTGTCTCTTATTTCAGGATCCCTTTGATGCAGCAGGCTATTACCATCTGGCGCTCGCTGCTGCCATGGACCTGGGCAATAAAAAAGCTCAACTAAAGATTTACACCAGACTTGCAGTAATCTACCACAACTTCCTTGTGGATCGAGAAATGTCTCTCTTCTTCTATCAAAAGGCAAGAACCTTTGCAACAGAGCTGAATGTTAGGAGAATAAATCTGTCTCCTGATCAGTACTACAAGAGTTCATAAGCATCTTTGGAAAATGTGGTCCAACCGCTACAGAAGCACCTGGAGAAATACTGCAGTGGCTTTGTAGGAGGGCGCAGACTGCATTCAGTGTTTCATTATGCATGTGCTGTAAGCCGGAGCTCTGCATCCCAGACCAAATTGCCAGTTAATATGACAGTGAACTACATTCCATTGTCTTTCAGATATACAGTCTTATACTGGTTTAAGGATCAGTCTTGAACTAAAACCAAAACCCAGCAATACATTTTTTTAAAAACTACATTTTTCTTTGCTACATTTCTGACTTGCAAGATACTGGAAATTATTGTGTAAATGCAATGAAAAATATTAAAGTGTTATAGAGAAAAAAACCAATATGAATTGTGGCTTTCTTTTCATGACCCAGCTCTATTACTTTTTTCACATCAAGCAAATGCATTTGTACAATCATGTTAGCTGGGGTTGAAAATTGTTTTGGTCTGGTTCCCCAGAATGACTCCTCATTTTCTGTCAAATTCATCTACTACAGTACTAGTTAATATCTATCTTTTAGTTCCAGAGAATACTTATGTACATGTTGTAATAACTAACTGGTTTCCAGAACTGAAGGCTCTAGTGATACATGAGTTGTGGTTTTGAGGATTTCAGTCATCACATGTAGGCCCTCTTTCCCTACTTTTAAAGACTTTTTTTAACTAACCCTTTTCAGAACTGTCAGTATTGACTGCAATGACTTATTACAGTATTTCCTATTGTTACACATAACTAAATTTTGTTATGAAAAATTTAGCTCACTTCAGTTGCAAAAAAATCTAGATGGTAATTTTGGTAGTTCTAAATCCTTGTGCCTCAAAACATTTTCATACCAAAGGTATGATAGAAATTACAGACTAGATCAGGCTACATATTTTGAGAAGGAATGGAAATGTCTTAAAGTATGATAATATTACAATTTAAATATTCAGATACATTTTTGAGATGATGCCTTTTTTCTAAGAACTTCCTACAGAAACTGCTGGGTTAATTTTACGCTTAAGAGACATTACAAAGAGTGGAAGTATGGAACTGTCTTTTGGAAGTTGCACACAGTCTCAGAAGCCAGATAGGAGCTGTTTGCTATGTGTTATATTTTTTTATACTGTCAAACTTGGGAAAAGGTGTACAAAACACCTTTTTTATGGTCTATGTATCCATGTAATCTCATGGATTTGTTTTTTGCCTAAGAATATTTAGTTTCCTAAAATCTTGTCATTCAGAGCATGCTCTGAATTCTTTCCATATATACATTCAGGTATCTGACTTTTGTCATCTTTTTGACCTTGTGAATTCCTTGTCAGTTTTTTCAGTTCTTCCTTACAGGGAGCAAAGTTATATATATTTATATTATATGTATATTATACGTGTATGCATTTGTATGTGTGTATATATTTAAAATTGAGCTAGACTGACACTTAAGATACTCTCCAAGGAAGTGGAAGTGTCTTTTTCCTTGGTCTTCTAGTAGTCTAGTAGCAGATAATTGCCACTACCATGATAACAATGACCTTTTAATTACCTTGAAGAGACTTAATGACATAGGTAGACAACTCTACAGTCCTGCTTTGAGCTCAAGGCCCAGAAAGTGAAGCGGCCCTTTAGCACTGTACCTTTGAGCTTTGCTATTTCTCGAAGGCTTTTTACACAGTAAGAATTTTGTTTGTTTTACCTTTTGACCCTGCAAAGTCGAAAGTTTGACTGTTTGGGTGTCTTAGGAACATACCTTAAAGACTTAGATCATACTGGTGTCATACTATTCTCATATCAATTAATTATCCCATAACCTCTTCGTTTTCTTGACCTGAAGACTCAACAGAAGTCCTGTGTAATCTCCTCAGAGCTGTGAAAATTGCGGATGTTGCTCTCTCTTTATTAACTTGCTTTTCAGTGCTTGGCAGTCTATTTTCCATTTCATTTGGTTTTCAGACTAGATAAATTTATAACATCTTGCTGGCTCTGATTGCTGTAATCATAGGCAGTCTTTTTGTACTCGGGGAAGGGAAGCTGCACTTCTTTATCTGGAATTCAATTTTTGCAGACAAGACCTTTCTAGCATGGCTACTTTATCTTGTTGCATTGATTCCACAGAGTTTTTGCTTTCATATCAGTTTTAGTTCTATGTTATTAATTCACCCTTTTATGTTAAATTGTGCCTGAGCAGTGTATAGTACATGGAATTTCTTGGCTGTTTCCTGGAAGCCAGTTGCAGAGTGTATGAAAATGTATTCAGCTTTTGAAAAGGACCTGAATTCTCTCCTTGCTCTGATGACATGGGAATTCTGTATTTTCCTACTCAGTGTGGGTAAAGTGCATCATGGGCATGGGATTTGGAAGAACTGCATCCCTGTTATATATATATATAAATGGCATTTTTTATTTTAAAAAACTGCTTCAAAACCTGATAGATTTTTAAATACATCTTTTACTCCAGAAAACACATCATTTTGTGATTCTGTGGTAAAGAATGCAACCAATGCACTTGGACAGCAAAGCTAGAATTTACAAGTTCTGGGAGGAACTGAATCTGGGCTAAAGGATTTTGCCTTTAAATCCTATTAATCCAATCAGGAGACATAGGATTTATTTTCCTTTCAGGAGACATCTGTTAGATGGCTCTGCACTCTTCAGCATCAGAGAATGTTCAGCTGCCTACAGTGTAGAATTCCATAGGTGGGTGAGGTGAATCTTACCTGGTGACCTTCCTGGTGCAAGTCTTTATAAATGTGTGATTATTTGAGATATTATAAGATTGTTTTCAATCTTTTTTTTTTTATGTAAATGATTCACTTTGTCTGGTCGAAAATTCTTCTACTTTAATGAAGCAAAAAGGCTGAACAGGATGGAATCTAGATGCCTCCACATGGGGTATAAAAAAACACCTCTGCGGAGTCTGTTTATTAGAAAAGACACTGAGGGATGGGATGTTTGAAGGACAAATGCAAAACAGACATAGGAAACACATGAAAATTCAGAGGTTTCCACCCAGAACGAGTTGTGTAACTGCTCAGTAGCAAAAGTTTGATACTTTTAATGAGCCAAAAAGCCTTGCTGAGCTCTGCAGGCACTGACACGCTGTAGGTATTTCTGCTTGATTTGAAATAACAAGGTTCTGTTTCCAGGAAGGCATGAACTGGTGCCTGTGAGCAGCATCACGTCTAGAACTTTGTCAGATACAGAGCCAGATACCTGTGGTGCTTTCTCTTCCAGGAATGACATGTGTTGCCAAGTGTCACTCCTTCATTTTTAAAATGGGATTACAAAGAAGGAAACTGCAGCAAAGCTATCCTTGTATGGAACACTTAATTACGGGAAAGGAGGTTCTAGCTATAGAAGCTCACATTTCTAAGGAGGAAAATACAGAGTCTGTCCTTCTCTCCTGATGCAATAAAAAGACATACCAAACTCAACATGCTCTGTGTGTGTGTGCAAGGAGGTGCAGCCCTGTTCTCTCATGGATAAGCAGTTCAAGTGGGAGTAATGGATGGCTCCACCACCCACCCTCTGCATTATCTACCTCTGCATGAAATAATTTCTGCAGTGGAAACTGGTGCATAGCATCCCTGCTTGCTTGGTGTCCATTAGTCTCTATATGAGAGCAAGATCTTCACTGCTTTCTCATGCCCCCAGTTTTGTAATTTTGGCCTCCTTAGAGAAGTTAAGCCCGTTTCATGTTGACTTTTTCTGGACCCTCACCCATTCAGTCCGAACCCTTCATTTCTGGCAGGCCTAAGCTATAGTTAGCCATCTGCCAGAGTCTGTAGCCACGCGGTGGCACTCTCTAGCTTTGCATCAGTGCCTTCTGGCCCACCAGGTTAAGGAAGGCATTCAGAAACCTGAAAAAGTAGCACACTTTCTCCATTACCCTTCCTGTCCAGCTGAAAATCTCTTAAAAAAAGCCAAAACCCAACACAGACAAAAACACAACTCACTAAAAAAAGCCCCACAAAACCCCTTAAAAACTTAGCCAGGTCTTCAAAACCTTTACTGGGGTGAGAAAAACAGATCTTCCTCTAGACAGCATCTGTCATGAAGGAAATATGCTCCAAGAGAGCAGTTGTAGGGAATAAAAAGAATTGAAGGCAATAATTCTACAACACTTTGAAGTGCTTTAACTGACTTGTCTACAGGCAGCCTAGAGAAAGCTGGCTGTTCTGAAGTAGTGTGCAGATTGATTTTGTAACAACAAAACTGCTGTGCGAGTACAGAACACTGTGGTAGAGAAGACACCTACTGAATGAAGTTGGATGCTGAAAACTGTTGGTCTTATTTTTAACTATTTAGCATCTTTGTATTTTGTCAGAGAAATGCCCCATGAATTGCTCTGTATGAGCCCAGACCCCCAGTATTCTAGGCAGTGACATTCAAAATAGTTAACCTAAAGAACTTTTTCTGATGGTGTACCAAAGATACTAGCAGAGTTAGTACGTGTTTTCATGCTTACTATAAGTTGTCTGCCTGGTGTTACCCTGCTGAAGTCCTAGGGAGCTGTTTTGCTCCTAAATGTTTTGCTGCCTTCATTTGGCCATTTCAGATAATGAAGATAAGAAAAATGTTTAATCTCCCAGAGTATCAAGCTCAATTTGGAACTTGAATCACTGGGTAGTACGTTGCCTTTCCTTTGCAGTGCACTGACATACTAAATCAATTGTGCCTTTGCATGAAGAGGCAAACTAAACACAATTACTCTGACTCACAATATTATAAAACTTGTGTATCATTTAGATGCTGAATTACTCTAGAGAGTTATGTTCTGGGAAACTCTTGAAAATTGTCAGCAGGTGTTTTTCCTGATGTAGCAGATGTACAAAATCTGTTCAAAGTAGCATTTCTTTGCCAAGTCAACAGAAGGGAATTTTACCATTGCATGGAAAATATTTATTTTTTTGGAAGGTGGAATGAGCGTGATAAATGGAGTATTTTTTGTTTCCTAAAAATAGCACTGATTCTTTCTGAATCTTTCCTGAAATATATCTAACACTATGGGCTGGTGTTAGATATTGTGTTCTGTCAGTCTTGTTATATACTCGGGGAGACAGAAATTCCTTAGGAGTCAACCCATTCCCAAGGTGGGGAAAGATTTATGAAGAATCATGGACCATTATCCACCTGCTCATATTTTGCTTAAGGTGAAGATATATTTCTGTGTGCCTGTCTTTGCTAATATATGCATGTTTGAGATGCAGCACACCTGTTTCTTTCTCTCCCTTGAGAAGATTTAACCCAGTTCCAGTGTAACGGGGTGCTTTTTGTAACATCAGAAAGCAAGAGCATATGGCTATTAGGAGATACAAGTGAGCACCTAAAAAGTGACTGAAAGTGAACTTGAACCTTAATTTTTCCTCCTTTTCTCGAGTTCTAGTACATTTTGGCCTTTGGTCGTGAGTATTTGGGGGTGGCTGTGTGTGTGCTTTTAGGAGAGCTGGGGACTTAGGTCCAGTAGTGTACGAAACTCCCATTTTATTTCTGCATTTCTCTAGAATTTATCTTTAGCAATTTTTATCCATTTTAATAACATAAAAAAATTTCAAGGTACACTGTTCTTCAGGCAAAGCACCTCTATTTTCTTGAAATTCAAATTTAGACTAAATTACTTTAAGTCTACCTTTCTTTTAAGAAATTATCTTTAGCCTTGATCAACCTGTTTTTTATTGAGGCAATTTAATTCGCAATTTACAGAATCCCACAATTGTTAGGTTTGGAAGGCACCTCTGGAGATTCCCTGCCAAGGCAGGGCCACCTAGAGCAGGTTACACAGGAATGTGTCCCGGTGAGTTTGGAATGTCTCCAGAGAGGGAAACTGCATAACCTCCCTGGGCAGATGTTCCAATGCTCTGACACCCTCAACATGAAGAAGTTCTTCTTCATGTTGAGGTGAAACTTCTTGTGTTTTAGTTTATGGCCATTGCTCCTCATCCTGACCCTGGGCATTCCTGCTCTTTGAATTCTTGGCATAAATCTTTGCAATGAGTATCACTTTAATCAACCAATTTTCTTTAAACATTGAATCTTTATCTCATATTGGTCAAGACTTACATGGTAAAAAGACTTGGTGAAAAATCATGCATTCTAGTACTGATGAATTGAACTCAAGAGAAAAGACTTGTAAATTGCTTATTAATTTGAAAAATGTTTTTCTTTTATGCTCTGCTGTACGTCTGTCAATTATACACTGTGTAAAAGGGTTTTTTTCTGTTCTTCCTGCATACCAGAGAGAACATCAGTCTTATGTGCAAACATACAGCTGAGTAAATAAATTCTTCACCATGAAATAATGATAATTAGATGGCTAGAATATTATTCCTTCTTTATTATTCAAGATAGCCCATTTTTTAAACTTATTGATAGCTACAGGTTTCTTAAGAGTTTGAAAGATTTATAACTACAAAAGTTTCAAGAAAATTGAGATGTTGTGTCAGCAAGTATCTTAGCCTAAAAATCTGTCCTTTAGCAACAAATTTTAGTTGATGTCTTTGTTTCTGACATAGTTTTTCTCTCATAGTGGTATTTTTTTCTGTGTACCAGTTGATCAATATGTATAAATTTGCAGCTGTGACTTTCTGGGTCATCAAAAAGATGACAACACTTTCTTACTAAATCAGAGAAAAGTTGTCCTTGTTGCATGTTCTGCCAATTATATTTGCTTTATTCCTTTCCTTTTTTAGACAACGTTTTTACTTTGGTTTAGGTCTGCCAGGCTTTTCATCACCCTTGCTGGATCCTGGGTCTCTGCCACATACCAGTTAATGTTGGAAAAAAATCAATCTTATTTCTAAGAATGAGTCTAGAGAGAAGTGTACTAATTGGACAATGTTTATTGTAGATCAAGTGAAATCTAGTTACCTGTTCACTATTAAGCTTCAGTGACCAGGACCACTGATTTACCAGCAAAGTGAGGTTGTGTTAACAATTTACTTTCTCCTATCAAAAATTATTCCTGTCATAAGGTTTTAAAAAATTTTAGTTTGTGTAGGAAATGTTCTGAAGCATGCTACCAAAATTCTGTGCCTCCTGAGTAAGCTTCATCTACTCACATCTTGCGGGGTGTCCTGGGTTTCAACAGCTGATTTTTTTTTTTTTGTAATGGGGGAGGGGGGCGTGTGCTGCAGAGGTGGTTTCTGTTAGAAGCTGCTAGAAGCTTCCCCTGTCCCATAGGAGCCAATGACACTTGGCCCCAGGAGGGACATCCAGCTCCTGGCCAGGGCCGAGCCAATTAGAGATCACAGTAACGCCTCTGTGATAACATATTTAAGAATTGAAGGTTGTTGTGCAGAAGAAATTCCAAGGAGTGGGAACATGGGATAACAGCAGACATCAAGGTCACTGCAGAAGTGAGGAGGGGGAGGAGGCACCTCATGGAGCAGGGGAAGGACTCAGAGCTAAAACCCCTGCAGCCCATGGAGGACCATTGTGGCACAGAGACCTCCCTGAAGCCCACGGAGGAGCCCGTGCTGGAGCTGTGGATGCTTGAAAGGAGGCTGTGACCCTGTGGGAGGCTCAGCATGGAGCAGAGTCCTGCAGGAGACCTGTGGACCCGTGGAGTGGCAGACCCACGCTGGAGCAGGTTTTACCCGAGTGAGAGCTGTGGCCCTATGGGGGGCCCACATTGGTACATCTCGTCCATGAAGGACTGTACCACTATGGAGAAGCGACCCTCGGGACAGCAGATGTGGCAGAACTGCTGCCCAAGGGGTGGACTCACATTGGAGAAGTCTATTAAAGACTGTCTCCCGTGGGAGGAACCCCACAGAGCTGTGGTCCCCTGTAGACCATGGTGAAGACTGTGGTGAAGCAGGATGTCCCTCTGCAACCCACGGAGGCCCATCGGGATGTAGAGACTCAACTTTTACTGCATCCCATGGAGGAGTGACCCCGAGGGGTGGGGGAACTCACATTGCAAGCGGCAGCTACTGCAACCTACTGCAACGCCCCATGGGCAGAAGGAGCGGTGGGGGGGGGAAAGTGTGTGCGGTGTGTGTTTTAAGACTGTTTTACTTCTCACTATTTAGCTTAGCTTTTATCCTGTTAGTAATAAATTTTAGTTATTATCTCACTTTGAGTCTGTTTTTGCCCGTAAAGGTGGTAAGTGGATGAACCCTCTCCCAGTCCTTATCTGTTACCACTCTCCCTTCTGCCTAGTTGCAGAAGGATTTAACGGGTCCCTGGAATCTGGCCAGGGTCAACCCACTACATGGGGTAAGCAGGCTCTGCCATATGGACACTTTGTGCTGTGACAAGGGTGAAGCAAATAAACCTACAAGACTTCCAACAGAAAGCAAGAAAATAGCTTTGAGAAGTATGAACAAGGCTTATCCCCCTGCTCAAAACAGGGAAGAACGCTATGGGATCTGCTTTTGAAGATGCTGCTACATCATATCCAGACCCCCATACTCACAGCAACTATAAAGCAGAAGCTTCAGAATTCTCTGTTGCTTTTTGTTAAACCATCTGAAACATACTTTTTAATTAGCAAGAGTTAAAGCAGTGCACTCTCTCATTTTCGTCTTTGTTAACGTGTAAATATCTGCAATTTGGAAAGCTGCTTTTTTAGCGCTTCTGAACTTTACTTTAAAATCTATACCTGGATTACCCAAATGTATTTGTTGATATTTTCTGAACTCTCATCTATTTTTAAATTATTTTTGATAAACTAATCCTGTGTTAAATATACTGGATATGGTTTATAATAAGTTAAATCTAATATAAACTTAGATTTAGCATTTAGAAATATTTATATTGCTGCCTTTGGACCTCTGTGTTCACAAGTTAAGGTTTTATTTTACTCAGTTGCTGAGACAAGGAATTCTGATTTGGACAATAAGCCACATTCTTAGTTCACATAAAATCAGCTAAGATCCATAAAATTAAGCCCCAGATCTGGGTCAAATTAAGAATCCGAGTTTTGGCTGAAAGTCTATATCTAACGCGATGTTCCCTTGCCACAGGAGATAAAAGCTAAGTGCTGAGGTCCTGCATAAAGGCTCAAGTGGAATGGACTCATGGAAACAGAGAGCGAATGTGGGCTGAGAGACTGACTCCTCCATCTGGGAGCTGTTGAGCAGCTCTGACGTGTGGCTGTTTTCCCGTGTGAGAGTCTGGAGAAGTGGGTTACGTGGGCAGGGATGAACCCGAGAGACTTCCTCAGCATTGTGTTTGCACTAAACTGTGAGGAGCACTTCTGTACAGGATGTCAAAATTTTGGCATATTCCTAAACATCCTTCTTGTCTGTCCTCTCAAAGACCTTCCTCTGCCCTTTAATGTTCTACAAAATATTAAAGGTTCTACTGGAAAATAGGTTGCAGAGTAGGACACATTTTAGAGGATTTGGTTTGTAAGACCCATTAGAGAGGTCTGATTCGGGAAGAAGATCACAAGTGCATGCTCTAAAACCAGCCTCTAACTTTCCTTATAGTTCAAGATCTTACAGATATATTTTTCTCTTCTGAAAAAAAATAAATCTATAATCCATCACTGCCTGATTCATATTTCTGTAATTAGAGTCTTCTCCCATTCCACAATTCCTAAGCCAAGTTACTGTCCGCTCTGTTTACACTTTCATGAAGCTAATATTTGGATGGTTTTACTGGAGCGTGATTTGGCAATTACTGCTTGGACTCTTCCTTACTTCTTTTGTCATCTTTTGCAGAAACCTTCCACAATTAGTCTATCAGTTAGACTGTATGAGAGACTATCAATGAGAGGACAATTTTATTCTTCATTTAATTTTGAATATTAAGGAGTCAGGAAATCATAAAATTGAGCCTTCAGTTCTCATGTATTAACAGAAAATATAAGGGAAAAGGCGAATGATTTTTATTTCTTAAAAGCTGTATTAAGCCATATTTTTACATATTCTTTTGTAATTTCATAAATTTTAACTTAAAACTGAAACAGCTTAATATAAAGGTTCAGATTAAGCAAGCACATGTATTTTCAATATCACTCAGCTAGTTAAAAATACTCCTGTGAGCATCTAATAGAATACGCATCTGGGGTTTTATTAAAGTAACAATGCGTGTGGGATATTCCACAGTGCTTTTCCACTGTGATCAAAGTAGTTTAGAGAATTCCAACATAGTAAAAAGAGTCTCATGACACTTGTAGATTCTCCTGTCTTGGTTTTTTGGGTTTTTTTAATCTAAGACAGTGTTACAACACTGCTCTTAATGACTTTATTTCTTTGCTGCAAAAAAAACCCCAAGTCCAATCTCAAGAATGAATTATGCACACAGTTCTTTCAGAATACATTAAAAAAAATAAATCTGTGCATTGGACAAGCACAGGATAATCCTTAATGAATCTTTAATGAATCTTTGATATCTTCATTGCAGCTTCAAAAGTAGTATAATTTTTTGTCATGATATTGACTAGTTATGCCATAGCAACTAAAGATAAAGCCACTAAACTCACTCCTGTGCTACCCATAACACGTTACAATGAGAGACTCAAACTGGTAACTGGAAATCGTGCATGCCAATAAGATTCAAGCACTCATTAGATACTTTCCCATAGGAAGTTCTTGGTAAAAATTACATGTATAAAAAAAAGTACAAAATTTGCAAGTAAAAAAAATAAAAAAATTATAAAATGAAGGAAGATTGCGGAATTCAGATTTGGTATAATTTGTCCTTTTTCCAGATCTTAGGTACTTTTATTCCTTTACTCCGGCTCAGAAATTGTTCATGTTTGTATTTTTTGAAAACATACAACTGATATTAAGATTTTAGCCCTATTTTTATTTTGCTCAAAGTGACTGCAGTAGTCATTTTCATACCATACAAGGAGGATTGGGACACATGGGAAGATACAAGAAAACAAAGACAATAGTTGCAGCTCATGGAATAAAGTACTGAAGTTACAAGCCTTGAATTCCCCATGCCTACATGTTCAGTCAGCTGAGTATAAATGTCTCAGATATGGTCACAATCTTGGCCAATGTCTGAATTCAGGCCCAAGAAAGAATAATGTGTTAATTTTTATTATCATGTTTAGTTGCTGTATCAAAGGGTGTGGTTGGAATATCAGTGTGAAAACCATCCATATCCTGAGCAATACTTCTGAGTAGATGGTGGGAAACTAAGTGGATTAAGTTCATCCTATTTTTAGAAAACATCTGAAAACAACCTGAAGCTGTTTTTGCCCTTTCAAATGCTCCCCCCATTAGGGGGAGGTGGCTCTCCCTAGTTGGGTGGAGTAAAGTATCACTTTTCATCTGGTCCATACTCTTCTCTACATGAAAATCATGGTCTTTCTTTAGAGTCATCTTTCATGAATAAAAACAAACTTACAAAAGTCTCTGGAATAAATCATCATGCAAATAAAATTTTCATTATTACAAAGACTTAAATCATCACTTAGAAGTATGTTTATTTATTTATAATTGAACTTATTAAAATAAACGATCTTGTAACAAATTTATTTCACACATCCCTTTCCAAAGAACATCTAAATCTTGTTCAATCCCAAGAGCTTACTCTTGGATGGAATTTATTATTATTATAAAGACTGTAGCAGAAAAGCACAAAGTCTCTGCAGTTTAGATTTGACAACAACATTGCAATTCTTGGATTACCATTGTCCTTATACTTTGCAAAACCTGTAGCAGTCATTTAGGTATCCACCTTTTCTCTGAAACCCCAAGGATCTCAGAAGTGGGATTTAATAAAATAAATAAGGTCTATCACAGGAATAAGTCCAGCAGTAGGAAATACTAAGATGATGGTAAACTGTCTTTGGGCTCATGTGTCAGAGTCTTCCAGGATAAGTACTTTAATGGGACAGTGGATGAAAAAAACCCGAAAGCCAAATTTTTTAAACCAATGTCACATCTTACATCCTCTTGTACAAGAATATAAACCATGTCTCCAGAGTGTCTTAAAAATTTGAAAACAAGCAGTTGGGACTTTATACTATCAAAATGGAAAGGATTACAAACATCAACCTTCAGAGGGATATTTTGGGGCCTGCTTAGATGTTTTAAAGAAATCTAGATGCCTATAATTTGCCTGTAATGCAAATTGAAAGGCACTAAATGCATTACTGAGGGCAGAATCAGAATTCAGATCTCATTGAGGCAGGAAACCTGTGTTAAAGGCTTGTGTTTTGGAAAATAGATGTGGACTGGGGAATAGCTGACTGGCTAACAGAAGCAGATGGAAGACTGTAGTGGGTGACACGTCAGACATGAATAAACATTTTGGTTGTAGTACAAAAATGGCAAACTTCAAATCAGAAGAAGTGTCAGGGACAACAAAGAGAAATTTATTTTCTGTCCAGTGAGGTCTTGGAACTGTATTCAGTTTAGGTACAACAAAACACAATAAAGATGTTGACAAATTAAAGTGCAAAGAGGAACAATGAAACTGATAGAAGTTTAGAAAATATGAACTTTGAAGAAGAGTTGAAGGAACAATGTTTGTTTAGTCTAGAACAGACTGAGAGAAGATACAACAGGCTTCACAATGTAAAAGCCTTTTAGGAAGATGATGTCTCTTCTCATCTGCAGGGGAAAGGAAAGTAAGATTTATATTGTATATTTTGATAATAAAAGGAGTGTTTCATTAAAATCACATAAGGATGATCTCCTTCATTGTAACTTTTTAAAAACAAATTATATAAATATTTCTATTAATATTTAGTGTCCTGATTGTAGGTATTTCTGCCTCAGGGTTGCACTAGATCCCTAGGGATCCTTCTGTTCCCTTGTATTTGCATGCTTTCAGGGTTTAATTTGGCAAAACAGAACAGCTTAAGCTGTGGAGGGATCAAAAGACTTGCATCTGTAAATGTCACAGTGTCTAGTGGATATAAGCCAAAGGAGATGGTGATTCAGACTCTTTCATGTCTAGCTGTCCAACCACTAACTAGGAAGACATTATTTCACTTGGTTGTGTTCTGTAGGGACAAACCATGCTTACATCACTAGAGCGAGAGATAGGGGAAACCTGTTTTCTTTCAGTTTTTTGAGGCTATAGCCATATCTTTGGCACTGTCAGTGCTGATGTGCATGTGACCAGTGACAAAGCTGTGAGCATACATGGGATTTAATCAGGTTGAAGAGTTCAGGAGAGATTTTGAATGGTGGTTTTACCAAAACATTGGATGGATGTTTTGTAAGAAATCTCATATCCTACAGTGACTGAATGGGCTTTGGTATACCCAAGCTAAACAATAAAATCTTTTTGGAAGATTTAGCTTTTTCATTGTATTATTCTGGTGCTCAGACAAGCTTAGTGCTTGTGAATGAAAGTAGATATGACAGCAAAAGAGACAGACATAATTTCTTTATCTGTGCAGGCACAGAATGAAATACATGATGCTAAAAGGCTTTCTCAGTTTATGGAAGGATAGTTTAGTCTCCAGGCTGATGCAGAAACAATTACTAAGACTGATAATTCTGATATGGGTGCCTGGCCACTAGGAAATGAGTTTGAGAAAGGAGTGTAGGCTAATGAACAGCCATCACGAACATCTTGAACTTTAAACCAATACTTTGGAACAGAAATGTAACATCCATTGCATGTTACTGGTCTGTTTAGCTATTCATTTCCACTACTAAAACATTTTATAGGCAGAATTGGCTTATATGCACATTTTTATTTCAGCTGAATGTAAGACTCCTTAATTTTAATTGAAAAATGAAGCTACTTGCAAAGTTTTACAATATTTATCAGGAAGAATCAGATGTAATAGTGGGTGAAGCATGACACAATCTTTTCCAGTAATTTTCCTTGTTATTGGTTTTGGCTGGCTTGCATCTCTGTTCCATCCATCATCCTCAATGAAAATACTTCAGTGTACTATCATGTGGGCTGGACAGATGAATGGTCAGATATTCAGCACCAGACACCAAAACTCCAGTCCTCTAAACTCATGCTTATCAGCTACTTCAAGCAATCTGAAGTCCACAGACACTCACAATTTTGGTTACTGGAGTCTCTTCACTAGATATTCTTCCTGCGGTATAACAATGGTTCCTATATCATGAGTAGCTCAAACATCAAATCCAAGTCCCATGAAGGTCTCCTAACAAGATATTCCTTTGCTTATTTTGACTGACACCTCCATCCAGAAAGTAAACTTGCTTCATAAATCAGTCTTTTAAAAAGAATAACAGAAAGAGGTTGCTCTCTGTACTCATCAGGCACTGTTAATTTTGGGAAAAGGTAATAGAAAGTGGAGGAAGTTCTATCAGTGTGTTCCAAATAGGCCAATAAGACAGTGAAAACACACAGAGCCTCTCTGGCATTGTGGTTAACCATAAACTGATGGGCATCACTGCGGAATAACTTAGTACTTACCCTAAGGTGCCCTGTAATAATAAGTGGGCATTGCAGTTCCAAAAACAGGTTCTTATTGGAATAAAAGTTTTCTTTTGGAAGGGGAAGTCACACCAGCAAAACAGTGGGGCAATTGCCATGTGCCTACCTTTGCTGGTCTCAGTTGTATGTAAAGTATAATGACGCCAGTGTTGGAAACTTCCATTACACATCCAGTTGACTTTGTTGATTGGACTACACTGGCCTTTCAGATTTGGGCACTGTGGTTTGAAGTTGATGAAAATACCCTGAAGACTAAAAGACAACTCTTTTTTTAGTGACTACAGTATTTCTCCAGTAACACTGCAAAGTTTACAAAGATACAATCAACCATTGCATGGTATCAAATCAATAATATGTGCAATAAATTATTTGTACCACTCCATAACACCAAAAATCTAGATTAGTGAGAGCTTTCTTGTGTTTAATTGTCAGAGTTCATGCTACTGTGCTAATTTTGTCACCTAAGAGATTTATTGTCAATGAGTTTGGTGCCCTATTTCAGGTATAACCCAAGAAATATAACCTAGAAAGTGCACCATATTTAGCCACTGAGTTTATCACTTTCACTGCCAAGGCAAATATTTTCAAAATTGAAAAACATGCAGGCTTTCTTTACATACTTGTTGAAAAAAAATTTCCACTGCTACACAAACACAAATACACCCGTGAGCACAAATCCTCAGTGAGGTAATGGCAAAGCTCCGAAGCAAGTCTGCAAAGAACTGAGACTTGATTATGTGAAAAAAAGTATTAAATTTATAGGCTGGGTGCTGACTGCTGTCTTCCACAGGTGCTAGACATAACTTAGCAATAGAATTCTTTTAATTACAGCATACATTTTTTTATTTCTGTTTGCTGTTATTTATGGAATACACCAGTCAGAAGACTGATCCTAATTATTATCTCCTGATTACTCTTACTGAGCTACTTTTAATTTTATGGATCTCCATATTTGTTCCTGAGGCAGTGGACTGAAAAGACAACACTAAGGCTATGTTTGCAAACCATCATGTTTACCCTTATGTGCCATAAGGGAGAATGTGGTCCTGGTTCTGTTATTAAGAATAGTCAGTCCATTACTGAAAGCAGTACAGACCTGAAATTATTTGAAAATATTTTTTTAAATTAAAAATTACTTTCCTTTTGGTAAAAAAATAAAGCATATAAAATACCAGGAAAATAAAATATTTTGCATAATTTTTAATTTTAGAAAAGTGTAGTATTTTTTCTCTTTCTTAGGACCAGTGACTTAGTGAGGAAAGAAGTGTGAGATCAATATATTCCTTTTTTTATTAAATTTTAACTTGAAAATCCAACAATTCCAAATGCACCCTCAGGCAAAATGGCTATTACCATGCATGTAAAAGGAGATGGCTTCAAGAATATTTTTTCCGTGGTTTTCATAAAAACGGATTTCTGAGGTAAATTTGATCTCTTACCAATTGAAAATTTCTGTGGATTTATGAGCCATTTTGACTGATGAAATGATAACAGTGCTGATTGTATTTGTCCGTAGAAAATGTTGATCTATGTCATGAAGCCTAAAGGAAAGCAAAACAAACCCCATTTTCTGTAGAAAAGAACAGTGAAGCTGGTTGGGAGAAAAATAGCTTGTGTAAATGAGTTTCTAACCTCTCGCATAAACAGCTTCTGGAATCTCTACCAGTATTACCCAGACTGTAACAGAGCAGACACCACAAAGAACAAATAGCCTCAAAGCCTGCAAAGAGAACCAAAATTTCCCCTAGGAGGTCTGAAAAGAAATTCCTCAACACAGATGTCAATATACTCCCATGTGTCCACTCCGTAGAATGAAAACCATAACCCTCTTCCCTGAATTGTTATAGTCTAACAGAAAAGATGACAGAACTACTAGGAACTCGAAACAATAGCTAATGATAGAAATGGGCCACAGAAAAAGTCATACTGAAGCTTCTAAATAGGTAAAGAACACATTAAAAAAACCCAAAACCCTGTCAAAACCCCTCAAAAACCTCACCCCCCCAATGACCATCATAAGTACCATAGCACAGACTGCAGAAATCACTCTTTCACAGAGATTTGCTGGCTACAGAAATTCAGAGCTTGGTTCTGTCCTTCCATTCAACCATCTGGACATCTTTGATCAAAATTATATGCAATATATTTCTTTCAGGACCTCTTTGGAAAGGAAGACACATGCAGTCTCTTTCCCTGAGATGTTCCACAGCAATGTCCTAGAGTGTTTACTGTTGAACAAAGTTGTTATGTCCTTTGGTTCCTTGGGAAATGAAATATCTTACAGTTTAAGAGTCTGGGATGGATTGCCATGTAATCATGTCTGATTTGTTTTCTATCTACAGGAAAACATGATACATAATGATTTAGATATGTGTTGAATGAAAGGTAACAGTCCTAAGCCTAGCGGGGTGTTGTCTTATCAGCCTCCGAGAAATGGAGAACACATTGCTAGCAAGTTAAGGATAATGTAATGTAATTTAATTTAAAGATAATCTCTGCCTTCCTATGAAATCTATAGTGATAGCACTGGATTAAGGGGTAATGAGCCTAATACAAAAAAATGTAGAAAGCATACTGAAAAAAAACTGCTTGAGCTTATTTAAAACTGTGTATACAATCAAAAAATGGTAACAATTTATCTGTCTATAGCATGTCAGATAATTTCTAGGTCAAAACCAAAATGAAAGACCAGAATTCCTACTACAGCAGAATTTTCCGCTATGCTCTGCTCTAACATGGTAATTTTTTTGAATTATTACTGCATAGGGTATTCTCCTATTTATCAGGATTTCAAACTCATAGTTGAAGAGGCATGACTCAATGCCAAATGGAAGCAATGTAAAAACTACAACAGTCTTGAGTGAGACTTTAAACAATTTTTGGAGGAGGAAGCCTATTGTGAATAAAGTTGCTTATTTATGGTATGGTTTCCCTTGAATGGAAGCATATTTCCACAATTAGAACTGTTTTCATTAACTGCTGCAGGTCTTAATGAAGCAAACAAGTGAAGGATTACTTTCTTTGCTCTGCAGCAGAAGTATGGTTGCTAAATCTCAAGTAATCTAATCACGACTACTTCTTGAAGGATTTTTAGCACCATTATTGAAAGAACAGCGAGAAGAGAAACAACAAATATTTAGAATTAAAATGTATAATTGGAATACCAGACTCTAATATTAAAGAGAAAGTTGGCAAAAATAATGCAGATCTTGCTAGTGTTTTCTACAGGAGAGAGATCAAAACAGTTCAAGGTCCTTAGTTTCATGCACATACACTGAAATAATTTTAGGTTCTTTCTTTCTGAAATTATACTCTATTCCATCCCACAATCCAACTGGTATCATCAATTTGGTCCTGGTGCAGTGGAATGGAATTGATGACACAGAAGGATCCTTGCCCAACCCAAATGAGTCTATGTCATCAATTTTTAGCCAACACAGATTTTCCTGCCTCCCTGCTAATCCTTGCTATGCAGGATATGTTGCTTTCTTAAGGGAAGAGATATTCTCTACATTTTAAAAAACACAACCCTTTGAATGCAAATAAAATGACTAATGTTTCTCTAAGCTCATAGTGGTTCCGTGCAGTAACTTAAATGAGAGGCTGTTCGTTCATCTGTGACTGAAAACCAAAACCAGACGGATTAGCTTGTTAGAGTTCTCACAACATATAGCTATGAGTTATGATCATGGTGGGGAACACATTTCTTTTTCAGTTGCCTTCTTTTAAGCTTCTCTTTCAGCTGTTTCATTATATTGGGATTTTAGAAAATGGTTGCATCTAATCTCTTTCTAAAAAGTCTTATAGAGTAAGAGGGAAGAAGCAGATGTTATTTTCAAATGTGAAAATCTAGCTAAAAAGATGAAATGCGAGTTTACTAGGGACAATTCATAAGCCCCACATGTTCTTCTACTCTCTTTTCCGTCAAAGGGAAGTCAAATATGAAAAACAGTTACAACAGGAAAAAGATAATGCTCTCATTCTTCTTTTTGAGTCTTCGCATGAATTTAGGATTAATGAATTAATGTGAGGTGCCTGTTCACTCTTTTCTGTGTGCACATGGACATTCCTAGTGAAACAAATTCGTCAAGGGAATTAGGCATAAAGAAGCCAACAGTGTGAGTCGTAAGGGGCTTTATTAGGAAACAGGCAGCTAGATATCCAGCTTGGTCAGGACAGGACAATTGTATGCAAGCCAAGAAGCAAAACCTTATACGTGTAAGGAAGTTTTAACAGGAAAATGACATGTATTGCATTTCAACTCATAAATGGACTTTTTTATTGTAAAGAGCTTCTGCTCCGAGAGTTCTGGCAGTGGAAGTGTCCTTTGAGTCCCACTCCTGTTGATGCTGGAGTCGGTTGGAAAGCCTCCATTGCTGTCAGTGAGAGAGTAGATATGTTGGATTATCCAACATATTTTAAGAATGCTCTAGACACTCCTCTAATTTCTTTGAATGTGATAAGCAGTGTGGATGCTCAGTGGCTGACAGAAATTCCTGAAAATGTTCATCATACCAACATCTTTCCACTACATAATACGCCTCACCTGTTGGGTTGACTGCCGTGCCTCAACCCCCAGCTGTTCAGGCAATTGCCAGACCTGTTCGGCCTTTGCTTGGACTACCAAGTAGCACCCCAGTACAGAACTTCGGAGCTCACAAGCTGATTCAAACTTCATTTGTTACATTATAAAATCTGAGTCTTGGATACATATTTAGTATCAAATTCATTGGTTTTATCAGGGACATAGATATCTATCTACAAGACTGAGATAAAAAACAGCCACTAGATGAGCACAAGTTTTGATACTGACTAGCCTTGTTTTTATTGAAAATTACATACTGTGGTCTGGATCATGTCACTTTGAAGGGCTATTCAGTCTCCAAAGCTGTTACCTTTACTGTACACAGCTGATATGATTCCCATCCAAACCCAGGAAAAGACTAACAGGGTCTTCTGTGAAAGATTAACTAAGTCTTTTTCAAGCTCTCAAATGAAACAAGACACAATGCATGTGATTCCTCTCAGATTCTTCTTGAAGGTCTGAATTCAACACTCTAAATATCAGTGCAGATTGTGATTTTTAACATTTTAATGTATTCAAGACATCTGCAAAGGGCTGGCATGAAAAATGGCTCATATGAGGGAGCTATGCCCTTCAGGAATGTCAGTGGCCTTTTGCAGACCAGGTAGAATGCAGCTCAAATGGCAATAGATCTGTATGTGTATGACTGGATTGAGTCACAAGGAGTTGCGATGCACATGTTTATATGTAACTTCAGTGTCCAGGCTAATCTTAATATTGATAGAGTTAACAGATCAGTAAAATACATAGAATTATTTCTCTAATCTGAAGGTAGACACCCACATTTGATGCAATGAATTGCACCTTAAATTCCATTGATGATTTTCATTAAATGAACCATATGTTTAACTCATCTTGAAGAGCCTTTGCCCTGTGGGGCAACACTGCGGTGAGGGTTTCATTTCTCTGCCAGTGCCTCTAGATTGATGCATAAGAGTTTTATCTCCTCAAGGAACTGCAATGGCTCTTCAGCTTGTATAATTTCCTGTATCTCTTGCAAATATAGTAAAGCTGTTTCATTTTAACCATAGAGTTAGATATCTAAGGGGAAGCTGTCGGAATGAAAAGAAAAATTTTCCAATAAGGCATGTAAGTTCCTAATACATTTTGCCTTTTCGCTAACTAAGTTTGATCTTTCTAATTGTGTCTGGAAAGCTGTATTTGTATTGTGGAAGCTGTACGTATTCTGGAAATTTGAGCCTGCCTGTATAGTAAAGAACCTACTTAACAGCTGTTGATTTAAAGGTTTCTTAAACTGTATCTTCAAGTCCAACATGCTACAAACTTAGGCTATGATCTCTCTGGATCTTGTAAAGCAATGCAGGTTCAGAGGGGTTAAAAACTTGACGGAAGCTGTGATCTCCAAGAAATGATGGATGCCTCAGTGAAAGGGTGGCAGTGATTCAGAAGATGGCAGTCTTCCCTCCAAGTCAGGATCAAACCACTGCCCAATGTGCTTCAGAGGCACTGTACTGCTGAGAAAGATAAACCTGACTCTTGGTGGCTTGTGGTCAATTCAAGGTCTCATGGAACATTTCACAAAGGAAAAGACATTGGCCTCAGTGTCCTGGCCAGATTATACACTATTAGTAGAAACAAGTCTAGAACATTTTGGGTCTAGTTTTGCATTCCTCACTTAGAGTGTGGTGCCTAGATCTCTTCTGGTGCCCCCTGAATTCACATGAGCTCTACCAAGAGCCGCACTGCACTTGGCCCTAGGCTCAGCTCCCTTCTAGACCTGCTGTCAGCTGTGCATTGGGAAGTTCACCCACAGCAGGTGGGCTTTTGTTCTGGTTTGGTTTTGATGCTGGCAGGTGAGTGGGAGTTATTTGAACTCCAAAGACAGAAGTGGAAATCAAAAAGCAACCCAAATCCCAAGTGATTCAGTCCACAAGCAGATGTTTTTAGACCACTGCCATTAAAAAGTCTTTATAAGAGAACATCAACTACAATAGAAAAACAGATTGTTGGCGCTTAGAAAAGAGCACTACAAAAATGGGGAAAAAAACTTTTTAGTGTTGCTAAATCATATTTACTCACTAAATATTGATACCAGATGAGTTGCCTTTTGTTGATAAAAACATTTCAACATGATAAATGTTTTCATCTAAAAGCTTTTTTGAAACATATTGTAAGATGGGGAATACTTAACTGGAGAAAAAATATGGACAGGTTGATTTACATATTAACAAGCAAAACTTTTGAAAATATCTTGAGTATGATGTGAAGGGACAGATATTATCACAAATCACTGGGTTAGTTACACCCTGTGGACTGTGTACAATAGACAGATCAAGGGTTGGACAGGTGTGTAGTGACAGGACAAGGAGGAAGGGCTTTAAACTGGCAGAGGACAGGTCTGGGCTAGAGATTGGGAGAAATTCTTTGCTGTGAAGGTGGTGAGACACTGGAAAAGGTTACCCAGAGAAGCTGCAGCTGCCCCATCCCTCAGAGTGTTTAGGGCCAGGCTCAATAGGGGTCTGAGTAACCTGGTCTGGTGGAAGTTGTCACTGGTTTTGTTATGGGGGTGGCACTAGATCTTTTAAGGTCCTTTCCAACCCCAACTATTTGTGATTCTGTGATTCTGTGATGACTGACTAGTTGGGCAAGCTAAAATTTTGGGATATTTGCACTAAGTGTCTGAGACATTTGCACCGAAAGGCACAACTTGACCCTAGGCTACCTGACATACACTTTTAGGAGCATTTTTTTCAATATTTCACGGAATATTTCGCTATCCAAAAAGGTCTCAGCCTGACATGAAACAGTATAAAATGAGATCCTTATAAAGAATCCTTGTCAAAATTAGCTATATGCTGAAAAGGGACTGATTTAACTTGAAAAAATGGTATAATTTATATGGATGAAGTTCATTGCACACAGATCTGACATTTGGGATGAGTTACCTCTTTAAATGTGGAAGATGAAGGAGACAAGGGGTGAATGGAGGAGAGGAGAAGAGAGATTCGTCAAGAAGCCGGATAAAAAGACAAAGGTGAGATAAAACAATTAATTAGTTCTGGTGAGGCAACCTTTGAAGAACTTGGGGAAGTTGCTATCGACAGATTAGATGAGGAGCTAAGAGGAGCTGGTGTAGATGAGGTGAAAGGAAATAAAAATTACTTCTAGAGATTGTAATGGGAATGAGAAGTTTGAATTTCAATAAAAGGGAATATAGTGAAGGGCCAGTGGTAGGGAGGAATCAAGTAGTGAGCCTACCCTGGAATATTTAAATGAAGTAAATGAGTGACTTATATGGCAGAAACGGCAGAGTTCTGTATCAACAGCAAATACCTTTGAAATACCATGTGAGAACAGTCTAAAAGACACCTATGTTGTTCTTCTCAGCCCTTGCTGCTCCTGAACACCAAGAAAC
Source organism: Grallaria varia (assembly GCA_013396735.1). NCBI lineage: Eukaryota > Metazoa > Chordata > Aves > Passeriformes > Formicariidae > Grallaria > Grallaria varia. The sequence goes on along the minus strand of VWZG01008799.1, from coordinate 1,753,578 downwards.
TGGCAGAACCATAAGAGAACCTGTACTTCCAACTCATTCTGCCAAAAATATCCAACATTAAAAAGCTTGCCCGTGGACAAGATTTATGAGTTTGTGCACCACTATAGATGGAATTTTTAAATCCTTGTTTTTTCTTGCAACAATGAACACCACATTATTTATTTATTTTCAGATTTTATCTCAACTGCAAATTGTGATATATACATCTTGTTCTCTTCCATATGTAGTCACTGCTCCTTCCTAAAAACTCTGAAATGCAGCTGCTCCATGACAAGTAAATGATGAGAAAACAGGCATGCATGACTTCTTGACTAGCAAAATTTTCCAAAGACTGGGCCAAGAGCACACAGAAGTCCTGGGGATAGCAGTAAATATACATTCCCTTGGGTTCTTTGGAGTGGAGAGAAACAAGCATCTCCTCTTTTTCCTTCCTCACATAAAAAATACCCTTAAAATTGCATGTTTCCAAATACATTTTATGCTCCGATTTCACTGTAGTGACATTATGCAGTAATTTCATTATGCAAATTCCTCTAATTTGGAGCACCTATTATTTATTCTTCTTATATCCAGTCATCACCAAAACAAAAGCCATGATGGTTTTAACTTATTTGAATAAAGCACATTGATACAGATAATTTGGTGAGAATACTGATTAAACCAATTTTTTCCATCATGAAAAACTGTGGGAGATTTCCTACACAAGGCAGCTCTTTGCCCTGAATGGAAGAGGAGTGTGAAGCAGACGTGAAAGAGGTACAACACCCATCTGTCTTTCAGCGTGGCTTCGATAACCATACACAGAATTTCAACAGGCATCTGTGCCGAGGGGGTGGCAAGCAGAAAGCCTTGCTGTGCCCACTAGTGAGTTTTCACAGATAGTCATCCGTGGAGACAAACCAGAGAAATGTGATTAACGAGCTGGAATAACACGATCTCCACAAGTTTGCGCTACAATGTTTCTTCACGCTGCACACATCTGTCACAAACAGGCTCATGAAATCACTTGCCATTTGCTTTATCTGCAGAAACATTCTTTGTGTGCTGACATCATAGGGAACATGCCAGGGTAAGCAAACGCAGCCCTGTGGCAAACAGCTTGCTCTAACAGTAACACCTGCCTTCTTAACTTGCTTTGGACAATGATTCCACAGGGCTGAGCTGATAAAATTGCCCACAGCTTGGTGAGAAGGTCTAACACCCACCTCTGCAGACTAGCCCTTTCTCTGAAAGCTAGCCTGAGTCAGAGTTAGGCAGAGAGTTCCAGTTTAAAATGTAGTAGTGGTGGCAGGATGTGAGAAAACTGCTGCTTCCAAATCAGCAGCACCATTTACCATGTGAAGTGTCACTTCAGACTTTCTTTCCTTTTTTCCAAGGATCTGTTTTAAGTCACCATAAATGAGGTGACTTTGGCCCTTTGGACCAACCTGTGAAGGCCACACTTAACCTTCTTACCGTCTCCACAGCTGACCCCATGTTCTCCTCTTGATTTTTTCCCTCATCCTACCAACCACCCTACCCCGGTTCCTCATTTGTGCTAGCTCCTCTCTTCTGCCAACATTCAGCCTTCACAGGGAAAATTGAGGCTCTTTTATATTTTTCCTCACTGTGCTTATGTTGTCTTTAATTCCTCAGTAGTTCTAATTACCTTTAAGTTTTAGGCCTCCAACTTAAACCAAAATTTCCAACTCTTATAATTTTATGGCAAATCTTGGAAATGTGGTGGTTTTCTTCAAACATTAACCACTACAGTAACTTGAGAGTTTCCGTTCCATTATAAAACAATTTTCCAGTTCTCATTTCACAGAGGGAAGCTCAAAAACACAACTCTCAGGCATATAAAAAGAAGATCATAAACACACACCTCCCCCAATAAAGGCTATAAATTTTTAAATTTATAAATAGTAAAAAGCTCAGAAGTTTGAAAACCTGAGGTTGGCAGGACTCCTAAATCCACATTTCTTCAGCAATATTCCTTTGGACTGATTGTTTAATTAGAAAAAATTGATGAGAAAAGCATCATATATTCTAGTCAGGCATCACTTTTAAGGTAAATCCCCTAACCCTTTCCAGGTTATATTGAACAATTTGTTCTTTCATGGATTAAAAAGATTAAAGATTGCTTCCTGAATTTAAACTTTTAATCTATTTTCTAGAATTAATTCTATATTTGTTTCTGCAATTAATTCTACAATTCTGTTTAAGTCTTCCATTCCCCATCCCTCTTGGCACCCACTGTGCAGACCCTCTCACAGAAAGATTGGCTGACGTCCAGTGACAGCCACACTACCCTTCTATGAAGCCAAACCACCATAAAAAGATATATAAAATCTGCAGGCCCCTGAATCTTGTTATTCTGCCAAAAAGGAAAAAAACAGTCACATAAAATGGGATGGTATCAACAAGGAAAATTATGGAAGAGATGAAAAACAGAAGAAGATTTGTCTTGTGATGTTTTAGAAAATATGCATAGTTATATAGTGACTAGCTAGTAATACCAATACCGATAAATACAAAGGAAGCAAGATGGATAAATACGTGGAACCTGCACTTTTAAAAAGTAACTAATTTACAAGAAGTCTTTTCTTACATGCTGAATAGAATTTAATATAATATGGTTAGTATAGCTCTATTCACAGAATATCCTCTTCTTGGTGAGATTCTCTAATCTTGCCAATCCTTCCAGGAGATAATATGTGCCATCTGGAGGAAATGTTTCTCTTTCCCTCACCCTCCCATCTGTTATATATTTTTCTTTGATCCCCCCACCCTCAGCACTTTATCCTCTGATCATCCCTAGACCTCAAACTCGAGTTGTACGACCATTTTCACTTTCAAACTCACTGTATCTCTATTTGGGTTTGGCCGTGTGGTTTTATCACACTACTGAAACTACTAATCTGCAATAGCCTTAACTGAATCCTCCTTCATCTCTAATTTCAATCCATCTCTTTCTCTCTTTTATCTTGAAATTCTGAGTGAGCTTCCTGAACTCATTTAAGGACTTATGTTACCTGATTTTATACTCTTTAATCAGACAGATTGACTGCATTATGGTGACAAAATCAGAAACAAAGAAGCGAGTTCAAGATCCTACCTACCCAAGGCAATATCAGTTATGTCTAGAGTAATTTCTGAACAATAGCTATGTAAGCTTTCTTATAAAGGCAGCCTTAAAAAAACAGACTCCACTAGCTGTCCACAAAACTCAGTTCCAGTCCTTTGCTTTCTTTGTAATATTTGAAAATAACAGCCCCTTTATACTTAATAATAATATCAGTCCTAAAGTTCCCTAGCAGCATTTTGAGCCTTTACCCTCTTGAGCTACCCCAGTGAACACAGAGAACAGCTTGTTACTCTCCTTCAGCAACTTTTACATATTTGAATACTCTTATCAGGTCCCTTTACTGTCTTCTTTTGTTTTAGACTAAACAATTTCAGATCTTTGAAGCTTGGCTTTAAGGCATATTTCTAAAGCTCTAATGATTTACACCCTTGTGGATTCTCTCTGACTGATTCCTGTACTATTTTTTAAGCAGCAAATGGAAATCAAGGCACTGAATTCCAACTGAGACCTTACCAGCAGTGAGGAAAGAGGAAATATGAGGGGTGAAGTGGTGAAGTCTCTCACAAGCTTGAAAACTTGTAATGGGAAACTGTACTGAGCCAGTCAGTCCCTGTTTCATTACTGGAATACTCATTACTTGTGCAAAAGTGTAGTGTTTTGCATTTATCTTTATTGAATTACATCTTATTTACCAGAAACATTTCCCCATTAAAAAAATAATTTTAAATTTCAATTTTTCTATTCTTTTGTCTTGCAGTCAGCTGCAGTTACCATAAGAACAATGCTGGGCTCAAGATACGTTCCTAAGAAAACATCCAACATAATTTCTGATGGACTATGAAGGATTGTTGGCTATTTGGACATCAGAATTCCAAGAAGTTGTACATCATGAAGTTTCACCCAGATTTTAATTTCACTGTTTGCTTACAAAAATATTATCAAAGATATTATCATAAATATTAGTAATATCAGTATGTAATTATACGACATCCACATCTTTCACTCAAACTAAAATACCTATACCTCTGCTGTAGATGAAATTAGCTTCAGGAAGCATGATAACTTCTTAATCATAATATCTGCTAAGTATTATTTTATGGTCTTACAAAGGCTTTTAAGCTGACTTTTCTTCACTCTGCTGTGAACGTCCCTTCTAGGCTGATTCTGGTAGTTCATTAAGAGCATCCCAAGATAAAATGTATTGGGCCCAGTCAAGTAAAAAAACATATAAAAGTGACTCCTTCCCTTTGACTTGTTCCATAGAAAGTAATTCCTCTTTAACATCTTGTATCCTTTTTGATTTGTCAGGATCTTGCAGGATATGTATTTTCACAGGGATAATCTGGGATTAAATTATTTGAAATTCTAGGCAGTTGTTCAACAGCAAAGCAGAGCAAAGAGCAGAAATAAGGAAAATCCCATTTATGTTTGTGTGTTTTCCTTCGATTCACTATAGCCATTTATTACAAGAATAAGGAGTTTCTGTGACTCAAAATCATTTCCATGTGACTGTAGGCTCCACAAATTCGAATCACACACCATGCACTGCTAGAGCAGACACACTGTGGGTCTGGCAACATCTTGTCTGAAGAACCCACAGAAACATGGTTTGAGTGGAAGGAAATGTCTCTTTCTTTCAGAGAGCCCCACACGTACCGAACTGAGAGTAGCACTGGTGTCACTGTATCTCTTTTTGGAGAACTAACACAAGGTAAGAAACAGTACAGCAGCATTTTTTGAGATCTACAAACTCAGGTAGCCTGCTGAGCAGTGACTTGGCCTTAGGTCTGCCAAGGCCACCTAACCCCCTCAGCAGCTACCAGAGCTTGCAGGGTGCAGCAAGCGGGGAGGCTGCAAAGCAGGAAGCCTGCACACACAGAGGTGCATTTGAGCTTTCCTGGCTTTTTGCTTCTGCAAAAAAACAAGCTTCCATCACTCTATAGAAGAAAACTGAATTTTCCAATGTAGATGGAATGCTTACCTGCATCAACAAAACATCAAGGTAAAGTCCCTGTTCTTGACCAGCAAGACCAGAGAAATCAATCTGAGTCTTCATTAGCTCAGGAAAAAAGCCTGAAATTTTGGTTCTTGGATTTCATGGAGGAGAAAAACAAATCAGTCTTTTCTTTCTTTCTTTCTTTCCTTCCTTCTCCATTCTTCCCTCTTTCAACACATATTTTGACCTACCTTTGTCTCCCTATAAACACCCTTAAATATCAAACAGCTCTTCAAAACACAAGTTGTCATGCTTTGTTCCTCTGGACACCTTTCATTTTTATGAAGCAGTATTTTCTAATAAAAAAAATAGAATCCTACTTTGTTTCCAAACACCTGCTCATATATACACTTATCTTTTCACTGCAGACTAACTTATATTTAATGATAAAGTTTGAGATACAATTCCCCCTTCCACAGCTAGAAAAAAGCCTGTTAAGACTGTGATAGAATTTATAGCATATGATTTCTAGGTCTGTTCCACTATTAACAGTCTCAATTTCCTCCCCTTAAACATACGAACACAAACTGTTCTTTTGGCTGGAAAGGGAGTGAAGAACAGAGCAGGCTGTGGCATTTCCTTCACATCATCCTGTTTCTGTGCCAAAAGCCTACCTTTTTTCTCCTGCACCAAATGCAATGAGTTCAAAGTAGCTTAGTATCATGTTAAGAGTAGAACAAACTCTTGATTTTTTAATTTGCTTTCAGTATACTTTGAGAGCATTTCTTGAATGCACTTTTGGATTCATTAACATTTACAAAAACTACTTATTGGCATCAGTTTCAGCAGAATAGAGAAAAGAAAAATAATCTCTGCTTTTCAATTGCTATTTGGGAATGGGAGAAAGAGAAAGAAATTGTCCTTAAAATTATATTTCTAAGGCACAGCTTGCCTGGCTTATGAAGGCAGTGGAGAAAGGTGTCACTTTGTTTGAACTGACCTGTTTGTGAAAGTCTTATTTCTCCTCCCACCTCTTCTTTTCTTCTGCAGTGTCCAGTCTTGAAAATAAACAGACAGATGTTCTCTTGGATCAGCTTGTGAGACTTGCAATGTCAGGAGTGCAAACAAACTTTAGCTGTTTAGTTCAGGAAATGAGATGCAGAAAATCTGATAAATAATCAGTGTCTATTACTCCAGTTTAAAGTACGCTTTGGATTTCTTTTCAAAATACTCCTACGAGGAACTGAGGATGAATATTAAACATGTGCTCCTAATTTAGAGACTTCAATGGTGAGGTCAGAGGGTCTTTAACTTACACAATTTGTATAGTGAGGTTATAACAGAAGCAAATGTTTCTGATCTTTAACTATACCAAAGAAACAACAATAAATTTGAATTAGATAGAAATTAACTCCAAAGAAACTTATAAGACTTACGAATACACTGAGATGAATTAGAATAATGTTTTAGGAGAGTGTGTGAATTAGAGTGCTTTGTTACTTAAACTGAGAGACACACAGAGATTTTAACAGCCGACACATAATTTCCCGGTTTGGACCGCAACAAGACAGAGTGGAAAATATTCTTCTACTCAAGCAATTAAGTATGCATTTTAATACTTACGGGGACATAAATTTAGATCTATATGTCATTCAAATGGCACTTCCTTTACCAGCAGCCCCTAGATCTGCAGTGTGGCCATAAGGCCTCATTTAACTTCTAATTCTGAGTAGTGCCATGTGCCACCCAATTCCTCTGTCATGGCTAAGAGAACTACTCAGCACAGAATGAACCAGCATCCATGGCTCCAATAACACATATGCAGCCAGGCACAAGCAGGAACAGCCAGGGACCTTATACCTGCCCTGCCTGTATGCCAGGAGATGGAAACAAGCAAGCACAAAGGCACAGTTAATTAACTTCATGAAAAGCCAACTCCTTTTCCTGTTTTGGGAAAGGAAAGAAGAGAGTTTAGAATGCAGTAAATGAGTTTTGAAGCCAGCTCTTGATGTTCTTTTAAGGACATGGTAACTGCATGCTTTGCTGTCCTTTAGGACTTGCACAAAAAAACCATTTGGCCCTCAAGAGAGAAGACAGAGACCCACTGAGTCACCAGTAATGTCTTCTGCATTGCTCTAGATGTGTCTTGAAGGCACCTCCCTTCCAGCTCTGCAGTAAGCATCATTTCCGCCAGGCAGAGGTGATTCAGCACCCATGAAACAGTCATTTTTCCAAGTAATGGAGAACTGTTACTGAATGAGCTATCATTTAAATAGCTTTTACTGCCACATTTGAATTTTGAATAAGTTCAAATTCTGGTGAAAGGTGTTCAACACATATCATTGAGCCAAGAAACCTTACTCACTGCTCCCAAAAGGAACACGCCCAACACTTGTTGTGACTTTCATTTTTATTCCTAGCCTTACTCTCTGTATCACTGTCTTCTTTTGGAATAATGAATTTTGGGGAAAAAAGTTGAATCAGTATGAGGTATCTCATACTGTACTTAAGCTTATCTGAAAGAAATTATTTCACCTGTTTTATTTTGGCTAAATGCAACAGTCAGCAGAAACCACCTTTTGGATTTTGTTTTTAAACCTAAATGATGCAGACTGATAAGCCAATTTAGAAGGATTTTGTGAAACTCCTTACACTTCTCTTAGATTTACAAACTCTCTCCCATCAAGGTGGCTGTGTTTATCTGTCTATATTAATGCTATTTTCCTATGTCATGTTTGAAGTCTCCAAGTGAGACTAAAGTGGTAACTAATAGGAATCCTACAGAACGATGAAATATTCTGTAGTCCAACAGCAGTAACAGCAGCAATTCACAGACTTTTTGTAATTTGAAACATTTTCCCCAAACTCTTCCTTGTAACTGTCATCATAAATAATGAAAATAATCATTTTACATACACACAGTGCTGCTGTTTCTTTCTGATCCATATTTCAGACAAAACACTTTTCATTTTTATTAATCTCCTGTTTCCTTAAAGGGCAAGTTTATATCAAAACACTGACATTTTTTGTGTTTTAGATATTGCTCTATAAAATTATTTAGTAAATCTTACTTTTTCAAAAAGTGGCAAAATGTGTGCTACAGGAAAATTTTACAGTTTTCTTATCACAAGACATGTTGCCTATTTATCTACATATACCTTTTTTTGCCATAAGTGAGGCTGTAGCTGCTTGGAAAATCCAGTCTTGGCCCGACTCTGCCTCTGTAACAAAGGAAACAATGAAACACTAGCGGTAGCAGGGGATTCTGGCTGCTGCCTACTACATTCAAGAGGTTCTTGATTAGAAGACAGCATTGTAATTTCTCCCTTCTTACAACCCCATAGCCTGATGCAGTTGCTCAGTAAATTGTGCCCACTCAAACCTAGTTCACGGGATCCCATCAGGTGAAGGCCTGAGGTGGTACCTTGCAGGACTGCATGAGTTGTATCCCTTGCTTGAAAAAGAGGGGAGAAGGGAAATGCAGGCAGAAGTCAAGGTTGGATGTGTCATATTGCCAAGTTTGGTATAGTCTCTGGGCGAGCTATGTCAAAGGCCTTTTTCCTGAAGCCAGCTTTTCTGGAAACCATCTCAATCCATACCTGCATTAATTAATTAGAAAGTTATGACTAGTCACTACCTTAGAGCAAAAGTGAGTGTTTTGTTGATAGAGATGGCACCCATGGGCAAGGTTTACTCTGGATGCTATGGACACTGTGTTTGTGACTAGT
>VWZG01008799.1:1593329-1741482 GCA_013396735.1 Grallaria varia | reverse complement strand
AAAAAAAAAAAAAAAAGTGTGCTAACCTGGGTCTGAGGGCTTACTGAGTGCTTGGCATTTGGTATATATGACATTTTCTTTAAGGAATCCTCCTGAATCTACTGTTAATAGGCTGAGGAATTTGGAGCTGTGAGGCAGAGGTAACATGCTTTTTTTTATTTTCTAAGCAACTACTTTAGTGTTCACTTTATTTTGGCTTTATTTTTTGTCCCAGAAAACCTCAGCTTAGATGAAGCATCTGGTTCTCTGTTAAGTTTTAAATTTTTTTATTCAGTTCTACAGCTGCGTAAACTGAAGCTCAAAGAAACAGAGTGCTTTGCCCAAGGTCAGACTGAGTTGGTGGTTGAGCCAGGAATAGAACTCAATTATGGTATTTAAAAAAAAAAAAAAAAAACAAAACAACAATAACATGCAATGGCTGTAATGAGAGGCTTGGAAGAAAGTTGACAGTTTAAAATTGCTGTCAAATTTCTCTCTTTTCCCTATTCTTGAGATAAATCTGGCCTCAGATGACTCAGAGTTTGAAGGGATAAGCTAGTTATGAAGTAAATCCAGTTTTACTTACCTGAAATTGTTTTAATATATGGATGGTTAACAGAAGCCTCATGCAGTATGAGTTGGGCCCTTTTAAGAACATGCACTGACCCTGAGGAGTAGCTTCTGAAGTGCCTATTCCTGTCCTTTTCCAGTTGCTTATGGTGATGTCAAGTAGGGTTCTGGCTGAGAAACTCAGTTGTGATTTCCCAGTGACAGCAGTCTGGTGAACAAGGATCGGTAAAAAAGGAGTAGTAAAGGATGCAGGAAGGAAGGGAGAAAAGAAGTGCCCAGGTTGATTGATAATTCCAAAACTTGACTTTTAAAATGTTTTTTATCTTGTTGAAGTTCTGGATTAGCTTGAAGAATGCCATGGCAAATTGCAAGTTCTATACAGAATGTACTAAAGGAGGTATGTACTGCATGAAGGTACAGGAGGTCCACAGTTGATGTTCTTCTCTACACCTGTGCCCTGAAAACTCTTACTCACACAGTTCATGTTATGAACAGATCCAGGAACTTCTCAGAGATACTGATAGGAACAGTTTGCAGAACTCAGAGCAAAGTTAAACTCTGTGCTATAAATACTGACTTTTTTCTCTCTCTCTTCAGCAGCAGATAGCTTAATATATGGGAGCATATTCTGAAACAGCTAGTTTTTTTCTGCCTTCTGTCACCTACTGTGATAAAGACAAGCTGTTTCAAGCTAGTTTGTAAGTAATGGCATAAATATTTATGGAGGACAACCTCTAATCAAAGACCTATTCTTACAGAGCCCTGTTTCTCAGAGCAGCACCAGCACATTTAACTTTTAGCAATGTCACATGTTGATCTATTCAAGTGTCAAACTGCTCAGTCAAAGGATTCACTTGGTCACCTGCAGTCTATGATTAATTCATGTCAGACTTTTTGCACAAAGGGCTGTTTTTGATCCCTCAGTACAACTTTATTAGTACAGTTAAGAATTCCCTGCAGTGTTATTTTGCTAATAGTTTCTGTGAAGACAGTTTATGTGACAAAAAATTTGTATTTTCTTATCTAAAATGTGGAAGCAACAAACATTTTTTTTAAAAAAACCCTGAGTGCTATTTTGTCAGTGGAACAAGGAAAACTAAGATTGATTAGAAAACCTTTGAGGCTGGATTTGACGCTGATTATTTGCCAGATTCTGTCCTCTGCATTGTTAAATTGAAGTCACTCTCAAAGTGGTTGTGACGTGAAGCCTCACCAATGTCAGTCAAATCTTTGCAAGATATGATCCTAGAAGTTCATTTTTCTAAGAGAAATGTTTGAAATACAGTTAATGCATAAGCAGAGTCATCACACACAGTTCTACGTGGGGTGTTTGGAGTATGTAGCATTGAAGATCCAGAGGAACAACTGAGTACACTACTTGCATGTCTGAGAAGTTGGCCCAGTAAGATATATTGAAGTCTCCTACTGGTATTATTGTCATCAAAGCCTTGCAGCTGCCTCCAGCTGTATTTAGGGAAATGCTCTGCAAGGTATTAGCTGGAAAACCAAACTCTAGTCACATTCCTGTACTGCTTGTTTTCATTATGTCTGAGTTTGGTTTGAGTTCCTGCAGGTGAGGATGAATATTGTACAGTGTTTGGTATATAATTCAGAGAATAGAACTTCACTGCTTTGTATAGGGTAGCTAACAGGAAAGGGATGTTCTCCTCGCATACGAGAGTCACTTGGGAAGGAAGAATAACAAGCATGTAAGGTCAGTGAGGTGTCTGTGCTGGAAGGCTTGTGCCAGTCTCTCTGTCTGGCCCTTGTGATTGCTGCATTGCACAAGAAAGCCACTTTGGTGTTGGTTCACCAAATTGTTTTCATCTGTGCACAGTAGACATCCATTGTATAAACAAGTTGCCTGAACCATAATGTGGCATTAAACTCACCAAGGCTTTATGGTCAGTGCACAGCTATGCAACTTGATCTTAATGCTGAATTCGTCAGAAAAGCTGCCCATGAACCTATGTTTCCAGCAGATGTTTCTGTTTTTTAAGCAGAGACATTATAATCTTTTATTTGTCTTTCATTTCTTTCCATGAAAGCACAGTAGGGACAGTGTTTATCCCTGGTGATCAGATCTGCCAGGTTGCAGTCCTCCCTTAGACATAATAATTTTGCTGAATGAACAGATATTTTCTGAAGCTGGTTTTAAAAGGGGGATGGGGAAATAGCCTTAAAAGAATGGATTTCCCAGGCTCAGAAATTCTTAATGAATATAAAATTGTGGATTGTAATAGAATGTATTGTCTTTAAGAAAGCAGCAAATGTGATTTGATTTAATTCTACAGGGACTAAGTTGGCAGATATCCAGAAACACAATCTTTTGCAAACGTAAATTGGTCTGGTTTTATTGTCTTCAGTGGGATTATGACGATTATGTCTGCTGAGATTTTTTTCCACCTCTCTTCATACTCTGTTAACTACAGATTTGTTGGAGTTGTTCCTGGTTTACATCAGTGCTAATGAGATTGGAGTGGGTCTATTGTCTCTGCAAGAAAGTAAATAAAGCACTATTAAGTGAACTCATAGTCTGTAGATAACATCACTGTCCAGGAAGAATCTTAAAATTATAAGGATACCCCTACCTGACAGGCACTTAGCTTCAGCCTTGCAAATCCAGTGTAGTTGGAGCCCACAGAATTGGAAACCTAGGATCACTCTTTACAAAATAGTCTGAAAATCTTTGGCTCCTATTTATGCACTTATATTGAAATCTGGAGTTTGAGTGCTCTATGAGAGGAGCTGGAGACCTGAAGATCTAATAGCTTATTTTACATTATAGGGTCAAAGTTCAAGTCTGCTGAAAATCTGTTTGATTTGTGGCTATGGACTTGATTGGGGAAAACTAGTTTTTTTGACTAAGAAATCTGTCAACAGCTAAGACTCATACAGTATAAATTTTGGTTTTGTTTCAAGTACAACCTGGTTTCAGCACTTTTGTTATCTTGGTTATACAAGAGATGGTTAATTGGATTAAATTATGTCTTCTTGCCAAGATAAATTAGCTGTGGTTAGTGTGAGATGATTTTTGAACACTCAGTAATAGCATGGAAATAATGCACATTGTTGAGAGACCTTTGGAAAAACTGTGACACAGCTCAGGGGACAATCAGTCAAAATTTGCAAAGGTGCTGTGAGCTCAGAGCTGTTACGTGATCAGGCCAGCAGAGACCCAAGGGCTGTGTGGGGCTCCACAAGGCAGCAGGGGTGTGTGTGTAGGGAGATACATATTCAATTTTATCTTTTAGTAAGAACAGTAGCAGCAGTAAGTGTCTACCAACTAATGCAATTAAAAGAGGGATTCTACTACTACTGATTCTAATACTACAGTTACAACACTTGTATTCAGGGTTACCTTATACAATGTATACAGTGTTGGATGTTGCTTCCTTCAGTTTCTCAAGCAGCAGTTCCTCCCATTGAAAACTTCTGATTAAAACCATCAGTTTAATAATTATGCAATAAAATGCTACCAATAATAGCCAACACTTCAGTTCCCTTAAATAGGGCTGTAAATGTGAGCTTGCAGTTTCGTCTTCCAAGTCCATAGTTTGAGCTCCTGACACATCATATAATGTTTAAAGGTTCTGATCCCTGCCAGCTTGCATAAAATGATTCAAGAAAGATCAGTTTCCATGAAGGCATCTCAACTTCGTAAGTCAATTTTCACCAGTATTTGATCCCCACCAGACAACAGCAAGAACAGCTCATCTGAGGCCAGTAGATCTTCAGCCACATCTTTCATACGAAGTCTGAGTGCTAATTCTTGATCCTCCTTTGTTTCAGATTTCTCTCTATAGTGAAGATTTGGATTTACTTTCAGGTTTGAATATTCTTGTCTTCTGACCAAAGCAGGGAGGTTCTGGAGTTCTGCTCGGACTGAGAAATCCTTTCAATGTGGTATGAAAAGAAGACAAGCTTCATTTCAGTTTTACAGTCTCCTCTCTGTATTTCTGCATTTTATTTTTTTTTTCACTTCTTTCCATGTTTACATTCATCCACTGCATCTTTCAGACATTTGCTCTCTGCCTTCCCCAAATCCTACCTGGAAAGCCACTGCCACCCATGATGTTTACCTGGTGGCTAGTCAGGAGTGATGCAGAACTGAGTTCTTTGGCTGGCACCTTCCTCCTCTTTTGGCCACGTGCAGTGCTGTAACGATTTGGCATAGGCAGAACATTTGAGCACTCAGCAGATACACAAGGATTGCCCTGACTCACATAGGGCTATGCTGATTTACACCAGCTGAAAGCCTGTATTCATCTTTGTTTTCCCCCCAGTTCTATGCTAGTTTATCAGCTGAAGGTCTAGGCAACTGTCTTGCATTGATGCATAGTCATGTCTATGAAGACAAATGTGATGGTAATGTTATATCCTGTCAGTGAACACTTGCTGTGTATGCAAGTGTTCAAAGTCTTTTTAGTAGACTTCAAAGGATATATACTGCATAATTGGGCAAGCTGCTTGTGAGCTGAAGGTAAGATAAATCTTCAGTGGCCTAGTAAGCAAAATAAATAACAGTATATTGTGCTTACATTTTACTGTCCTTTGTGATTCCTGTTTGCAGTGTCTCTTTTAAACTAAGTACTAAAACAAGCATGTTCAGTTGGTCTGAGAGATTTTTCAGAATGCATGAGAATGTATATAAAAAATAATAGACTGAATTTGGTCCTGCCAAGTTGTTCCTTTTGTTTATTCTGTATCATATAAATCTGGCTTGCTAAATGTAAGCATGGTTTCTTTCCCTTCAGAATTAAATCCCATATCCAGTAACAGGAAGAACTTGGACTTTTATGCAGAAATGCCTAATTGTCTTGATCTGGTTTCTTCAAAACTTTCTTCCTTTGTACCAGTGCTGGGTCCATTCCATAAGTTTGTTGTTGCTTTTGGATGCTCAGTTAATGTAAAGCCTTGCACTTTCTGGCTTTGTAGGTCCTCTGTTTTCTTCTGAGACATTGTAGGAATGTCAGTTCTCTGTCACCCCCTATCTTATAAATTCATTCAAAGAATAGAATAGATTAGTGGCACTATTTCTTGATAGGTTAGACCCCATTTGTGCTGTAATCTTTATATTTGTCCCAAATAATTTACAAGTTACAAGGTTTAATGATCATAGAGCACCTATAGATAAGGACTCTTCAGAATGGTTACAGAATTAAAATTAGACAAGCTGTGAAAATGCATTAGAACTCTCTTAAGCATGCCTCTCTTTTCTGTGTATCTTTACTTTCTGTGATGCCTCCTACCTGCTTACCTCTTAAAGACTTGGGTAAAGGGGCAGCTGATGAAAGAAAAGCATATACTCTCTAAAGACAGAATTTGTATCTGAAATAATCTCTGTTATGTGATCTAGAAATAGGTATATCTTGAGCTTTTAAGACCAGATGTTGTCTTGATATGCAAGAGCTACTGTGGAGTAAGTTCTTCCTTCAGCATGAGTTGAACTTAGAGCAAATCATGATGGTGCAAAGCATCACTTCTGAAGAGTTGATGGTATTTAGAAATGAAAATTTGGAGCCTTTTCCTCCAGATTAAATGCAGAAAAAGAACTGTGTCTTCTGGGATAAACATGTGCTATTGTGCCAGATTTGAAAAAGCTGAAAATTTATTGCTATACCTGATTACAACTTGTTTAGTCCCTTCCCTAGGTCCCATAGTTAATTTTAAAGCTGTGAACATGAAAGATTGCTATATGAATGTGGTGATATGTTCCCTATCATTCGTTTAACATATGTTCTCTCTGTAAGGTCTTCATTCCACACAATTATATTCACTATTCATAAATGCTTTGTGTAGTGCTGTTTAATGTAGTACCACACTGGCTTTTGCTAGATTTTTTAGTAATCTGTTGCTGGGCCCAGCTGCATGTGACATCTTAAATGAGAATTTGTGGAATATTTTAGGGGCAAAGGTTATAATTTATAGCAGGTTTCTAATGTGTCTGCTTCACATAATCAGAACTTGGGGTTTAAATGTGGCTCCCAAATGCTGCAGCTGTATTATTCAGCACTTCTTAGACCACATCTAGCATACTGCATTCAGTTTTGGATCCCTCAGGGTAAGAAAGGCATTGACCAACTGGAGTGAGTTCAGGAGAAGTTCATCAGGATGGCTGGGGGCACTGGACATACCTCCTTTGAGAGGAAGCTGAGTGGACTGGGCTTGTTCAGACTGGAGAAGAGAAAGCTCTAGGAGGAGCTGACAGCAGCTTCCCTGTAGTTGTGAGGCTACCAGGATTATGGAGCCAGGCTTTTACAGTGGTGCATAATGGGGGGATGAGAAACAATGGGCATGAGTTCAAACATGAGTCTCAACAAGAGAGATTCAGACTAGATGTAAGAAAAATGTTTACATTATGAGGGATAGTAAAGCAGTGGGACAAGTTTCCCAGAGAGTTTCTGGAGTCTCCATCCTTGGAGGTTTGCAAGTCCCAGCTGGACAGAGCCCTTGAGCAACATGGTTTGCCTTTGTAGCTGACACAGCTTTGAGCAGGACGTAGAACTAGAGTCTTCAGAGGTCCTTTCCAACCTGACCTATGACCTTATGTGTTTTGGATAGTAATCAGTAGTTGTCTTGAGAAAAATGCTTGAGACAGGGCTTGCAGACTTTAAGAAAAGTCAAAGAACTTATAGCTAAGTTATGCTGATGCTTAATTTTCTCAGGATCAAGAAAAATCCTGGATAAGTTTTGAACAATCCTAATGACTTTTACTCCTTTCCCAATACCTGTTTGGAAACCATTCTAGCAGGAGAAACTGACCTCTTCTAGGCAGGTTTGTCTTGCCTGCTTGCTGAAAAAAAGGTATTGTCTTATTAACATATCCTATTCTTTCTGCTAGTATAGGTCACCTACAGTCCAGCAGCCCAAGATACAAATTCAACTTCATAGCAGATGTGGTGGAAAAGATTGCACCTGCAGTTGTCCACATAGAACTTTTCCTCAGGTAACACTTTCCATTCTATGTTTTAGTTACATTTTTTTAACAAAGGTCCACAAAGTTTTTCCGGTGTAGTAACTTTCCCTTTGAATTTGTGAAGTTTACAGAATACTCTGAGATATTACAGCAGACTCGTTTTTCCAGAGAACTACACATTTGTGTGTTTTGTTCCTGTTCAGTAGATCTATTTTATTATGTTTACTGTCTTTACGGTACTTTACATACTGTCTACCTTGAATTAAGTCTATTTCATCACTGAACATCTCTTCAGCCTTCACTTTAATGTGTAGCTTGTTGAATTGTATTTATCATCTCAGTTTAAATTACAAAAAAAAAAAAAAAATCAAGAAGTTAAGCTGGAAAAACAGTTCCTTGTTGCTTATTCAACTTTCAATGAGAGGTGATTTCATTTTGACAGGGAGAACATTAAGAGGTAGAATCCTGGACAGATGTAACCTAGCTAAACACAGAAATGACTTCTGATAGGGGAAAAAAAAAGTAAAGGTACTAAATTTGCTGACCAGAACATACTAACATTCAGTGTACTGGAGCTGAGGTGGCAAGTTTTAGCATTGAATGCTCAAAACAACCTGGAAGGCAGGTTTAAATGAGAGTGCTCAAAACAAGCTGCTGTCAGACCAAATTACTGCAAATATTACATGTACTCCATTACCTGGATATCTTTCTGCCTGGAGTACTCCAGCGTTGTTTGTCCAGCAGGGCACTAATTGTTATACTTCTTTCTGGGACTGGCCCCTTTACTGCTGAATAGCCCAGAACTTTCAAACAATACCCTAATATAGACCACAGCTTGGAAGAAAAGAATTTGTGAGCCTTTTCTCATCTGCCCAGGCCCTCTGTTCCCTATCAAATCTAAGGTCATTACTGCAGTTGTTCATAGAGAAAAGTCATAATACTTTAGACAGTTTATAAAGTCTTTTAACTGCCTATATTACAGCATGTGTTGTTTCCCACCAGCTTGTACCTATGGCTAGTGTTTTTCATTTCTTTCTTTCACATTTCTAGTCCTTTTGGTTTCCAGGATAATTTTCCTTTTGGTTTGCTTTTTCCTGCCAGTCTGCACTTGGGCTTCATGATCCCCTTAGACATCACTTCTTCCTTTGTGCCTCTATCTGGCTGCAAGGTTCCTCCTTCTTTTCCCATTAGATGATCAGTCCATTTGTCAGACCTGTAATTTCCTGTCATTGTTTTCTCCTGTATCAAAGCAGCAACCAGTGGGATCAGAGGGTCTCATTCTCCTTCCTTTTTTGTCACCTAACCTCTATACAAGGGAACCTATAAAGACAGAATTGGAAACCAAAGGAAAAGCACCCTGCTGGCTGTCAGTAAAACTTGCTTTCTATATCCCCAACTGACTAAAAAAGTCATGATTTTCAGCAAAGGATCCTTTCTTTGTAATTTTTTTTTAATTTATTTTTTTTTAATTTAATTTTTGTAAGGATTGTAGAATTCATCATCAAACGCTTTATTTCTCAGAGTGAAAAGTAAATGATTTCTAATGTAATCTTCTCTTGTTTCCCTTATGACATATAATTGCTTGCTTTTTGTACAGGCACCCTCTCTTTGGTCGAAATGTCCCACTTTCCAGTGGATCTGGGTTTATTATGTCTGATTCTGGTTTAATTGTCACCAATGCCCACGTGGTGTCAAGCACCAATGCAATATCAGGGAGACAACAACTGAAAGTGCAGCTACAGGATGGAGATACCTATGAAGCAACCATCAAAGACATTGACAAGAAATCTGACATTGCAACAATAAAGATTCACCCTAAAGTGAGTGGCATAAACAGATGAATGATGTCATTTGAGAACTATTTCAGTTTCATTTAGTACAGAGCAATTGGCTGGAATATATGTTTAGGGATTCCTTGGAAACATATCTGTGGAAAACAATGTACTGAAATATAGTCCTGGCAATTTTTCATATCTTAGAATTAAATTATTTTGTCTTCTGTGCTAGAAACTGCTTAAAACTAAATTAAAAAAAAAAAAAAAAGGCAGCTCATTTAATATGTGGCAAAATTCTGCTGTATTTGGCTGAAGACCCAGGCTATTTTGGCTAATCCTTTTATCTTTATACCCGTATGCATAGATTGCAAGATGGTGCATAGCATAGAGAGAGTGGCAGGCTGCTCAACAGCTGGTTTGTAGGTGGTTTTTAGAAGGAGGAGAGAACAATTTGCTGGAAAACAGGGAAATCTGTTTTAGAATCTTGCTGGCTTTTTTCCCTGGGTGAGATCGCAGGGAACTACTGCTAGCAGTTTATTTCTGAAGACAGTTTAAAGCAGTAATGCTCCTGGTATAAGTTTTGGGTATATTATAGTAAGTGGCTCTTCCATTAAGGTAATGGAAAGTATATGCTCCTAACTTGTTGCTAGTTTTTAATCTTTCCAATCGGATAATTTTAAAGTGTAAATTAATGCTTATATCTATCTGTTTTCATTTAAGAAAAAGCTACCAGTGTTGTTACTGGGACATTCTGCTGACCTGAGACCGGGAGAATTTGTGGTGGCAATTGGAAGTCCATTTGCCTTACAGAACACTGTGACAACAGGTATTGTCAGCACCGCCCAGCGAGATGGCAAAGAGCTTGGCCTGCGGGACTCAGACATGGATTACATTCAGACAGATGCTATTATTAATGTAAGTACTGGGCGTGTGATGAGTTTCACTTTACACCCCACCTATTTGGTACAGAAGTGCCTGCTCTGGAAGATGAATCCACTAAATAAAGACAGCTTTGTTTAAAATAAGTGATACTCTTCTTTTATAAAAGACTTTTTAGTGTCTGTGAGATGCATTGTAAAAGGTGTGATAAATAAAACTATCCTCTTTGAGGTTATGTGTGAAGATATTACATAGGACAGACCCTTTCATTCTGTGGATCTTGTGTAGCAACACATGGTTGTATCAACCAGCAGTAAATCAGTACATTTCTCTCTGCTTGCTGAGTTGCTCTGGCCAAGCAAGCTGTAGAAGAGAGCCAAAGTTTCTTTCATCTCCATATATTAAAACCAGATGGAGTAGTCAAGTTAATAGTATCTGCTTCAATTTAGTGACAGGACACCCAGGTAAGAACTTGACGAAGGGGCTGGGTTTTTAAATTTCTATTCCTCTTTTCTCTTTGTACGTCACATACTCCAAGTAAGAATCCAGATGTAAAATAACATCAAGACTGAGATATAGTTTGGAATTAAGGGTCTTAGCACTGCATGTTATACAGAAATACATGAAAATATTGACCCTTCAGAGCAGTTTGGAGGGATCCAGTGAAGTCCTTGCATGTGTGTTTAACTTGTGCTGATTCTAAGAAGAGCACTAGATGTATATCTGAGGTAGAAAATAGACTGAAATTTTGTAATTTGAATCTGTTACACATTGAAAGGAAAATATTTTCAGGATTTATTTGTTGGACCTCAATGTCAAATTTTACATACACTAACTCTTAGTGTTTTACATAACCATTTGTGAAGCACTTTGACTATTGTCACAGACTTGTTGAGAGAAACTGTATGGGGGGATGAAAGAGGGTAATATGACATAAAAGTGAGCTTCTTCACTTAAGATCACTTTATGATCCAGAAACTGAACCTCTTTGGATGTTAAATTAGGATTACTGTCTTCAGTTGTATAAGGAGACTAGGAAAACTTTGGCAATATGGGTTACTTGGAAGCACACACTGAATTGGTGGCAGAGACAGAATTAGAATGTGGGATTCTTGACTTCTCATTTACACATATTTTTCAGGCTCATACTCTTTCCTGGTGTGTATAGTTAGGCATTCCCTGCCCTCCAAAACTAATGGGCAGGTTTAGTCAAGGATAGCAAAGTGTGTCAGGTAATGCTAGACCAAGGGAAGAGTGATAGGAGAGGAGGTGAGGAAAATGACCATATGCGTGAATTGCTCTACCATCTGAGACCACAAAATATGAAGATGGTCCCTGGCATAAGGATATTTATGCTTAGCTAATGCACTACTTTTCTCCTGAGAATGGGAGGAGTTTGAGAGCTGGTCTATTCAGAGCATTCCTGTGGCTCAGCCAAGACTTTCCTGCAGGAATGTGCATGCAGCTGCCTTCTGGAAATGCTGGGACAGCAGGAACATGGGGCAGGAGACAACAGGGCCATATGTTCCCAAATGGAGCTATATTGCATGAGCCGTTCTTTCACTGTCACATCCTTCAAGCAGAAGGCAGGTGAATGAAAGATGATGAACTGAGGGGGCTGAAAAATCATTATCTTGTTCCTTTGTGTCAGTCAGGCATAAAAATCAAGTGTGCAGCCTCTGATCAGTGGAAAGATACGATATAAGAAACCAATCTGTTTGTTTAAGTTTGAAGTTGTTTTATAAACATGAATGTATTTTATTCTCCTGAGAATCTATAAGATCTGCCCAGTGCTATCTAAGTGTAAACAGTTTGTGTCTCACATTGCTGTCATACATCACTTAGCTTTTGTTTCTTTTGACTTGTAAGTTGCTGCTCTTGGCTGTTCAGCCCTGGCCTCCCTCAAAAACAAACTTATTGAGCCAACATGAAGGTGGACAAGCAACTTTTCCAGCTCTCATTTCCTGTGGTCCTGTTGCACGCTTCCTTTGAAAGCCATTAGATATTAGGCAATTTTGGCCTGCTCAGAGCTGCTATATGCCCTCCCCAGAGAGGGTTACATGTCTGTGGTTACTAAATCAATCTTTGTACCAGCTACCTCATAGCAATATGCTGTGATTGAATATGTAAACTGCACTCTTCTCCAGTGGAGAGTGAAAGACTGACAGTGTTATAACCCAAAGTGATGAATAAAACTAAAACTGTATGAGCACCTCACTGAAATATGACTTTAAATAGCAATTAATTTTTTCAAAACCTTGTTCTGACATTCTTCAGAAGCATCAAAAAACTAATTTTAACTATTTAATAATTCTTCTTAAACTTAGGCTGTAACTATTTGGAGTGGTAAATTGCTGCTTCAAACTCAAGGCCTGTTTCTGAAAAGAAAAAAATTCTAATGGTAAGAGCTGAGAATGAGTGGGGGGTAAAACCTACCTGTGATCTTCTGTGATTGGTATTGTGTCCATCAGTGCTGCCTAAGAAGTGACCTCCTCCCTTTCATTTACTTAAAAACAAAATACTGCTTGAAATTAGAATTGCATTTCCTACAATGAAGCACTGATTTATTGTTTCCTTATGTCATCTTTACAGTACGGAAACTCTGGAGGACCTCTAGTTAATCTGGTAAGTCCATGTGACTTGCTTTTGTTGGTTGGTTGTTTTTTTTTGTTTCAAGAGCAAGTTTGAAATAAGTGGGAGAATGTTCTTTTGGAAAGATTCGTAGGTCATACCAGCTTCCATTCGTTCAAGCCTGAAGCTAATGCAAGCTTTGCAAATTAGATCTCAGTTCATACTCCACAGGAAAATGTTTCCCCATAGAGCAGAGGAAATTTTACATAGTAGTGATGAATATGGGATCTGGTATGAGCAGTTATGCTCATTCACACTGTGAAACCTGTAATGAACAATGAAGATGAGACCTGTTTAACCTGCACAACTATTTTAAAATGGATGGCTTTAAACCAGCATTGGTTTTGCAGATCAGAGAGCTGTGGCTGTAGTTGTAGTAGTGACTCCACTGCCCGCTTGGCAGAGAGAATCTCTTGCTGAGTGGTCCTTGGATGAACAAACTGTACTGTAATCTCTCTGGCCATCTTAGTTAAATGCAAGATGGATTATGAATCAGAGCCCAGATCCTCCCTTGCAAGTAATGTTTATTTCTTGAGTGATTACAACACTCAAATTTCTTCTGCAAGCTTTTAATGTGAAATACTAGGCAGCGAGCTGAACCCTGTCACTTACGAGCAAATTAATTGGGTGTTGTCTCTCCACAGGATGGTGAAGTGATTGGGATTAACACTTTGAAGGTCACAGCCGGAATTTCTTTTGCTATTCCTTCAGACCGTATCACTCAATTTCTCACAGAATCACAAGACAAACAAAGTAAAGGTAAGGATCTTGATCCTGGTGAAGTGCCAAAAGATGGGGGTCTGGGATCCTGTTACTGAAGGGACCAGCACCATTTTACAGCGTAGAGCATCACAGACTTGGAAATAAAAAACAAATTTACAGAAGTGGGAGAGACATTTTATTACTCAAACCCCCAAGGAGCAGACAATATCTGTATAAATCTGGGAAACAGGGCCTCTGAGGATAGTGAGGACATAGATGAGTCATCACTGTCTCAAATGATCTTGACAACAGATGATGACTTGTTTAAGGAGTCTTATCCTATTCTTCCATTTATTGTCCAAGGGAAAACGAGATTAAGGTGTACTGTAGAGAATAAGATAAAAACTTATTTAAACACCTGTCCACAGATGGAGTGTAGCGTGTGCACTATCAGTAGAACCTAATCTTTTATTTTATTGTGGTCATGTATGCCAGCGCTACATAATTGGATATTGTGATACTCTCAGACCCTGGTGCAAGAATGGCTGTGTATTAATTCATGAAGAAACACAAGGGAAGATGGGAGAAAGGAAGAACAAAAGAAAGGCCTCTGCACCAAAGAGAACATAAATCTGGCAACTGACAACTGCAGCATTCTGGACTTTTCTCATGTGCCTGAATTGTATCTGACACCCTGTTCTAGGTGTCATACTAAATGCTGCACACCGAAGATGATCTAGTAATGCTGCATCCAGGCCAAACCTTTCTTGGTCTCTTGCTTGCCAATTTATCTGTCCACACCCTACTACTCATTTTTTATCATGACTGTTGGCTGATGCTTCTTCTCTTGAATCTTTTCGTTATTAATCTTGTCTTCTCCTGAGTTCATCCAGTTCTTGATGCCAAGGTTGTTTCCCTACACCATTCTGTTCAGTGTTCTCTTGGATACTGTTATTTCAGAAATATCCCTTAGTTAAAGGTTTTAAAGTTATGCATCTGTGTGTATATATGAAATAATCACAATTCTGATGAGCCCCCTCATCTGTGCTTTGCTGAATTCCACAAATTATATTATTTTCATTGTTGATTTGGGGGGAGCTAGGGGAGGATTAGATTAAAAAAAGTTGTTGATTATGTGCTGAAAAGTAAATTTCAAATGAGCTGACTTAATTTTTTATTTTTTTTTTGCCAACAAGTCAAAAAGCGTGTTTATTCACCCAGGTTACTAACTGACTGTTGGCTTCTGAAACAAGCAGGTCTGTATCATTAGTGGTGCTACCCTTCAGACCCAAACTGCTCATCCCAAACCAGGGAGTGGCAGTGGCTCACACTGCAGGAATGGCCCTAGAGGCACAAACACAAGCCTTGAGCAGAAAACCCACCATTAGCCAGGGGTTTCCTGGTAGATGAGGCTGGAAAATCAGTGAAGGTTTGAGAAGCCACCCCTGAAATCAACCACCTTGCTCCTTTCAGGCACTTTTGCTTCTGGAGAATGACAAGCCTTCTGAGTCCAGCTAAGGGCCTAGAGATAACTTTGTTTCTTCTTAGGGTTCCATAGGCATTGTGAAAGATTCAAATTTATATTGTGATTGTATTGTACATATTTTTTTAATCATTCACATATCACCTAATCAAAAGAATTCACACTTTCTCTTAGTGTCAGTGTGACTGTCACTGCCTGGAATACCCTGAATTACCTCTTGTATTTCTGCTACAGGCAGAACAGTTATTTAAAGCCCTTGATGCATAGAGAAAGTTTCTAGGAGATATTTTCACCATACACTTGAGCCTTAGTTTGCATTTTTTTAGGCCTCTAGTAAGTTTTCAGGTTTATTGTAAAGTTGTGATTTCTTGGGGTAGTGAATTTCTGTAAGAGAAATATGTGGGATATTTTTGTTTTCTTTTGCTCCAATTATGTTTCAGTAGTTTCAGTGGGATCTTCCTTTATGGTACCATTAGGTCATAGAAAGCAGTTTAAGGGTATGACCATTTTGCTCTTAATGTCATATTTCCTGAAGATGATACAATTCCCTTAGGGATACCTCTCTTTCCAGATTTACTCTGATGTATAGTAGATACTCAGAATATTGTTTAATAAGCTTTACCTTAGTCTCTTAAATCTCACTCGATAGAAAACTACCGATTTTTTTATAAAATATAAATAAACTTTAAAAAGTCTAGTCCATTGTACATAACTGTAAATATCTGATCTACTAAAGTACAGGAGCGGAGAGGTGGAGAAAAGGAGAGGATGACACTTGAATGAAGTATTTGCACTGATTATTGTTATCTAAACCTTCTATATGACCTAATGCATGGGTAATTCATAGTAATACCTAGTGCATTTTCCACCAACAGTTTACAACACTTCATAGAGATATTTGTCTGTTGACTGGTCTGAAAACCTTTGCTAATTTTGGGTTTATCAGTATTAATGTCAACCTTTTATAGTTAGGAATTCCTAAACTAGTGCATGAAATGTATCCATCTATATCTCAGTTGTGTACTCCATCTTTGCCTCTGGAAGTCATTTATTGATTGATTTTTTTTATTTTTTTTTTTAACTCCGCTGTCTTTTGTTAGTATCCCATAAAAATTTCTTATTCTGTCTTGGCTCCAACATCCATTTCTAGTTTAGACTTGAGCAGAACAGTAAAACTAGAAAGTATTTAAACTTGGATCCTTTAGAATGGAAGAGAATAAGTTAGCAAGCTGACAAAATATTAAAGAGTAAATCCAGTTTAAGAGGTCAGCCTGGCCTCTTGTATAATATTTACAGAAAAGGAATGAACTTTTTCTCAGATGGACAAGGAGAAATGGGGGGGTTCTTCATTGGCCACATCCAACAAGTAATTTCTGTGAATCCTCATTTACATTCCCAGTCCACTGCATCAGTTGTATTGAAACTATATGCTTATCTATGTATTTGTATGATTATTACTGATAATTATTACCAATAATCACGAGGACTGCTTAGAAGGCTTGCTGAGTGGAGATTCAGACTACTGATTAAATTCAGCTATACAGTTTATATGAAAGGCATACTGCACACAGTTCAGCATTATAGACTTGAGCTTTTTTCACAATTTCTATTTGGCAGTGGAACATCTTAAAAGCTTTCAGGACTGCTCAAGCAATCTGCAAGATGAGCTAAGTGCAAAAGTAATTAGCAGAGAAGTAGGAGTTTTACTTGCTGCTTGAATAAAAAGTGAAGGGATCCATTTATTCATCAGTGACGTGGTGATATCTTGGCCCTGCTGAAATCAACGGCAGTTACTCCTTTCTTATGTTTGAGTAGCTGACCTCTTCTTAGTTTGGGTTTATCAGCTCTTTTTGCTGAGGTTTATAAGTCATAAACAGTTCTGCCTCAGCTGATGTTTATCTGTCTGGTTTGTATCTCTATTGTTACAAGATCAAAAATAAAGTTTAACAGTAAAGCAAATGCTTTCCTTACTGGGGAACAGAAATCTCTGTAAATAGTGAACAGCTTCTAGGTACTTGGGGTCAGCTGCTTGTGACTTTGTATTAACACAAAACAGATTTATGTTTAAACTAGTGGTGGAGGGTGGTTTGCTTGACCTCTGGAAGTGGTGTTTAATCTGGCTTGGTGTTTACAAAAAATTAAATGAGATTTGAGTGTCTCTCTGCTGTGCTGTGCTCCAGCTTTAAGCCACAATGGTTTCATATTTACTCAACCTAATTGTTCCAACATACAAACCTTTTAACTACTGCTGGGACTGCACTCTAGTGATGTGCTACTTAGATTTATGACCTCACTTTATTCCAGTTCTTCTAATTGGTTTTTATTCAGCCTCATGATTGCACAAATTGCCAGAGTGACATTTTTTGAGACTTTTTATTCACAGAGCAGATATAAAATGACAGTGGTAGTTCCAGGTGCCACATGCTGTTCTGCCAGTGTGACTTAGCCCCGGTATCACAATGCCTATCCTTTGGAAATGAGAAAACACTACAATTGGTTGTGTGTGCCTATTACGTCTTTGCTGTGACTTCTAATAATTGGGACAGTTATATTTGCTCTATTCATTGTTGAGGAAAACTTTGGATTTTGTGCAAAATGTTTGTTTTGGGTTAAATTGAATCGAACAGATTTTGCAAAATAAGGCTTTTTTTTTTTTTTTTTTTTTAACCATATTCTGACACATAAAATGGCTAGAGGCTGGGAAGGAGAGGAATGCTACTCTTATAGTATGAGCTGATATTTGCAGTATGGTAAACTTACTGTGGAGAGAGGGCAGAAGGCCTTTCTGAATTTTAATGCATGAACAGGAGTGAAATAATGCCCCAACCTGCCTAAAGATGAAGGTGGAATGAGACTTGCAGTTTTGAAAAAGTCTGTAGTTACCCAATTTATTTTTTTACCTAAAGCCTTATGTTCATATGTATTCTTAGCCACTGGGGAAATAATTCCCTTTAACATCAGTGACATTTCTTCTGTGTTTTTTTCATTCTTGCTGTTTTGTTTCTTCCTAATCAATTTATTTCATCCCTTCTTTCATTTTCGTTTTTCTTTCATGTAAACATTCCTAACTCAGCCCCTAGAGTATAGTTTGTGCTTCTACTTGTTTCTGTATCACACAGGCAATAACCACAGCAAATTGTATAATACAAACAGAACACTGTCACAAGAGAGTCTGTCACTGATATGTCTTGTGAAGGCAATTTCATTATTAAACTGTCCGTGTTGCAGGGACCAAGGGATTATTTTCAGGTGGGAGAATTATCATGTTTGGATATTTTTAAAAAGTGAAAGCTTAAGTTTATGGCACACAGACTAGAGAAGTGTTATGAGATAGTCCATGGCCATGCCCAAACCTCTTGAGACTTCAATTTCAAGTAATTGGACTTCGTGGCACTCTCACAATAGCTAATTTTGGTCTTGTTAGTTTCACTTCAAAATAGAAGGGAGCCAGAACACTTCAGGGCAAAGCAGGGAGGACAATTACAGACATAAGTTTGTTTAGAGTGCAGGAAATCCAGTGTTTAGTAGTCAACATTTTCAGTGACTGGGGATAGGGATATTGGACGTGCATAAGATTCAGGATGAATTCCTGTACTTGGGAGTATTTTTCTTGGAAAGAATAAGGGTTAGAGGAGACTGTGTACATGTCCCTTTTCCTCACATGAGAACCTGGAGAAAAAGAGCTTGTGATGTCCTTGTGCTGGAACAAGTAAGGGGAAATATTGTTTCATACCGGATGTAACTAAGTACTGGCACACTCATTTCAGGAAGTCATCAAACTGCCTTTTTTTTTTTTTTTTTTTTATAAGACAGCTGTGCAATATCATGACTACTAAAAGCCAACTACAGAAATGTGGTGTTCTCCCTAAAGGAGTGAATTTTCACCATTTAAAATTCTCAGAGTCCTGGCTAATCATAGAATTATAGAATAGTTTGTTTTGGAAGAGGCCTTTAGAGGTCATCTAGTCCAAGCCCCTGCAATGATCAGGGACACCTTTCACTAGATCAGGTTGCTCAGAGCCCAGTCCAGCCTGACCTTGAATGTTTCCATGATGGGGCATCTACCACTTCTCTGACAAACACATTCCAATGTTCTACCCCTCTCATGATAAAAAATTTCTTCCTTATATCTATCTAAATCTCCCCCCCCTTTTAATTTAAAATTATTACCCCTTGTCCTGTTGCAGCAGGCCCTGCGGAAAGGTTTGTTCCCATCTCGAGTAAGTCTCCTCTAAGTACAGAAAGGCCTCCATAAGGTGTTCCTGGAGCTGTCTCTTCTCTGGGCTGGACAGGTCCAACTCTTCCATCCTTTCCTCATATCAGAGGTGGTCCATCTTGGCAAAGATATAATTGTTGTTTCTTTTAAACTTGCTTTTCATTCTTTGGGGTAAAAATAACAAGCCATTTGAACTACAATCACTGTGAGTCTTTTGTTGTACTTTCTGAGAAATGTGGAAATTTAAATTTCTTTAAGTCCCATTTCTACATTTTAATGAGAATACCATGTGATTAAGTTGTCTTGGCCAGATCCAGGTTAAGTGGTAGTTGCTTGTGAAATTTTGCATTTACTGAAATCATGTGATACTAGATCACAGAAGTTTCCTGTATTTCTTGGAGGAAAAACCCTTACGGAATGTAAAGGAGCATTTTTCTTACCCTCACTTGCAGGGAATAGGGATTGTCATTCTGTACAGGAAGGCTAACCAAAGTTTAAAAAATAACCTCAGTGTAGATGTGTATGATTTTGTTTAGCTGTGTTAAAAGCTAATACATCCTGTTTTAATGTTCAGATATTTTGGGTCATCAGAGTGGTTATTTTTGTCACTGTTTTCCTAAATTTCTTCAATATCCTCTGTGTTACTTTCAGATGGGAAGAAACGTTTCATTGGCATCCGAATGCTGACAATAACACCTGCGTAAGTATCTTAGGAAGGTAACTATATGATCATGCACACAAGGTGTGGTCAGTAGTACCTCAGAACTTTATTCAGCTGTCATGACAAATGTCCAGAGAATCCAAAAGTGGACATCAGCTTCCCAGAAGTATGCAAATGTTTTAATGATATTGGTGAAATCTACATTCTGAGGCCTGGAAATTCTGTAAGTATTGATAGTGGTGGATGCCCTGTTGATAGCTGAGGGAAATTAGGAAGAGCCTGAACATGGATTTTGGTTCATGACAAGGACATCTGGAGTTACATGAGGTTTTAGGTAACATTTAAACAAGCTGCTGCTTTCAGGTGACTGTGAGTGCCAGTGACAGATCAGATGATGGACTATTTGATGCTGGTTTTATCAGTGCCAGTGGTGGCCATGTGATGTAAGATTTGGTGCCTAACCATTAGCAACTACTTTCTTTCCAGTTAAAATGCCAGACTAAAGCTCCATGCTAGCAAAGCCAGAATTAGGGACACACTCCTCCACTTCTTTACTCTTCCTTCTTACTCTGCTTTGTGTCTTGCCATTACCGAGATATATTCTGAGATAACAAATGAGGGCTCCTATGCCAATGTTCTTCCCCAGCATTAGGCACGTTTCCAATGTGGCAGTAGACTACAAAATTAAACAAGACAATTTCCAGCTGGGTTCATAGTAAAGCCATTTTTGTTTAGTGAGTTACACTGTTGCAGTCCTCTGGTAGGGGTCAGGTCCTCAGCTGGAATGAATCAATGTAATGGCATTAACATCACTGATGGAGAGAAACTTGGAATGTTCCTCTGTGTAACTGTGAATGTGATGTGAGATTTTACTCCTTTTGTGGCATCTAATGAAGCCATGTAAGATGTCTGCAGGCCTTCTTTCAGAAAAAGACCACTTTCCTTGGTGTGTTTGCTTTAGTAATTTAATTGTTAACTTCCCCAGTACAGTCAAATGAAGAGAAGCCACGTGCAGCCATTTTAGTTTGTTTTCCATCTACAAGACCCCAGTTGGCAGACAGTAGAGTAATCCATCCTTGATCTAAAACCTTTTTTATTCTAGAAATGGGTTTTAACCTACACTGTACACAGCCTGAAATGATGTCATCACCTCTGAATTGAGGGGATGTATTTTGCAGCTGGTTCCTGTCTTCTTTCTTTAGAAAGGGATTCACAAACAATTTCTGAAGAAGACTTGGTAAACTCACAATTCTGATCTATCTGCTGATTGAACTTATCAAAAGCTCTATTTTCTAGATAAAGACAAATTAAGAACGATTTGCACAATAAAAAAAAAAATTGTTAGCAAATTTCTGACCCATCACCAACTTAATTATTTGGGTAGAAATGTCTTTTGTGCCTGTACAGCACCTGGGACAGAGAGTGCAAAGACAGCCTTGTGCTCGTGTACAGGGCCCTCTGTGCTACTGCTACAGAGAGCAAAAGTCAGGTTCTTGCAGGAGAGGTATGAGACCATTAAGTAGCTTTGACTCTCTTAAAATCTAGGTAACTTGTTTAAATCCAGATTCCAATCCTCTACATTTTCATCACAGAACAAGAGGCAAGCAATTAATTGCTAAGTCTTTCCCCTCATCACAAAAAATTTAAAAATAAATAAATAAAGAATTTTGAATGCTTCTGCTTTTGTGGAACAATCAAATGCTATGTAACATTGTTCTTCTTTTAGCTTGGTGGAAGAACTGAAGCACAACAATCCTGATTTCCCTGATGTCAGAAGTGGAATTTACGTACATGAAGTTGTTCCAAACTCCCCTTCTCATAGGTATGTGGAGCACATTACTTTCTTCACCATATATTACCGTGTGTCACCACATCTCCAAATAGATACTAGTAAGTAATATTTTTACGTGTACTTAAGTAATTTCTCATACCATTCTTGATCTGTATTTAAACAATTAAAAATTGTGCCTTTAGGTTTAAAATACTTGTGCTAAGATTCTAGTCACATCTACAAAAGTAAAATATTTCAATATGAGACCTATTTAACCATGGAATTGTTTAGATTTGAAATTACACTTAAAATCATCAATCCAACTGTTAACCCACCACTAGCAAGGCTACCACTAAACCATGTCCCAAAGTGCCACATCTACACAACTTTTAAGTACCTCCAGAGATGGTGACTCAAACACTTCTCTGGGCAGTCTCTTCCAGTGCTCGAAAACTTTTTATGAAGAACTTTTTCAGAAATTTTTCCTAATATCGAATCTAAACATCCCCTGGTGCAACTTGAGGCACCCCAAATACAAAGAACAATTTTGATTTTTGTGATGTATGCTGAATATTGATAAATAGAAACTTGGATTAAGTTTAAACAGGAGACAGGATAGCAGTCACATAAGACGATGCTTCATCTTAGAGGAAGAGACTATTTGACAGAACAGTTGCAAAATAAGTAAAATATAACTAAAAATTATTTTAGGAATTATTAAAAAGTAATAAAAATAGCTATCCTGGATAGTGAAATAATTTGCCAGTACTTCAGCTGGTGCACTTTACTTGTCTTGAAATTTCGATGAGTTTAATTTCCAATAGTTGAAATACATACTGGAGACATAAATGCATTATCTCATAAATGGGTGAAGTTAAGTAAGTCAATCATAGATAAAGTATTTTCTATTTCTCCTTTGCTGTAGTTTTGTGGAAGTCAAAGGGAGAGTTAAACTTATTATTTTTGCTGTTTTAGAAGAAAATCCTCAATGAAAACATGCAAGCCTGATTTTGAATTTAGTGAGAACTACCTGTTATTCTTTTGCAGTCAAAAGGGGTGAACTTCCATTCAAAGGAAACTAAAACAAGTATCAATTTATCAAATCAGCAGAAGAAGTGGAAAATAGTCTTTGTACTTTTTCTCTGCATATTATGCATACTTACTGCCTTTTTTTCTTGCCTTTGCAGAGGAGGGATCCAGGATGGAGACATTATTGTGAAAGTCAATGGGCGTCCTTTGGTGACTTCCAGTGACCTGCAAGAGGCCGTGATGAATGAATCACCTCTACTACTTGAAGTTCGAAGAGGAAATGATGACTTGTTATTTAACATTGAGCCTGAAGTTGTCATGTAAATAGAAATGAGGAAGCTCTCACCATAATTAAACTCACTTATTCTGGAACACTAGATACCTCCTTTACAGCTACAGTAATTATACTTCCTGTTGACTAATGACAAGGTGGACTTACTTAATTGCCTGAGCCATTTCTGTACATAGTAGCTAGAATGACTTAAATGCCATTTATAGAAGATTTAAATTTCAAAGAAACTTAAGAACTGTCTTCTGGGGAGGAGGAGAAAACCAAATGGGTAGCTGGGGGTCCACTTCCAGTTCCTGCAGGTTCAGAGGAGATTCAGTTCTGGATTTTGAAAGTCCAAAATACTACTGGAAGTGAGGAAGCACATGAAAGGGGAAATTATTCTTAAAACTACAGTCATGACTGCAGCAGGTCCAAGTTTTCTATGTAACTTTTTCAATGTGAGCCTATTATTGGCACAGCTTGTATTTGTTCTTAGTGCTTCTATGCTCCATATCAATGCAGGTAGATTAAATCTGTAAATATCAAAAGGAGCAAAAATGGTATCAGGCTATAGAGTGTTGCACCTAGGTCATGCAATTTCAGAATATAGTAAATGATTCTTATAGAATTAATGCCTTATTATATATAAATCAAAACAATGTGCTGAACAAAGTTAAGTTTGAGAAAGTGCACAGTTTTTAAAGAATTTGATACAAACTACTTTTGCATTTTACTGTCAAGTTTTCCTGTAAAGTTGTTACACTACTTTTGGCTTGGACTGTGTATGTTTCTACTGTAAGGAGATTAAAGTTTACACAAATAATGTATTGGTGTAAACCTCTTTTAAAACAAGAAAGTCTTCCTTGCCTCTTCTGTCTGACTGGAAAAGATTCTCCCAAGAGAAAATTTTCTTAGAGAAAATTGGGCCCTGATGTTACGAAAACCCTTTGCATCCCTGTGATATAATCATGCTGCCCTTATTTAGACTATGTTTAGAAATGCTTTGCACACAATCCATTTATTTACACTGGTTTTTCCATATTTATAGTTGTGCTTTGATGCTGTTGTCCTCAGTTCCGCCTGTACGTGACAAGAAGCAGAAAGGAAGCACAATTAACCCTGTTTTACAGCTAGAACATGTGAGGCTTTTGTGTAATAAACCCAGAAAAGAAATTGCTAAGAGCTAAATCCAGCTCTCCTGTGTACCCTAAACCAAACAACTATCTTCTTCCTTAGCGAATATTGCTACAGTTCCCAAAGAGGCAGAGAAGCATTTCTATCTGGAGCATTTTCTGCTGCTTTCTAGGCTGGGTTCTTCTGTCTTTGTTACACTCTGCTGTCCCAAGGTTAACTTCTTTTTACATAAAGAACCTCACCTTTATGTTGCCATCATGTCTAGACTTTTTAGTTATACCAACTGACTTGTGTGTGACAAGCCTTGCATCTCTGGGTTTCCATGATGCCAGACATGTGGAAAAGAGCAACCTGTTCTCTCCTTGCTGGTTGGCTGTGATTGCAATTACACAGCTCAAAAGTGGATGGGGCATCTTCCTCCTACAAAGGAGTACTGTCTCTTTCCATCACGCACACACATTTAGTCTGTGCCTGTAATAATGGCATCACCCCCCTGCTGTCACTAAACAAAGAGATGTTTTCACCCCTGCAACAAGTGATGCTTAGTTGTAACTGTTGAATATTCCAACTCCTTTCAGTCAAGATACAACCTCAGCATACACATGTTTGGAATTTAGGATAACTGTGGCACACGGAAGGATGGCCAAAGCCAGGCCTATCCATCCATGTGTGCCATGCTGGTACCAACATTTTACAGTTTGTGAGGGGTGTTTGTTTGTGACCATTGAACAATATTAAAGAAATTAAAGTATTTCTAAGTTTATTGCTAATTTTTTTCAGATTTTGGCCAGGAATTTGTTTGGTAGGAAGACCCACAGAGTGATTAGCTTCTTTTATTGTAAGATAAGATTTTTGGCTTACTGGTAACACAGTGCTGATTTTGAAATAAATTGCATAACAACTCTTATTACAATAATACTGGATAGAGACTGGAACTGACATACCAGTATTAAAAATTGAATACACTGTTGTTGGTGCTGGCCAAGTGCCTTGGCCTTTTAATCAGGTCACTGTGTGGGGGGAGAAAGGCTGTTTCCTTACTCAACAAAAAATGTTGCACTCTACCAACAGTTCCTATTTTTTCTAAGCTGTCCCCAGAAACCTTGTGGGCTCACACATCACATCTAATGCTCTGCAAGTGCCCTTGCATTGTAGCAGATTTCACTCTGAGGTAATGAGGGTCAGGTGAGGTTCTTTTAGAAAGCAAGCATTGTCATTCCTTTTGGCCGCAGGAGCATCTGTATCATTTCATCTGTAGTGTGTCCCTTGACTGCTGAGACATGAGTAGATTTTATGAATCGCCACTTCTACCCCGATATCAGCCAGAACTGCAAAGGGTAATTACTCAAAGATAGAGTCAACACCTACTGATGCCAGCAGTTAACATTAAGTTTATGACCCAACCTTGATATTTCTTGTTCTTGGCTAAAAGAAGGAAAAATGGCAGACAACATCCCTTTAAAACAAAATGTTCTGGCAGCCTTTCTTTTATAAGCACTCACTGGACATGACTCTTACAAAAAATAAAAATATAAGGACCAAAATACAATCTTCATCTCTCAAAGGAACTGGACTGACAGCTACAGCTTTTCCAAATCAAATTTGGGTCATTGACCTCATTATTTCTGCTAGGCCTAATCAGCAGAATAAGGAAAGAGACCACTAATGGCAATATGAAAGACATGAGTTTTTCAGGATGCTTCTGTGCTGCAGCCCAGCAAGGCCCTCAGTGGGAGCTGCATGGTCCTACCAGCAAGCAGAGCTCCCTCTAACCTCTGCCTGCAGTGGGGCTGAGCAAGGTAACAACTTCTTAGGCTCAATGTTCAGTGGAAAAAACAAATGCACAATAAAGTATCATTCCTAAGCAGAAATGGTGCCTGTTAAGACAAAGTATGGGTGGAACAGAAAATAGCACAGAATAACAAGAAATAACCATATCCTTAGGAAAAAAAAAATAAAAGAAAGTAGGTCAGTTACTTTCTTTCCTCTACCTAGATGAGCATGACACTGGGCCAGACTGCTGTGCAGCTTCCAGGTACTTGAAGATCTATTTCTGCAAGGGATGACGTCTTACAACTCTGTACCCTCAGAGCAGTATAGGATGGGTAACATCCCAAAACACCAGTGACTCTCCCTAAGAGGAACCAGTAACAGAGATAGAGCCTTTAGACTGTAGTCAGTGTGGCACTCATTTTGTCACCTTCTCTGAACCCCACAATGCAGCTCCTATGGCTGATTATTTGTGCTTCCCCCCCTATGAATGCTCTGACACATTTGTTCCTCTGATATTGGTTAAAAATGTCACTTGAAAGAGAAAGGGGCATTTTCCATTTGGAAGCAAGATAAAATGAGGGAATGCCCTTACAGGGAATCCTGTACCTGGCAAGGAACTGGGCATGAAATGAGGTGTATGAGTCTCCGGGCTTGCCAGCACTCATGCTTTTACACTTGCCTGTGTGTAACAGCAAGCTGGTGATTTTCAGGCTGTGGCTGCTGTGTTGTCCAGAGCAATATCATGGTTCAGCAATTGTACCTGCTGCAGCTCCAGGAATTTTGGCCTATGGAGATCTGAAAAGTCTTGAAAAGGCAACAGATATGTGAGTTACTGGGGAACATCAGTGGTCACACAGAAAATCAGTGCATGGTAGCTCTTCTTGACAATCTGCTCTCCACTTGCTGTTCTGTATGTTCTGCACAACCACACAGCCAGCAGTCCCTCCTTTCTGCACATCTCCTGGGACTGCCTCTGCTCTGTTTGCTCTTCTCCTATGGCTTTGCACCAGCTAGTCCATACCACCATATATCCCAGACAGTGCTCTCACACTCTTTTAAGTTTGTTTTGACTACTTGTTTCATGCTTGAGGCTTTATTGGTTTAGCAGAAATCAGGAAGAAGGGGGATTTTTTTTGTTATTATTTCCCAAGCTCTAAAGTCTGGAGTGCTGTGCCAAGCATCTTAAGTCCATAGCAAAATACTAGGGCAGTGGGTTGATGAAAAGTTTATTTAACCACAAGACACTGCAGTATATAGAAGGTGGTGTTGCCCATTTAGGCAGCACCAGCCAGGAACTGATGTTTAAAGACTTAAAAGGCTGAGGGCTTACCCCAAAGGAGGTGTGTATGGACAGGATGGGTATGCTTGCTGTACCCACATTCAGGACTGAAGTCTGAGGACTACTTTGAAGCAGGAAGAAGACTTAAAAAAATAAGGGAAAGGGAGGTTAGCATGTTTATTTTATTCCCTTTATTTACTTGGCTTTCTGTAATCTTCACTTAACTGGACATGCCCAGGGAAAGCCTCCAGCACTCTGTTTATTCTGATCCCTATTCCCACAGTAGCAGACTATTTTTGCAACTTTGGTGTACTACAAATAGGAGATTTGGTCTTTTATTCAGTCTTCCCCAGTGCTAGTGTCAGCAGGACATCGTAGTGAAGCTCTGCTGTAAAACTTTCCAGGTTGATGCTATGGGCGGTAAAACAAGGCAGAAAGAAAATGCACTGGCAGTTAAGGCAGAGTTTCTTAGAAGACCTTGGTGGCTGGTCCAATTCTCTCTCTTCTACCAAACATTAGAGGCAACGTTATATTTCATTTTTCTACTCAAAAATGCACAACACTGTACAGCAGTGGGGAGAACAGAGCATGGCACAAGAAAGGACCTTCAGGCTGCAACACAAACAAACAAACAAAAAAACCCCCCAAAAAACCAACCAAACATAAAAAAAAACAACCAAAGAGGAAAAATGTATTTGTTTTTTCCTCTTTTGATTTTAATCCTCCGGGCAAAAAGGTCAGACAATGCAGGTCTGCCTCCCATCCTCCCTTTCTTTTACCCTCCCTTTCTGTCAAAAGGCTTCCCCCAAGACTGTGAGAATATGTCAATATTCAACAGCATTTTCCCTATAAAGATCTCTGGAGAATAACAGAAGCAATTGCTTGTCTTTCTTTCTTCAACAAACACTGGCCAGGCCTTCACAAACAGTCAACTGAGGCATAGTCAGAAAAAAACAAGTTCTTAAAGGAAGCAGCCGCCAAGGAAAACAATTGGGCAGCACGAGGGGTTTGGTGACGCAGCTGCACAGCTGCCAAGTTCAGTGACTTCCCAACTGCCTCCGTCTGAAGCTGTGCTCCTCTATGAAATGATCTTACCTCCATTACTGTAAATAGCTGGGCACGACGATTTGATACTTGAAATCTCAGCTTGGGAAAAAAGAAAAGCAAAACCTAACAACTAACCCAACACACAACAAGAAAACAAAAAGCCTTCAGGTGTCTTCTCAGTAAGGTCCTAAATGTCAAAGAGAGACGGAAGAAAGTGTGGTGCTAATGCTATTGAAGATCATTTTCTAACATCTCTGTTGGTCAAGAGGATGTGCAGCACTACAACAGTAGTGCCAACTCTTCTGTGGGAAGAAGTCCCCCTTAGGGTTGGTGTCACGTAGAGTGCTGGTAATTTCATTTTACCTACCTGGCTAGATGTTCCTTAGAAACAAGGGGAAAAAAAACAGTAGCTTCCCTCTTCTCAAAAAGTAGAGGTTCAAAATGAGTCCAAAAAGTTTGTATCCTAAATATGTTTTCTATAAAACCTCCTTCCTGTGAAGAGGCCTGAATTGATGTACATGTCTGCACTGCACAAATCCCAGATTAGGTGAGATGACTTTCAACCCTATAATCTTAAACCAGATTACAGATAATGAACATTTCATCTTTGGTAACTAGCTAAAATTCAACCTTAATTCTGAAAAAATGAAAAAAACATCTCCACTTTGTTTTTTTTCCAGCAGAAGTAAATTGTAAATTCTGTGTCAATGGGAGAAATGTAATTTCTGAGTTTGGCAATGTGATTTTTCACAGCATCGTGTAGGTTGGGATAGATTTTCCAACTGAAGGTAGCAAAATGTTGGCTCCTGCCTTGGTCAGGTGTTAAGCTCACTACACCGCAACATGCCCAGCACAGCCACCTAACAGGAGTTATCTGATCAGAATTTGAAATGCATTAATTACACTTGCCTTTCCAGCTGTTTTACCTCGAAAGCTGTTTATTTCCTGTCTACAAATTAAGATGCAAGGGACATAGGAGAATACACCTAAACCAGCAGAAACGCTCCCAAGTAACTTTTTTATGTAAATAAAAATATCTGAGCTTGGAAGTCTGTTATGTTGGTCTGTCTATTGTAGGACATCAGTACTCTGTTCCCATCTGAAAGTTATGCATGTCACCTACTGCAAGCTCTGGAAAATGAGCTACGGCTTACATTAGGGGCATAAAGCTGCCAGTTGTGCCTCTACAGAAACACTTCAACATCTGAAATATGTTACTCCCCTGGGATTAAATATTGCCATTCTGGTGTACTAAAATATTGCCATTCTGGCCCATAAATTTTCCAGTGAAATCCCCCTTTTAGGGAAAAGTAGAGACACTTTTGTGGTGGTTTAAGGGAGTTCTGATGTTTTGAAAAGCTCTTTACAGCTTCTCAGTGCTTTGGGATGTCAGATGTCATATGAAGAAGAGAAATCAGTGGGCAGAATCTGAGAAAGGGATGAGAGGTGCAATGATGAACATATTCCATTATATCACAAGTTTCCCCCAAAAGATCTGTACATATGGTCTATGTTTTTGCTGGTTTTGTTGCAGTAAATTTTCTCAGTGCTTCTGATCTTTTTTAAGGAAAAGTTATCTGACTTATTGCTGTTCAGTACTGTGTTGCACTGTTTCTGGTTTTGTTTTGTTTGGGTTTTGTTTGTGGTTTTATTTGGGGGGGCTTGTTTGTTTGTTTATTGGGTGTTGGTTCGTGGTTTTTTTGCTTCACATCTGTAGAAGCAGCTGCAGTAACAGGCAGACACAGGGGTAAATTCTGGTAAACTGAAATTAAGCAGCCTCTGAAAGCAGCCTGGCAAAGTTCTGTCTATCACCACTCCCCTTTAGAATAAAATAAGCTTTTCTACAGCTTACTTATGCCATTAAAACAACTTAATATTTGTGTTGAAAAGAAAAACACTAATCTTTACACATCTTACTCTGGTAGGCATTATAGATTTGTCTTTAATTGGAACAATATTTGAAACACTTACTTTTGAAACTGGTTTTGGGTAGATTTATGTAATCCTACTGGGTGCTGCGGGCCCCTTTATGTGACTGTGAAGGCTGTGAGAGTTTGCAGCACTTGCTGTTAGTTACAGCAGCTGGGGAGAAGTTATATCCCCCCCAGCTTGCTGATGGCAGAGAGCTTCCTTATCCACTTCCATCTGACCAGGTTTGAAAATGTGCTGAAAATGTGCTGCTAAATCAGTACAAAATATAATTTCTTTTTTCTCCAGAAAATTCTGACTCCTGTTTAAAGCCACCTACATTCCTCTAACATGTAAAAAATTGCTGTAGTTATCGTTCAGGTCAGTGAGGTTTGAGGGATAAATGCAGAGATTCTTAAGCTTCAGGTGGTCAGGGAGGTAGCAAGTTACACAGTTAAGAAGATCTTAGATTTTGAACAAGAGCAACTCAGCACATTTTCATTTTTTATGTGCAACACAGGTTTATAGTCACAGATATACCCTCTGTGAAATCCAGTCTCTGTGGTCTTTTTTATTTTTAGAGGAAAAAAAAAAAAAAGAAAAGAGAAGTCAAAGAGTGAAAAATGAGCTCCCTACCATCCTGCCTGCTCTATTAGCATGGAGGCAAATGAAGGAGAAGAGAAAAGCAATCGTGGCCTGAAGCTCAGCTTGCCCTTCCTGGGGTTAGGAGTGGTCGGATGAAGCAGAGGTTTACTTAGCTGTCTATGTCTTTACACAGTCCCATTCCCATGGCATTTGAGGTCCAGAATCTCCAGAAGATGTAGGTGGTATGCCATGAATACCTTATAGATTACATGATTCGCTGTGTGTGGCTTTTGGGTACTGCATTTCCTGGAGACTGACCATAAGACGAAATTTATATGCGTGTGGCAGTATCTGACACCACAGCACTGGTTTGTGTCCTGATTTAGGGGAGAAAATGTCAGAATGTAAACATCTTTCTTGGATCAAAGATTTCCCTCAAGTTCATCTCACTGCTTCGAATTACAGTGACACATTTTGAGATTCATTTATCTCCCTACAAACAGGGCAGCAGCTCAGACAGAAAGAAAATAAAATTATTTACAACTCAGACCAAACAGAGAAGGTAAGGCAAGAGGTGAGATTTTTATTGCACAAATTATAAAGCACAGAAATTTGTTATTAAGCTGATTACGTATCTGAATCCTAGACTTTGTGCGAGTAGTAGGTAAAGAAATCTCAACAACATGTGGCAAGGTAAAGACAACAATCACAAGCATATTTTGATAAGGTACACAATTACTCAAATTTTTAATGGCAGCTCTACATTAATAATAATAATTTAAAAAATGCATTTTCACTCTATAGTAAGCATCTGAAGCTAAAACCACACCGTTTTGAGAATCTGCTACACGCCCAGCTTTTATATGTATACAAAATAGGAAAGTTCTTCATGAAATTAAGGCTAACTGCTTAGTGATGTGCAGCAGAAGTCTTTCTGCTCTTAGGAGCAAAAAATACTCAGCTCATTCTTACTGATAATTTTCCACCTTTAATTGTGCCAACATTAACAAATAGAAAGCCATATTGATTTTAATGTACTACACAGGGTAGGTTTGGTTTAGACTGAAGTTTTCCACAAGAAACAGAAAAGAAAAACTTAGCCAGTGTGCTATTTAACTTCCTTTTGTGTGTGTGTGTGTGTGTGTGTGTGTGCAGAGATTAGGAGGATTAGGAAAGGGGGTGTTAGTGCCATAGAGGGTGTTTTGGGTTAAACCCAAGACCTAATCCCACGGCTGTAGCAATAGTATTTTGAAAAATCATTTTTCAGCTGCTATGGTAAATGTTTCTAAAAACAGAGGAGAGGTTTATAGTCTGTTACAACAATGAATCAAAATAACTTTGCTCATTTTCCATTCTAAGTCTCATGAGCCTTGGTAAACACCATGCTGGTTCATTCGAAACAGGAGAATAATTGACAACATAGTGCAACTAAAAACCTGAAAGAGAAAACAGGTAGATTAATCATCCATCAAATTAATAATCATCTGCTTCTCAGTTCCAGACACTGGAGCTGCATCTGCTTAACAAATAAACTGTCTGTGGGTCCAGCACAAGTACACCATAGAAACCTAGGGTCTGATCCTAAAATCTGGGAAGGGAAAAATATGCTTGAAGTTAAGCACATGATTAATACATTAGTGAACACTGAAATCTGGTCCATGCTGGAATTCTCATGTTGCGAATACTAAAAAGATCCCTCCAAATCTCTGTGAGTGAGTGATCATGATTTGCCAACATGTATTTCATTGGCAGCAAGCCCATAATAGCTCTGAATTATGAGTGATGAAGACAGTAACACACACACCTAATTCAGTCCAGGCTATGGATGGCTATAAAACATACACTGTGTATTCGTTTTGCATGTGCATATGCAGTCTGTACTAATATAAGATGCAAAAAGTAGAAATTAATATAAATTAGGATATAAAAATTGTAGGAACATTCACCAGGGAAATAAAAGATGAATTTTGTAGCTTGCAGACATTAAAAAATCTGGTTCTAAGAACTTTAGGAGTGCTATTCTTATCCTTGATCAGTTAAAAGCACGGCTGGAATTATTGGCATTAGTGCAGAAAACAGTGTGTAACAGATATTTGCTTCTGTGATTAGTACAGATGTATTGTCAAATGAGATAGCACTAAATGTGACAGTCAGATCATATGATAACACTGTAATACTTTACAGTTCAACAGTAGTTGAGGATAAAGTTAGACAGCTTTATCTAGAGCTAAGGCTTTTTGTTCCTTTTTTTTCCCCTTTTCATTCTTTTTTTCCCCATTTTTCTCCTCCCTCATTTTATCATCAAATTCAAATAAGTTTTAGCTGTTTAAAAAATTGTCTAAACTGTCTAATAGTTCAAGTTCTCTTTCAGTAAATCTTTGAACTATGGTGATGCTTCATGAATAGCTCCAAATGAGACTGGAAGATCTCTGAGAGTTTTAAGGGCTTCTAATTGATGAATATATAAATAAGCATCAGAGTATAGATTTTGATGCAATTTTTAAGTCAGAGTAATAGCTTTGCATCTGATAAAACGAACTGAAATTGTAAATTATAAATGTCTGGAATTAAGATGATGATTTTGATTGCATTTTGTGCAAACCACAAGAAGGAGAATCAGTGGCAGTAAGAGGGCAAGGGAGGAGGTGGCT
This sequence comes from Grallaria varia, assembly GCA_013396735.1. NCBI lineage: Eukaryota > Metazoa > Chordata > Aves > Passeriformes > Formicariidae > Grallaria > Grallaria varia. The sequence continues at coordinate 1,708,219 of VWZG01008799.1, read as the reverse complement.
GTGGTAAATTAGCCCATTTTTTCAGATAAAATGTTTTCTGCAACTTTTTTGAAAATAAGGGGTTTGCTGTTTAAATCTATTGCAGACTGTGATCAGTGCTGGACTGGTTGTTCAACTCTTCCTCTGCTTCGGTTTCTGTATCCATTAGATGTGACTGGTAACAATACTAACACGAAGCACCCCGAAAGCTCAGGAAAATAAGATTATGCTATCAAATTGCAAGTACTGTCTTTGTGTGAGTTAAAACAATGAGATTCAATGAGCCTGTGTGGTGTCCCAGAAGACAGACGTCTAAGTGGACATTGCATCCTCTCTGATGTTCTCACTGAAACCTTAGCTCATGGCTGTGAATATGAACGTCTATAGATGTCTGAATTTAGTGCCTCAGCAGGGTAAAGACAACATGCCCAGTTAGTCAGGGTGTAGTCTCGAAGCATCCTAATGTTTAATTTGGACTGAGTTTTCAGCTGACAGTTTAAATTTCAATTTTTTTTTTGTTTGGTGTTTTTGGTTTGTTTTTTTTTAGTCCTCATAAGTCACCTTCCATTTTCCAACATGTTTTGTTTTTCTGGCTTAAATTCATACTCTGTTTGCCTTTTACCATAAAGAATCAATGTTGGTAGTATTTTTTTTTTCTTTTATATATGTTTTCTTTGTGTGTCAAGTCTCAACTAGAAAATTATCATGGGATGTTAAGATTCTTGTAATTTAAAGACAGAATAATAAATATAAAATTTAAGTATCCCTTAGAACATTTCTTCTCTAACCTTTGTAAGTCAGTGCCATGCTTTGTGTCACAGGAAAAACTTAAAGCTAATACATCAAACAAGATAAATTCAACCTTGCCAGAAGATCCTCCACTTGGTTATATCTTTTGAGATGAAATGTCCAGGGCTTGAGTCAAAACCTGGAGAAGTTAAAGGGCAAGGATGCTCTCCATTTTTTAATAGAGCTTGGAGAAAAAAAATCCCAAATGGGTTCCAATGGGAAACACTTTGTGAACTGTCATCTGCTGCTCTCTTAATTATACGATACAAAAAACTTGGGGTAACTTATGAAAGATATTTTCATTAATATTTAGTCATATAGGCTCATTAATTTGATCTGTTGCCATCCAAATAAACAAGTAGCAAGTAAAGGCACATCCTTGGGGTTGGAACTATATGAGGTTTAAGGCCCCTTCCAGTCCAAGCCATTCTAAGATTCTATGAGTTACTCATATCTATAAGCTGTATCCAGACCTTGAAAGGTGATGTGTCTCCCAAACTGTGTTCAACCAGGTGGGAGTCAGTCCACAGTCAGTGGCTCTACTGACAGTGCTGTGGAATAATGAATCAGTGTGCAAAAATTGTGCCCGTGTTGACAGATCTTATCTGCACAACCACAGCAAATATTTGTCTGAAAATGTTGGCTTTTTGGAAAACAGCCTCCATTGTCAGCCAGCTACAAAGTAACTCAACACTACAACAACCAGGAACAGGAGAAACCCCCATAAGCAGCTTTGCACATATTTTGATTCTGGAACATCTGAAATATCTGAGGACTGTTGAGGTGTTTGAGCCATGAAAACCAGCTCTTAAGGTGTGCTAGAAGTGGCTAAATACGAATCACCAGTCAGGCTCCTCGTAAATGTGTTAGAAAGCAGAATATGCATAGACTGGTGGATATTCTCTATTTTTTATACATGGATTAATAGAGAAGCAGGTGATTTTAATATAAGGCTAGTAATCTGTGCACATTATGGTGTATAAGCTCATTAGGCAGCTATTTTGAGACTGGCAAGATTTCTGAGCAAGCTGGTTTTGAGGAGGAAAATAGAAGACAAGATTTATTCCATTTTCTTTGATTCCTCAAGATGCAAGAAATCATACAGCCTTTCTGCTACTAAAGTATTTAGAAGGCCCATTAGGGATCATGCTAAAGCTGTATGTTTTGTGCTTCACCAATTCGGTCAGGTTGTCAAATTAATGTCTAATTTTGTTATCCCTGTCTTTCCACTCCCACCCATTGCTTTTTGCCAAATTGAGCTTTCCAAATGGTTGCAGCAGACAAGCCTGGGGAAATGTCAAGCAAAGAAAGGGAGGATTTATGAACAGAAAAATCTGACAAATTCTAACTTTTTAACAAGAGTAGCTACATTGTTATTACCTATATTAAATACTGTAAGTCAGAGGAGGATGTAGTGAGGTAAGATTTATTCATTAGCTTATGATGAAATAAAGGTAAATAAAAAAATTCTCTATAGGAAGGAAAACAGTAGATTTTTTTAAAAGAAACTTTTTTTTTTGAAAAACCACCATTATATGATAAATATTGATTTTATTTTCAGTCATGATGATGAGAAGCAGTATGAAAAAGGCAAAGAGTAAATCCAGACACCAGTCAATCCCTTCCATATTTGTTGCAACCGCAGATAAATCTTTATGATTATCTTGCAAGTTGTTGAGAAATGGACTAAGAGCAACAAAGCCCTTTTGCATTTATCATGACACAGCTATAATTTTATGTGAAAGAGTGACATGGATTTGAGCCAAGTAGCCAGCTGGAAAACATACAGCCAATTACTTGGTTGACTCCTTTTGAAGAAACAAAGCTAAAAGTGTTCAGATCCCTTTGAAACATTGCAAGAATCAGCTGCAGATACATCAAACCAAACAGAGGACAGTCTTGTTCTGGCCTGGCCTTGCCTGTCCTAATCCTATCCTCATCCTAATCCTATCCCAATACTATCCTAATCATATCCTATAACCATCCTAATCCTAATCCTAATCCTAACACTAATAAACCATAATATCAATCCCAATCCTAATCTCAATCATAATCTTAATCCCAACCATATCACAGTCCTAATCCTAATCCCATACATAATCTTAACCCCAACCAAATCATAATCTTAATCCCAACCCTATCATAATCCTAATCCCATCAATAATCTTAATCCCAACAGCAATCATAATCTTAATCCCAATTTTAATAATAATCCTGATACCATTCCCAATACTAATCTTAATCCCAATCCCAATCCTAATCCTAATCTTATTCTTAATCTCAGCCATAATCTTAGATTTAATACTAATTTTAATCCCAATCCCAATCCTAATCCTAATCTTATTCTTAATCCCAGCCATAATCTTAGATTTAATACTAATCTTAATCCCAATCCCAATCCTAATCCTAATCTTATTCTTAATACCAGCCATAATCTTAGATTTAATACTAATCTTAATCCCAATCCCATCCTAATCCTATTTTATACTAATACTGTCCTAATCCTATTTTAACCTAATCCTATCCTAATCCTATTTTATCCTAATCCTATCCTATCCATTTCCTATGTCCTACCCTACCCTATCCTATCCTACCCCTAATTTATGTCTTGTTCTGTCCTATCCTGACCTGATTTGACCTTATTTTGGTAATAAACAAAAATGAAACTAGTCAGTTGGAAGGTGTCACTCTGTTGCTCTTCTCAAGGAGTGCATACTGTTGGTAACTGTAAATTATGTAATGGTCTGTGGTTTTTAGCTGAAAAAAACAGAGTAAGTTTAACCTCTAAGAAAATGTTGTCCTCAAGTCAGAGGAGTTTTATCCTGATTGGGATGAATTTCAGAACAGTTTAGGTGTATCCTGAATTTTAGTCATTGAATCATAGAAACATTTAGGTTGAAAAGACCTCCAAGATTATTGAATCCAACCATTAACCCAGCACTGCCAAGTCTACCACTAAATCGTGTCCCTAAGTGTCACATCTACATATCTTTTAGATACTTCTAGGGATGGTGACTCCCCGCTTCCCTGACCAGCCAATTCCAGTACTAGACAACTCTTTGTTTAATGGAAGTTATCTCAAGAATCAAAGTGATAACCTTCTATTCAAAATACCAGATCCAATGTATAATTAGAATAAAATGCAAGAGAAAAATCTGGGCCCAGGCTCTAATAGTGTGAGAGCCTGTCATTCTACCTCTGACATATAAATACAGAACTAACAAAATTATATTTTCAATACTAATGCTGCAGCAGGATAAGATTTGAATCAACAACAAAGACAGTTTCATAAAATTTGTTGTGGAGGGGGATGTATTGATAGAAACATCCAAATGCAGTGATTGCCCCTAGCCTCTAATAGCCTGGAGATGCATTTTTTCGTACACAATGGAATTATTCTTATGACATCTCTTGCAACAGTATCTTGTTCAAACAGGAACTGAATATGAAATAGATATATCTTTTTAACTCTATAAATTATGGCAACTGTTTCTTTATAGCAGATATTTTGTTCCTCTGGGTGAATCTTCCACTTTGAGGTGGCCTTTTGTAACAATGATTTTTAAAATCTTTGGCTGAAAAGTGAGAAACTAACCCATAACATCATAGCCTTGAATCTTAAGGCTGTACTTACTTCTGCAATTAGATCAGATCTTTTTCCAGTTACTTTTCTAAATCCATGTATGGTGATACAGAAGGTAGTATGACCAATAATGAAAGTTTAAAAAGACTTCAACAGAATAGCTTTAATCCGATCCTAAATAGTGTGTAATAAAATTCTATCCTTTTGCAAAGTTATCAGATCTCAGAAAAGAACCTTTACACCCCCAGTTGCCAGTTCCAAATAAAGTAGACATGGTACTGATAAGACCATTATTAGGATTTTCCTTTCTGGGGCATAAATGAATTCAGATTCCTTCTTGAAAACTAGACATCTTAGTGCTGCATGTACCGCAGTGACTTGGGTCCCTTTCCTACTGCGCACTGGAACTGCTTCAGAGCAACAACTGACTCCTCTGTGTGTGCAGCCTGCAGCCCAGCTACTACTGAGCTCTAAATAAGTGCATTGACTCACACACTCACTCTGACTTAGCCTGAGTCTGTGGTTTAATAGATTTCTCAAAAGCTTTGAGAATTTAGTCTGAGATTTTTTGCATGCCTGGCATACGGCTTAACATGCAAGCAAGAGTGTGGGAATAACTTTTTTGCCCACTTCTCCTTCATCAATAGTAAAAGACTTCATCTGTGAAATTTTCTAGCATAGGCCAGAGTGCAGCAGCAGAACCACAGAAGTAGAAGTCAGTGAACAGAAGCAGTCATGGACTGAGCAGTTCTGGGATCAGTGCTACAGCTTACCTAGAAACCTTCATCTTCATTTCAGCTTCCCTGATCCTCTGTTGAAGGGTTTATCCCACTGTGGGCTCTGAGCAGGATCTGCCAGTCCACCCTATACAGCAGATGTGCTGCGCTCTGCAATGTGCTTACGCATTAAGAACAAGGAGGGACAGCAATTGCCTCACTTTTGTACTTACTGGAACATGAATGCTGTGGAAAGGTTTGGGGTTTTTTTGTTGGTTGTTTGGGTTTGTTTGGGTTTTTTCCATATCTCCTACTTCTTCTTTTCCACACAGGAGAAGGATTTTAGTCCATTCAGACTGATTGACCTTTAAGGTCTCAACAGCTCCCTTTTATGAATTACAACAAATGCATTAGCTAATTGCACTGGAAATAAGAAGAGGAAAATTACTCAATGTCCAGTGAATGCTGTGTGATTCCTGCCCCAAAGGGAAAACCAAAACCTGATCGGATCATATTATGAGAATGGGGGAGAAACTATATTGAGTAAATCTTAACTGAGATTAGGGACATCTCTCCTCAAGTGCCATCAAGCTGAGAAGCATCTAAACTTCAAAGATGTGCAGCCTACTGCTGCATCTCTGCATCTATCCTATGTCAATGCAATTGTGATGAGACTTAAGTATATAATACATCAAAATCTATGTAGCATTTCAGTCACTGCTCCAAGCCTGCTCCTGTAGCTGTTCTTGAAAAAGTGCTATGCTAGGACATTTTCTGGTTTCTTCTTGTGTTTTCCTCTTTAAAAAAAAAGACCAAATAACCAAAACATGTTTAGGAGGGATATGCCCTGTCAATGTAACTGTTCCTTGTAACTATTACACCTGCCCAAGAAATGTGGAATCAGGCTTTGATTACATTCATTCGTTAAGGGAGTTCAGGTTAACATCTCTCACCACCTAGTAAATTGGCTTAACTAAATCATTGGTAGAGAATATGGCAGAGACTGTTCTTTTTTGAAAAAAAGTGGTTTAAGAGTTTCTGAAGAAGGGCACAGTAAGAAGCATGACCTTAGCTTAGTTGGCTGTGCGACCTAGGCATCATCCTGGGGTCTTAGTGAATTTTATCCAAAGATAGTTTTAATGGGATGATTCTCAGGTGCTTGGGACATAGCAAAGCAGGTCACCGGGACAAAAATTCCCTGTGTTATTGTCAGCTTTAGAGCTTTATTCCATCCACACAATTTTTTTTTTTTTTAGTTGTGCTTAATTGTTGGCCATTTTTAGAGAGCTTTCCCCAAGGATAATGGAAGTGAGCCCTGAATGGAACAAAGTCTTAAATCAATGTGAAATGCTTTCAGAAAGAGGTGGTATATACACATCCTTTCTTCTTTGTGGGTGGCTCCAGAGAATAACGATCCTACTTCTTATACAGAGGCAAAAGGGCAAGACGGGAAAAAATCTGACCCAACTGTAAGCATCGCTGTGAGCAGATCAGGGGGAGGAGGGTAATGCAAACAGTTCCATAAGATGGGAGTCACTTTATTGAAAGCAGCTGGCAGGCAGAGAAATAGGATATTTTGGCACCATCAGAAACTTTATCAAGACTTAGCCATGTAAGGCTGCATTGATTGTTATTTATAGCATCAGCTTAGAGGGGGTATGGAAATTATACCAGGAACCTCATTAGTATCAGCATGAGAGCTGTGGCCAATCTTTCTGCTCTAGTGACTGTATTCATTCCATAACACAGATAGAGCAGGCAGCCAGAGGGCAATCTTCTCAGTGGCTTTCAGCTTTGTTATGGAGGAAACATGTAAAAATGGAGAGCAACTGCGATAATGAGTGTGTTCTCTAGAGTCACAGTCATGCTGCCACCCCACCTGCCTTTCTCTTGAGTGGAAAGCAGATTTCTCTTTCCCTCAGAAATTAAGTCATTGGAAAGGGGAGTTTCTAGATAGAGCTTTAAAAATCTGTTATTGTTTTTGTCAGAGGAGAGTGTACGATAAACAGAAACAGTCAAGGAATGACCTATGCCACCAGCAGATGTCCAAGTGATAAACTGTGTGGCAAAACGTGGCATGAAATGGTTTTAATTGTAAACCTCTTCTCAATTTGAGGATGTGTCAGTTTTGCAGGCGCTCATTTTCTTTAACTAGGTCATCTGACAGTGAGCCAAATCAAAGAGATGGCTGATTGTTTAAATGAAGATGCTGCCAATTGCTGATATTGCCTTTATGATACAAATACCACTGTACAGATCTGACTTACCCCTAATTTTCAGGTAGTCTGTTTGTTCTATGGTCTCATTTTGAAAATTTGCTGTGCTTATGGGTTTTGCTTCAAAAAGCTCTTATTCAGGTCTGAGCAGCTGGTGTGTCTGTCCCACTATCTCTTGTCAATGGAAAAGCTAAAAGAGACACTGTTTTCAAAGGGTTTGAAGGACTGGTATGTACCTTTGAGGGCTTTGGTACTTTTTTTGCAGACTGGATCACCAGAGAATTACAGAAGGGACAGACTGAACTTGAGGAGTCTCAGTCTATATAAAGAGCAGAGCTGCAAAAATGTTATGGAAAAGAAAAATCATGGCATGAAGTGTAGAATTTTCCCTATGTGCTTGCTACTGCTTATTGTCTGCATTTAATAACTTATCCAGATTTTTAAAATTCAAACTCTTTTGCAATATGACTTTATTCTACTAGTGTTATATCAGGTAGGTTGAGTGGAAAAAGATATGCAAGAGCACTATATTTTGAAATTCTGCGTTCCTGTGGGAGTCTGTTAATTTTCAAAGGTTGTAGTTTGTGCTCTAACTGAACAACTGGGATAAAAGTTAAGAGCCTGATACTTTTGAATATTATGCCTTAGCTAAATTGGATTTAAAGTTGTTGGGTTTTTTAATCAAGGTTTATTTTGCATTCTGTATGGGCCTTATTTGTTTTGTTTACTAGACTCTTTATTGATAGTAAACCAAGAGATAAAGTGCCCATGAAATACAGCCATGTCATTGAAACATCTGACTTAACTCGGCTCTCCAGCTTGGTGCAGTCATTCCTAATTGCTTTACCTCTGAACTTTTCTTCTCTGTGAATTAACTACCCAGGAAAACTTATCCTGACAGCCTCACTCATATCTGGAGTTCTATCATGTTCAGCCAGTGCATCCTTCCAATTTTTTTTTCTTTCAGAATGAATGACAATTTAGTACATTTAGTACATTTTCTTTTCCAAAATATATAGGCCTTGGATATGATATTTTTGGGTGTGATTTTTATATGCAAATTTGTTTTCTCCTTTTTAATAACGTTCTAATCTGATCTATCCTTTGCAATGGCTCCCTCTGAGTCTTTGTAAGGGTTAATTAGATATGCTACAACAAATACACATCTGAATTGGCACTTTAAAATTTATTCTTCTTATTTGTTTCCCCTTATGGCTAAAAATCAGACGGAGAAACATCACTTATTTTGAAAAGACTGAATGGCATCTTTTTGTTCATTGCCAGTGCAGAGATCCTTCTGCATCATTTATCTACAACATTGCTTCCTGTCCTGGACATTATTACATTTGCAGACCAACTTGAGGATTCCTAGAATGCATTTTTACTGAGAAATTACCTGCAATGTGCATTTGTCTGTGATTCTGAAAGAATGTCTTTTATTCCCTGGTAGTGTTTTATGGTATTGCATTTAAGACTGGGCCTCTACCATCAGAAATTTCCAACCGCCCAGAGACCTTTTAAACCTATTCTCTTGTAAGCTGTCAATAGGTGACTGTAGTAATGTAATCTTGTGTTTTCTGGGCCACAGCTGTTGAAAAGGGAATCACCCCGTTATTCCCCAATGAGGTCTTAAAGAATGAGAGAGGATTGGGTGGTTTCTGGTGACTGCACTTGAAGTGCACCAGACAGACGTTAAACATCCTGTGCCTCCCATTTGCATAAACATTGGTTTGCAAATCACTTGGGTCAGTAGTCTTGAAAATCCTCAGCAACCACCTGGTTACCATTAGGAATTAGATGTACAGGCCTAACTTCAGGGCATGAGTGAGATGTGGGTTCAGGATGGTGCCCAGGCTCTGACCAACACCTGAACTGGCAGCCAAAGGGATGCTCGTCTCACAGCACTTGACACGGGCAGAGGGAGGGGAGCAGAACATCAAAGGGACCAGTAATGAGGGTCAACAGAAGTGTATTTGTATCTTTTAAGTCATCATGCCTTTTAATTCCTTAAATATTGAGATGGAATACAGAACCGCAAAAGAGAGGTTTCTGCTTTCCAGAAGAAAATTATCTTTCCTACATGAATACTTCTAAAACCTTCTTGTGACATATTTAGGATTGTTTAAGGATATTCCTTATCCCTAGTACCCATACAAAAATTAGAAAAAGCAACATTCTTCAATGACTCTATGGGAAATGTGAGTTTCCTAAGAAAGATGCCAATGGCTGAGATATGAATATCCCTTTTGTAACTGTTCTTGGGTACCCATTCAAGTGTGGCCACGGAGAGAGCAGCATTATGCTTTAACTTTGGAGCCCTGAAGTAGGAGTTAGGGATATGAAATAATTTTAAATGTGATGTAGAGATTCCCACAGAGATAATGACAGTCAAGGAGAGAATTTGATAAAGGAGGAAAGGGAGAAAATGCTGTTAGGCAAATTGGAAATCTGGGGTAATGCAGTGAAATTAAACAGTCTGAAGAGCAGAGGAGTGTCTGGCAAATGTTACATAACTGAAATTAGTCTGGCCAGCTTTGGGTAGAGAAGAGCCAAAACCCAGAGCAGGCTCTGGTAAGGACCGCCCAGAAAGAAGAAATGGAATGGAAAAAACTTGTGGAGCACTTTCCAACTGTCCCAAATTCCTTTGTCAGTAATGTGAAGTGCTCTTTACAGATTGCCTTGGATGGGGTTGGAGGTGGTGAGGTAGTGTCTAAGCCTCAGCATGTACCTAGCAGCTTTCATTCATGCGCAAGTTAAATTGGTGGGGAGGAAAGTTGAGTCCCCAGTATTTCTTCAGAGAAAAAAAAAGAAATTACATTTAATTGCTGAATTTTTCCCAGTTTGCCTACCAGCATTAAGCCATTGTAAGAACACTCAGCTTATTGTCTCCAGAATAGATGTTACCAGTGGAGCAGCTGTGGTGTTTCAGTGAAGCATTTAAAATTAAATCACATGAAGCCATCTAATTTCTTATTTTCCCATTCCAGTAAAGCCTGTTTTCTGGTTCAAAAACATCTTAAGTGCCCTCAGCTTTTCATGACCTACATTGCATGCATTAGATAGTCTTGCCCTGCCCCCCATCAGTGACAGACACTCAAGGACAAAATGTCAATAATATTTTCCCAGAAATAGCGATGATGCATGTCTGAGTCAGGGAGAGAAAAACCAAAGGCTGTACAAACAATAAAAGCCCAGGAAAAATGAAAATGATGCAAGAGAAACTGACAGAATCTGTTGTTTTCATAATTTTACAGAAACACTCAGTACATTCAATATCGCAGTGGTGTTATTTGCCTTCAAAGTACTGGAAGTGAAATAATTGTTGTTTCATTATTTTAAAGTTGTTAAGTTACACATCTTATTTTTCCCTATAATTCTCTATTATGTAAACAGGCGATTATTTTTAACTTGTGTAACTCAAATTTGAGATGATGCAATTCTAATTTTTTACCCAGATACTTATTAGTGACATCAATTAGCATGACATATGAGTGTTTTAGCTATATATTACGTATATTTTCTTGAAACGTGTTTCTAAGTAGTCTTATTACAGAAGTTTTGAAGTAGAGGGACAGAGAGGCTTGAAGACAACCCAGAACAACCAGTAACATTGTAGGTTGAAGCTGAGGACAGCCAGAAACTCCTCAAACATCTCAGCTTCCTTTTCTGTCTTGATCCTTGTGATTACGTTCTCATACTTTGGAACAGGCAGATTTCTTGACTGCATGAGATTAAAGATTGTGATACAAATGGGTTTGGTGGGGGTGGATAATCTGTTGTTTTTTAGAACAAAAAGCTACACCACAGAATGAATCACGGAATGGCTTGTGTTGGAAGGCGCCATAAAGATCATCCCATTCCAGCCACCGTTCCACAGTCAGGGCTGCCTTTCACCAGACCAGGTTGCTCAAAGTTCTGTCTAACCTGTCCTCGAACACTCCAGGCACGGGGCATTCACAACTTCTCTGCACAAGCTGTTCCAGTGTCTCCCCACCCTCACAGCAAAGAGTTTCCTCGGAACATAAATCCAAACCTTCTCTCCTCCAGGTTAAAACCATTCTCCCTTGTCCTGTGCATGCCCTTGTAAATAGTCTCTCTCAAGCTCTCTTGTTAGATCCCTTCAGGTACTGAAAGGCTGCAGTTAGATCACTACAAAACCTTCTCTTTTCCAGGCTGAATAATCCCAATTCTCTTAGTGTTTCCTCATAGCCAACAGACTGAAAATGGACTTCAGAGGGTACAGAAAGAACAAAGGTCTTTTTAGCAAAGTAGCCTGCGATTTGAAGAGCCAGTAACTTCTTACAAAGAAATAGGGTAGGAACAGGGCAAATAATGTCGTATGTAGTCCTTGTGTTATTCTAGCAGCAAAACATCCCCATGTGACTTAGGGAATTTGAGTTTCAGGTTGTATTTTTTTATCATTCTGTCATAACTGATGTGGTTGAGGGAATCCTAAACAGAAATTTCATTTCTAATGATAAGGCACTTGTAACACTTCAAACAATAATTGCAAAATGTCAATGTGTGTGATTATATTTGCCTTTGTAATCCCATTCACATTAAGGAGAAGTGATTATAGATCAAGCTGGTTCATCTGCTTGTATTAGCGAATCAGTTGCACAGATTTCAGTAGAATATGCTGGATGGCTTCAGTGGCTAGATGGAAAATTCTGTAATTAGAATTGCAAAGTGTGATGCTCCATCCAGTGGTTTGCTGTGACTCTGCTACAGAAGGCCTTTATGACTCCATTTCTCCATCCAAAAAAATTAGTGTTTATATTCTGTAATGTATTTTGTAAACATTCTCCTTGCCACATTGTAAATAGCTTTTCTATTTTGAGGGTGACTCTGTGGGCTCTGGATGTTTTAAAAAGGCCAAGTAAACAGAGATACCTATTTTTTTTACATAAATGGACAATAAATTAATTTATATGAATCTAGCCCATAGGTGTCTGACTTTGTTTCTTAAGAGAACTTTGATACACCAGCATTTTTAACTCATTGACTCTCACAGTGCAAAGAATGAGTGTGTATGAAGAACATAGGCTCCCTTTGAAGAGCAGGGGGAAAATTAGACATCTTGGAAAATATATAACACATGTATTAAGTAAGGAGAAGATTAATGCTAACCAACAGGAAAAACTAAGAATGGGGGTTTTATGTGTTATGAATACTATCCCTCTCCAGAGCATAGGCTCTGGATTCAAGCCTACAGAATGGCGTATCCATACATTTTAGAGCTTAGAGGATCTTCTGTGGCTAGAGATTAACATCTGGTTTTTGAAAGAGTAATGCTCATGCTTTTCTTTAAAAGTAGAACCCTTGAAGACAAAAGTGGTTCCCTTGTTTTATAGGAGTCTCAAGGTTTAAGGATTTACCAGGAAAAGAGCTGGTCTAGACAGGCACTGAATGAGGGGCATTTAACCACGCTGTCCATGCCACTGCTCTCCTGGGCTCTCCTGGGCTGTGCTGGGGAGAACTGGAGCTCTCCCTCTCCACTGTGCCAAAAGGAATCCAAGGTCCAACAGGGAACAAAGCCAGAAGGCGTATGCAACCTGTGGCTAGTGTGGGGAAGGGAGTCTCGGGGTTTGCTTCTTTCTACCACAGCTACAATTTGCACTGAAAATTCTTTGAACAGAATATGAGAAGAAAATTTATATTACATATACAAACAGCATTCTGTCTTTTTCAAGATTAGGAATCTCTCTAAACAAGGAAAACTGGAGGAATGGCTTGTTCCTGTATCCCAGATGGGCACAGGGCAGGAAGCATCCAGCCTGAAACATTTGGGCGCCTTTGTTCCACCAAGATCCCCTGTTCATGGTCTAAGTTCCTCCCTGGCTGTCGTGACTTGCCTAAATCCACACTGTTTAAACCAAAGACTGAGTCCAGGTCGCCTCAGTCTGGCCCACAACCTTACTGCAAACCACTGCCCCTCAGATGAGTGGCACTGCTTTAACAAGCAGCCTGTGGGCTTGTAGGTTTGTGAACCGTTTCCTTCTCTGGACATTGCTCTCAGATCTCCTCCTTTTCAAAAAGGTGAAAAGACTTACGGAGGAAAATCCCAGACCAAGAGTGCTTGATCAGAATTCTTGCAAGTGGCTGAAAACTTTCTTCAGCTAAAGTAAGCTTTGACCTTTTTGCTGTGGACAAGTGGAAGAATCTAATTGCATGGAGCTAAGTTTCTGGTGTTTGATGCTGAATGAAAATGAAAGCTTTGCTGATGCTGGCACAACACAAAGTGAGACTGTACAGGGTCAGAGGCCAAGCCAAACAGTGGGAAAAACAGTGACTGACTCTAACCTCAACTGTAGGTGAAATAGCACCTTAGGTTTTTCCAACCACAAAGAAATCTCTGTTTGTTTGGGTGTTTGTTTTTTTTGTGTGTTGTTTTTTTTTGTTTGTTTGTTTAGTATACAAAATTCTGGAAAAAAAAAATCAAACTTTGGTCTAAAAAATAAAGAACAGAACACTGAACGGAACTGTTTAAATTTTGGTACCCAGATTAAAATTTCTTATACTAGAAGAAAGATAATAAAAAATCTGGTGTGATGAGAAGAGTAATACACAAGGAACATTTTATATTTTAGAGAACTATATATGTCGGCACATGAACAATCTTTTAAAACCTCACAGGCTAATTTAGACACCAAGATCAGGCACTGAAATCTTAGGAAATAATTCTTTGAGCATAAGTATTTCCCTTCCATTTATATAATTCAATATTTTCCACAAGCCCATTGCATTATCATAGAACCAAATGAATTAATAAAGGCCCATTAATTGTTTTCCTGCTGAATACTGAGTTCTGGTCTATGCACTTCTCAAATTCTTTCATTATTCCTTGTGTTTTAGGCCATGTCCTAGCTGGAGCTTACTGTAGCTATGAGTTAGACGACTGGATTGTGTGAGTGCTCTTTGTCTAGTTCAGTCAGGTCTGAGCATTTCTCAGCAAAAAGTCACCAGGATTCACACTGATATGGAAGAGACATTTTAGGCACTTCATCTGGTAATAATGGAGTCATTGGGACAGTTAAATCCACCAGAGGAAAAATAACCAACGTCTTGGCATAGAAGTTACTGCCATCTTAACAAGAGTACCCATTTCTGACTAGGCCTGGTTTGCTATTTTCTTGTAAAAGAAATAGAGGTATGTCATCATATGTCATTGCTGAACACAGCAGGGTGCTGTCAGGCAGTCAAATAATTTATAACAGAAATAAATTGACATAATTTATAGAGACCAGCTGTGAAGAAGAAAAATGCACATAGAACACCAGTGGGTTTCACAGCTACTATCTGGCAACAGCAATGGATGAGGTTTAGGAAGCTGGGTATACATTACAGGCTAAAAAAAGTATGTCATGACTCTCAACTTGTCACTTCATGTCTCACCTTCTCCAACATGTTTCTATGACTGCATTGATTCTTCTGGGCTTCTTATTCCAAGTAATTAATCCAGGCCCAGTTCTCATCCTCCAGCAAAGGTTTAAATCTTTGTTCGCTCACTTTCAGTGCCATTCCCTTCGCTGGTCTGTCTTTGTACCCCAGCTCTTGGTAGACCGTTTCTCCTTTATGCTTCCTCACATTCAAGTTCATGTTTCAGCCGCAATTTTATTGCCAAGTTTCTGTACCAAGATGTCTGTGTCTGGAAGAGACAGATGCCCTAATTCTCATTCTGACAGACCAGCACTACAGGAGATGTGAGAAGCTTAAAACTTTTCAGTGAGGACAGAATTGGTACTGTTTAGGTCTTAAAACAGAAGCTGTTTCTGCTCTGTCTCTGCTGAGGTCATTTAATCTACGATTTCATAAAAGTTTATCTTTTAAAACTTTGTCTAGATTTGGTGGAAAGCAGTGAAAGCATGTTTCATGTACAAAACCATTATTTTTACTGTATTTCCAGTATGCATTGTAGCATAGACTTCTAGCTTCTCCAAGGAAATGTCTCTGTACTTTGAACATTGCACAAAATATTTAATTTTCCTGGTTTTGTTCTTGAGGAAAGCTGAACAGTTGCACAATTTTGGCTGATATTTGCCAGTAAAATTCAGCCTAAGGCTAAATTTTGTGAGCAACGTGTAAAATTGCCGCCCAAACCATTCAAGTCTGGCAAAGCTATGAGCTGTTAAACACAGAGTCTTGTAAGTGGAAGTGGCAGTAATGTTTAATAGTAGGCAGTGCTACCAACTCCACCTATATGATATCTTCAATCTACTGTTAGGTCTATAAATTAGATCATGCTAAAAGTAATATTAAAACAGTAACAAACATTTTTATCAAACTTGAAATGTCATAAAAGGCTTTACAGCCTTAAGCTGATATATAAATGTAGGTTCTGATCTTGCAGTATATCCTGAGCAGAGGCAGAAGTCAACGCTTTTCAAGTTGTGGTGTCAGTATTCCCAAAACAGTTTATTGGCAAAGCGTCTCTACCTTGATCTGCTACATAAAATTTCCGTGGGAGTTCCTGTGCTCTGCAGTTCATGGCCTGAAACCGCCGCTCAGCCATCCTACAGACCAACTCCCACTGAAGTCAAGTTTCCCTGAGAGGGTATTGAGCAATAAGTGGACGAGGACCTCGGTGTTTAGAAACGTTTTTACTGTAACGCTACTCGTGTAGTGCAGCTTTTGTGATGTTTTTGTGATAAGGGAGAACAGCATCAGGGTGTACATACGGAGGAGGGAGTTAACAAGCAGTGCAATAATTAACATCGAGCAGACTCAAATTCTTTCTCAGTTGCTGGAAAGCAGCTGTTAAAGGGATTAAAAGAAGGAAGAAGAACCACAGTTGTTTCAGACAAGTAGGTCTACTAATATCTTCCAAAGTTTATGTTGAATCTGTGGAGGGCAAGGAAATGGAGAATGGAATGAAATTTCAGGGGTCAAAATGGGGTTTAAATGTCTTGAAATGCCCATACTTTAACCCAGCTCCCATAGCTACCACAGCTTCCTCTTTATAATTCGTGATCAACCAAGATACCCTTCCACCTCTCATTGCCTCAGGCCTAAAGGAACCATGTGAAATTTTTCTTCTGTCAGCTTTAGCTAAGACCCAACCCTCTCAGGAATTCCTAATGTCTCATGTACAGTGTCTTTTCTACCTAATGTCCTTGTGTAACAATTTTGGTTGCTTTATAAGAATTTATTTTGTCTGCCTGAGGCCCCTGTATTACTTCTGTTATCTTACTGCACAGAGACAGCTGTATGCACCAGCTATAAGGTCACAGCAGAAGTATCAGTTTATTGGATCAAAGTGTGTCTGATGAGATTTTGTGCTTGAAATGCCCTGGAGTGAGATGGCAACTAGAGGTTAGCAACTGAGATGGCTGCTCTTCTTTGCCTCTTGCCACTGTTGTGGGTTTATTCTGCAGAATCAAAGTTAGGAAATGAAAGACTTCTCCAGTGTCGACCTTTGTTGATAATTTTCTTTCCTGAAAAAGCTGATTAGTGTATTTTACACCACCTAAAAGACTGGCAGTATGCTTATCCCCCACAACAATGCTCACAGAAACTGAAGGAAGAGGAAATGAGGAATAACATTAAATAGCAGGTTTTCTGGATACTTCTTATTACTTTTACTTATATTCCTTAATATTTTTAAAAAATTATGAGAGATTTTTAAATGCATTCGATGGAAGTAATTTCTACCACTGCATTGCACTTCAGATGCTCTTCTGTGGGGTAATGGGTTGTTTGCCCCACTGCAGAGGAGGCTTTTCCTTATCAAGATTCAGAGTTCCTGAACTTATGAATCAGATCTTCAGTTGTCTCCACTCCTCTTATCAGTAAGAGGAAGGTGGAAAGAAATTAAGCAGAGATGAATTGTCAGCAGTGGAGAAGCTTAACTGCCTGTCTGACTGATGATCACAGAGTGAGCCTTCTGAGAGCAAACACTACTTAAAAAAGCTTTTGAAAACAGGAGGATTTAGTCCGTGGGGTACAATGGGACTGCATTGAATACATCAAGGATGATCATACTGGCCTAATTCCCCCTCAAGATGCCAACTTTCCCAAAGGTATTTAGAAGACAAATACCAATAGAAATGAACTGTGTTTCTAATAATGTAGATGAATGGATCCCAGGGTCATGAATTCTTGAGGAAAATGAATAAAGACAATTTCATGCTGTCTCCTTGGCATAATGATAAAATAGAAGGTCTGTACTGCTGGACTGAAAAGGAATATGAATATTCCTGAAATCTACAGTCATATCTTCAACCTGTCAGGCCTATTGCCCATATTCTTGCTGTGCTGGGAATGCTGTTTCTTAACACTCCTTAGGCTTTGTGTTCTCCTGGAAGTGACACCTCTGGTAAAACGGAATGGCAGAATTAATACACAATAGGAATTCAGAATATTTGCTGAATCTGGACTTTATAATAGCATGGCATGGAGTCTCATTTCAGAAATGAATTAAAAAGGAGTGGGATAACTACACTTTCAAGTAGGCTGGCAAGCAGAGAGGGGACCATAAATCAGGGTTAATGATAATGGCAACGTTCCAGTTTGGAAGGGAAGATGAACATAAGGAGTATTGTAAGAATTGGTGCTAGGCCCAGATTTACTTAAAGCCATTATTTATTATGTTAATGGAAACTAAAGAACACTGAAGGCAGAGCTGTTGCCAAAATATACGGAGGATGGAGAAGACATCTTGCCTAGCTTCAGCTATCTGAGTACTGCTTGCTAGAATATTTTAGTTTTCTAAATTTTCTTGGGAAAAAAAAAAAGGTAAAAAGGTACCTCAAAAAGTGACAGGGCTAAGAGGAAGGATGTACTGTCTAGAAGCACACGTTTCTATATATTTGGGGAAAGTCCAGATGAGTATAGTAGTCACATCACTGAAGTACTTTCAGGATTAATAAATGCTATTAATTCTAGAAAAAAAGTTAAATTATGTTCCCCATTGGATTTTCTTTGGACTGAGGTACAGCTGGAGAAAGATATTTTGAAATCTTAGTGTCAATAAAGAAATTTTAACAGAGATTAAGAAGTAAAAATCAGCTTTAAACATTAAATAGTCCCAGAATCAAGGGGTTTGATGCTTCATGTGCAAAGTTCAAATAGTCATTAAATAATTTAGTTACAATAAAGAAATATATGTTGAATTTGAAGAATAACAATGTTGAATGAGAAGTCAATGGATTAATTTAACAAATCATTGAAAGTTAAAAATAATAAAAAAAAAAGTTTGGCCAAATTATGGCTAAGAAAACCTGCTAAAAGTATTTATTATAGATGAAAACAGCCAGGGGAGTGATAGCCCAAGGGGTATGAGTAAGGAGAATGAACTCAGTGTAACTTTAAGCTGAATATTAAAATTATTGCTTAATACTAAATTTCTTCAGACTCAGAATTTTTTTGCCAGAACGAAAGTGGAAGCCCAGTAACATCAGAGTTGTGCTTTTCGGTGTTGTTGGTTTGGATATTTTTAACTAGTTTTACAGAACAACGAGTGCACACTGTGGAATGTGTTCTTATATTACCAATGCCATGGGCAAATCAGAAATGAAGTGAAAATTTATGTGGCCCTCTAAAGACAGAAGAAAAGAATGTCTGTCGAAGGTATTGGAGTAAGTTTAGATCACACCCAAGGAACGATGAATGAGACAGAAGAAATAATGAAGTCAACACACTGATTTAGCGATTGGGTCCTTTCCTTGAAAGATGCAAATACCCTTTTCTAATTTTACTGCATTTAGGAGCTGTGCATCCTATTTCTATGGTCTCCATAGTAATTGGACAAGATATGTAAACAGGTATTACAGAAAGCATTGGAACACAAGCCTACTCTCACAAAGGAATACTTTAAACCAAAAAAACCAAGGATAATCTCTTGGCCTAATGAATCTTTTATAACTCCAGGGAAAGCTGGCTGTCTAGAAGGGTGTATGAAGTCATCCTCCAACAGTTCAATGTTTAGTTCCCATTCCTAGGACATGTGTGGTTGATATTCCTTAGGTTAAGAAAATGATTTGAAATAGGTGTTTCACAGGCTGCTTGAGTGTTCTGCCCACTGCGTTAATGGATGACAAACCAACAACTGCCAAAGCCTTTGCTGGCACTTCCATGAAGAACCTTACGTCGTAGACTTGCTGTAAAAATCCTTAGTATGCAAGAGAGATAGGAGAATAGTCACAGTCCTCTGGAGTAACTGGTGTGCCAGACTTTCCTGTATTGTCAGTGCTAGAGCACACGTGGCTGGTGCTGACTGGGAATGTAAGTTACTGGTGGAAATGGAGACATTGAGGGGTGACCATTTTGCAGTTACAGAGCCTGTGTCCCATATCTGACTTTATAGTGGTGATTCTGAAAAACATAATGTGCTCACAGCAGCCTCTGCCTGGGAATGCACTGGAAAGAATTCCCAGTCATACAGACAATAAAAGCTCTGGAGCTGGTTTTCAGGAAGCAGGAGTGGAGGATTGGTATCTCTGCAGGCTGCCTACTTGCACTACATCACCTGTGTTATTAATCCTGAACTGGTCATTGCCAGGAAACAATTTGCTTTAACTGTATTCAGGAATTCTGGACCTCATTTCTACCTGCCCGAAAGCAATTCCCTACACTGCAGGTAGTCCATTAAACAACACAGAATTCCTGTTCAGGGCTTAAAAAAAAGAGGCTTTTGCTTTTTGCAGGTCTATTTGGATTTTTATTGACTGAACGTAGCAGACTATTATGTCACTTGCCCTGTAAAAATGCACAAGCCATGAATGACATCAGTGTCAGAGATAAAAAGGAAAGGCCAAGGTCTGCAAAGGAGCTTAAGGTACTTAAAACCAGAACATAGATCCTTGGACTTTTTTCATACCTTTCAAAGAATGGAATTCCCATCAGTGCAGATTTCTAGATGTCTACATTTCTGGTGCTGGTAATATGAATTTCTTACAAAATCCTGATAAGCAGGTCAGTATCTAAGTCCTCTCAGGGTTCCTAGGCTCCACATGTTCTGTCAGTCTTCCTCGTGATGTCCCAGTCCCTTGGGGTATGCTCTCAGGACGTGTTCCAGTTCTGCCTGGAGCAAGGCTGGGAGAAGGACGTGAAATCTCTAAACTTTGACAGAGCAGTGATTAAGACATTCCATGGATGAAAATTTTTCCAGTGTCTGGTTTGGCCCAGATGTTTTTGCTGACACCTGTGTTCTCTCCTACAGGTCAGTGAAGCCTCTCCTCTTTGCAGCTCCCCTCAGCCTTGGATGGACACCTTCTGCAGAAGGAAAAGTGCATGTCTATGTGCCTGCAAGTCTGTCAGGAGAGGATCCAAACCGTCGGGGTGTTGGTGGACAGACTGACTTTGGCTCTCTTGAGGTTTCTCAATGGTTTATCTCACTGTGCAGAAGCTGTTGAATAATCACTGGATTGTGGAGGAAAGTGGTGAAAAGTCTCTCTGGTATCCTTGGTAAGACACCATGCCCAGTTTATGGGCAACACAAACCTGGCTCCCCCACCTAGATGAGCGTCATGACCATGTGGATATTTGGCAGTGAGGGAGATCTGCATCATTGTTAAAGGTGCTTGAGAGAAAACTCCTGGGCTAAGCTGGGGCCTCATTCTAGGCAAAAAATGTCCTGGTTCCTAAGAGAAGGTATCAAACCCCTTCATTTTCAGGGATGTTACAAGAAACTCACAGGACAATGATTGAATAGAAAGCGGGAGAAAGTAAGTTCTCTAAAATCTGGGAAGTTTCAGATCATGGGACTGAGGAGGAGCCCCTAACCACCAGAACAGGGGCTACGCTAGGCCAGGTTAAAGTACCCACACAATATCTTGTGATGGAGAAAAACACTGAGTCTCTGAGAAGGTGCAAGAAGGCCATGGCTTTTATTGATCAGGGAAAATGGATGCCTGGGTGGGAAACACATGACAACCATCAGAAACACCATAAAAACAGTTTTCTTGTTTCTGAAGTAGGTATACTCTTACCTACCTGCATCATAGGTCAGTCCAGGATAGAAGTTCAACAAACTCTCATGAAGGTTTAAATAGCACTTGATAGCTTCAAAAGGCTGCAAGTAGCCCTGCCACTGTTTGCAGGGTGTGTTGAATGTGAGGCCGAAGAAGTGGGAATCGAAACAGCATTCTTGGGGTGGGTGGATCTGCTTGTCACCAGCTATTGGCAAGGTGAGTGCCGTGTCAGGGCTGTGCCTGCCTTCAAGTCTGCATTTTGAGACGTGTTCTTGTCCCAGATCTTCACATACTCCTGATATTTCGTGTCATTACTAATGGTAAAAAATGTCTCTGTCTTTTTTTTTTCTTTCTTTTTTTTTTCTTTCTTTTTTCTCTTGAAAGACCTGCTGTCTAGCTCAAACCAGCTCTTTAGTTTTCTGAACACTTGCTAGTATCTACCTGGTCTACCATTAAAGTAAAAATCCATTTGCTTCTCTTTGAGTAACATTGCTCCAATGTAGTCTCTGTAAAATGCAATTTCCATCTAATGCTTGAACTAGACCTCATGAAATAAGATGCTGAGAAAGATTTACGAGTCACCAAGGCTCAAGCTAATGTGCTGATAGCTGTGGAATTTCAGATGTTTAAATAGAAGTACTCACAGCTGCAGCAGGAATTTCCTAATTTGCCAAAAACCTTTAGAAAATAATGCTCCAAAATGTAAGCTAAGGTTTAAATTATATGTGCGTACCTGATTTTTGTACAATTTTAAATAGCCTTTACAAACAGTAAAAAATAATTGTGGAATCATCTTAATATGCAAAAATACTTCTGAGGGTGTAGCAAGAAAGCAAGAGAGAGATGGACCTTTCTGACTGCTCTGCCCCTGGGAATTCTCCTAGGTGCATAACTCCTTATGGCACCCAGTCTGCAGAGTAGCTGCTAAAACCTCCAAAGTCCTCCGGGAAGTCTCTTACTGACTTACATTTGATTGAGACTTTCCTCGGCTTCTAAGCACAGCATACAGAGCAGAACAGACCAGCTCCTGCCTTGAATACTCATTTGAAGGATTCAGTGACGTTAAATGAATATTTTACTTAGGTAAAGGCTGCAACACCAAGTTCATTTTTAAAAATAATGGAGGATTTGGTGCAATGGAAAGCTGATTTACGAATATACCACATGTCAAATCCAACTTTCAGGCTTCTTGGTTCACTTAATGTTATTTCAAGATGTTAAATGGACCATACACTATGTTGTTTTCTGCAGGAAAGATAGAGTGCAATCCACTTTTACATGTTCCATCCTTAAAGTAAGTGTTCAGAAGAAGAATAAAAAGTTATTTGAGAAGGCAGGCAGGGCTTATAATCATGTAGCTGGGATTGCTTAAGAGTGTTATTATTTTTCCAGTGTATATATGCTGGCATAATGCTGCTTTGGATACAGCTATGAATGTATATTAATAAAAACTCTTTTACCAGTATAATTCCTTCCCTGGCCAAAATCAGCTATGGAAGTGTAAACATATGTATGTAAGCATAACTGTGTTTATACTGTTACCAGCCACAGTTGAAGTCTTTTGTCTAGGCAAGCCCAAGCCCTTCAACTCTTCAGAGTACACCAAAATGGCACCAACCTTAATGTTTAGAGATTTGACCCTTTTTTTGTGAACAAATTATAAATCACTTTACTCCTCTGTGCTTGGGGAATAGTCCCTAAGCAAACATGTTTAAAGAGATGTCGTGCTTCCAGCTGAGGCACTGGAAATATCTGATTTTTTTGCGGTGTCTTTCAAAAGACAGTTGTGTCAAGCATGCCAAGTGTTTGATGTTGATATTCTGACAGGAGAGCTTAGAAATGTATTGTTTGTGCTGATTTTGGATAACACAAACATTTCCATGCTTTGATGAATCCTTGATGTTGTAGTTCTTTAGGGGAAAGATGACAACAACATCAAACTTCAGCCAAGTCATTTCCATTATATTTCAGTTGCAGTCAGAAATGCAGCTGCAGGGTGACTGTAGAATCCTAGAATGGTATGGGTTGGAAGGGACCTCAAAGATCCTCTAGTTTCAATCCCCTTGCAGTGGCAGGGACACCTTCCACTACACCAGGTTGCTCAGCCCCACACCCAACCTGGCCACGAACACTGCCAGCAATGGGGCAGCCACAGGTTCTCTGGGCAACCTGCGCCAGTGCCTCACCATCCTCACAGTGAAGAATTTCTTCCTTTAATCTAATCCAATCCCCCCTTTCAGTTTAAAGCCATTCTGTTTGTCCTGTCACTACAGGCCCTTGTTAGAGGTTCCTGTCCAGCTTTCTTGTACCCCCTTTAGGTACTGGAAGATGCTGTAAGGTCTGCCTGAAGCCTTCTTTTCTCCAGGCTGAACAGTCCCAACTCTCTCAGCCTGTCTTCATAAGAGAGGTACTTCAGCCTCTGATCCCAACCTGAATGTAGGTTGACCAGCTCACACCTGGGCTATTGGTAAATGCTGTACTATGAGAGACGTTATAAACCTAGTAGTACTTCTGTGCCAATACATGGAGTTAATTTAGGACCAGAAGCAACAGTTTTGTGTCCATATTAGTAAAGATATGCAGTGAAGAGAATCAACACAGAAACATTTCAGAATAATCTGTTGATTAAGCTGGTTGTCTGTCCATCCTCGGCATTATTTGGAACTGTGAATGCATTTACTGGAGAAGAAATACATCTTCTAAAGTAGTGGAAATTTCATTCTTAATATAGCAAATTATCTTAATTCTGTGCCCAGAAGTGAACATAAGTTAGATGCAAATCCAATTAATTGCTTATAATTTTTTTGGTCATTGGAGAAGACAAAAGGGTAGTGCTTTTCAAGGCATAACCCAAAGTCCATTGAAGTCTGTAGATGCTTTTCTGTTGTTTTTCATGGGCTCTTTATCTGTCCTCTTAGTAAGTCTGTATATGCAATGCCTAAGCTTCCATGATTCATTACATTGCTCAGATTTCACACTGAGATGGAATGAATGTGTGATATCAGTTTAGGAGACTAAAAATCATTAGAGAATTGTTCCAACGATATTTGGGACAACCTATCATAAAATGAGGTTATGTGTTTTCAGTTAATCCTACTGTAGCCACTCAGTACGTGTCATTCTGAGAAGACACAGTTGAGTTAGGATGATTTCCAGTTCACCCTCTGTTTTTGGGAATTTGCTGCAACAAATGAATACTCAGTGTCTCCTAGGACGAGAAGGAGCCTACTAGACATCACTGGGTGTGTGAAACAAATATCTTCCAAGGGATCAGCAACATCAGATGCTAATTGAGCACTGATAAAACAAGGCACAGGCAGTTCAGAGCAGGCCAGAGTCAATGTTATGCTTTGCAAAACAAATGCCTTTGCAAGTGTGAATTCAGCATTTAGTCAAAGTTCATGGTCACAAGAAAATTGTGGGCTTTATTTTCCCTTGTTCCTTTGTTTACTTGTGAGTTGCTTTTATTAAAAGGATCTCTGATGTTTCCTAGAAGACTCTTCTCTTTTTCTTGCTACTTTTAAGAAGCAAGCTGCTGCAAAAATATTTCTGTGCATTCTCCTGTAGTGTCAAACTTCTCTTAATTTTCAATGTTTTAAAAATAGTTATGTATTTAAATATTCTCTAGCAGTGAAGATATGTTTACTCTTATTATGGTTCATATTGAACCATGTGTATGTGGCATAGTGCTATATTGGGGTTTATATTTTATTCATTAATTTAGTTTGAGAGAGTAGCTGTTTGATGTGCAGCCAATTCTAATTTCTGAAATCCTCCTAATCAAATAAGATAACCTTCTGATATAAATATTTGATTAAAAAAATCCCCACACTTGTGATAATTTTTAATCAGCATTGTAAATTTCAAATTATTTTACATGCATGAAAAACGGATGTGTATAAACACAAAGACATTAACATTTATCTTCTACCTCCTCGGCAGCTTGTGTAAACACGCTCCAGTACAGTTAAGTAGTGTAATGTTTAGGACTGAGTTTGGATATGTTGACAATGCTGCGTCTGCTCCTGTCTGCAGCTCTAATACATTCAAGCCCATATTTAATAGAGCAGCAAAACTGCAGACTTCCTAATGAATTTGCAAAACTTTGGCCATAGCACGGAGTGAAGTGTGGCATTGCCTGTCTCTTAGGGACTGGGGTCCATCTTCTGGGGACCGTGGCTGTGCAGGAGTTGCCGTGTCAGTTCAAGGCCCCTGTGTCCAGGACAGGACTGGAGGTGCTGTGTGTTGGGCTGGCACCACAGTGGGGCTTGTGGTGGGTGACTCGTGCCCAGTGCCACAGCCGGACACTGGGAACCACCGAGCAATGGGGTCCTCACACGCAGCCTTTCTTGGGAGCTGCACCAAGGCCTCTGGAATTGGCTGTCATCCCATTCAGGTGTGTCCTGGTCTTGTGTCCTGAGCACAGACACTCACTTTTCAAAGGCTCAGCTCAGAGATGGCTTTCAAAGAGTAGCTGGAGGGAGAGAAGGTTAAGCCAACAATGGCCTTTTAGGTTATATCCTAATGACTACAAACTGGGCTTGGAAATGAGAAAAGTGGGCAGATTTTATTGATCTTATTTTCTTCTTCTTCTTCTTTTTTTTTTTTTTAATTTGTCGGAGGGTTTTCAATTATTCCTGTAGGCTGAGAGGGCTCCTGGCTGGGCTTTGCCTCATGCTGTTGGGTTGAGGCAAGCATGGATGTGCATGTGGGAGGCTTTACAGAGTAAGCGAGCTACCATTAAAACTTAGCTGTTTCCAGGATTAACAGCAGCTGAATGAGAGATTTCCACATCACACTCAAGAACTTAGATTACTGGTCAATTATAGCTGACTTTTTTAGAGCTAACCTCGAACCCTCTGACTGCCTTTTTCTGTCTCCTGAGGATATATACCTCCCTCCTTGTACCTCAAAGAGGCATTTAATATCTATCTTATATTACCTCATCCCTTCCATCTTCCCACCAGTAGATGATTGCTCCTGGGAGAAGTACTTAGGATTTTGTGTGGTCCAGTTTTTAAAGACTTTGGACACAAGAAACAGCCTCTTTCCTTATGGGAGTGCTTCACATCCTATTTGATTTTAGTGGTAAAATTGTATTCCAGTTTAAATTTTCCTTTTTACTAACTTCATCCTTTGAGAGCCCGTTTAATTATACCAGGCAATGAACCAATTCTCGTTCAGCCAAATTGGTGCTGGCTAAATTCAAGTTTGAGGAGTCTGACTTCCCTTCTGCTTGGAAAAGCACCATGCACGTGACAGAGTGGTAGAGCAAAGACGTTCCCTGAGTAGTGAGTGTCGAGTGGGTTTGCTGACACCTGAACACCTTCCTACCTTGGCACAATCCTGAGGGACAACGGACAGCCTGGGCCCATATCTCCACTGTCCATCCAGATTTTCCATCAATTTGACTTCTTTTTCTACAAGCTGCAAAAAAAGTTGATTTTTCTATTTAAAATACAATAAACCCCTGTTTTTTAGCCCACTGTTATTGACCACCAGTAGGACTGAATGGTGTTTTTGCGTTTCCACTCCCCGTTCCGCTTCCTGAATCCAGGCTACAGGTAAATTTGAAAAGCTCTGTGGCAGGGCACAGGAAACATATGCTGAGTATTTTGAAGCAGTTCTGGAAAGAAGTTTAGAGTTTATTAGAAGATGGAAACACTTTTGTTTCTAATGTGCAATTAGGGAATTGCAAATCGTTCATGAAAATCGAAATAGTCAGGATAAAAAATTCCAACAGCCTAATACCCTTAGTAACATCCAGACCTGGCATTCAAATTAAACATCTCTCTCTTTCAAGGTGTGATCCTTTTTGCTCTCCCCTTCATGGCCACAAAGCAACATGCAACATGCCTGCTGAGAAAATCGGCTCCTTCTGCTCTACCAAGGATTCATGACACCTTCCCTCCTACCCTTCCCAAGACCAGGGGAAGGGTTGCTTAAGATCTGACACTTGCCTTTGCAAGAGTTGTTTAACAGGAGTTGGGCAAGTTTGGATTTTTTCCAGAGCAATTCCTAGTGCAGCAGCTGTGAGGGTCCCATAAAAACACCAGCCTGAATCATTTACTTGCTGTCCTTTGCCATTCCTTTATCTGTGAGCAAACTAAAAATAGAGATGAATTATGAGGCTCCAAGTAACTATGCTGAGTGGAGCATTTGAGATGATGGTGTGTATTTAACACGAAATGTTTTATAATTGAAACAGAAATAGTAGAAGCTAAACATAGACTTTTAAATTCATTTGGAATCTGGAGTTGGCAGTTTTGTCTTTTTGGTATTTGTATGATTTCCTTATTTGAACCAACATGAAGTGGCTTTTTTTTTTTTTTTTTCTTTCAGGCAGCAAGCACTTCAGTGATCCAACATTTTTGGTGCACATCAGTGTGGAATATCTGGTAATTACAAGTCAAGATTTAAAATCAGATTTTTTTTTCCCCTTAGGCAAAGTTGCTGTGGAGATGTCAAATGGGGCATTAGTGAACCCTCAAAGGGTGACAGAGAGAAACAATACATTTCTGCCAAATCTATTATTTGTATTTAATTTTGATGAACAAGTCCAGGGTGGTGTTACTCACCCTCAGGTTGTAGAGATATAGGAGTTACTTCCTCCACACTCATTACAAGCCAGAAGCGCTCAGAGACACCTGAGTCTGGTGTGCACTATTCTCTTGCTGTCACACCGAGCTAGGAAGTCCTCTTGTGTGAGTTTCCCTGTTGAAAAGCTCCTGCAGAAACGGCTGCACCACACTGCCCCGGACGTTGTGGAGGTTCTCTAAATTCTCCTGGCCAAATGGAAAGCAGTTGTCTTTTCTGTAGGGCAGCATAGTCAACAAAAAGCAAAAGCACTTTGGGTTGGCATCGCCCGTGGATACCTGGCTATTAGAGACAGTACAGAGGGTGGCAGAAAAGCAACCAGGGCAATAAAAAGCAAAACACCAAGGTTTCTTAGTCCTTGAATTGCCCAGTAAACGGGCAGGAAGCCATCTTGAGTAGTTTTCTCACCTAACTGTAGCTGCCTATAAGTTAGGGGTCTGGTCTCAGCTAATTGCCTCCCTCCAGGATTAGGGAGAAAGAGGATGCATCCCATCATAACACATGATTAATACTGGCCATTGGAAATGTGCCACTCTAGTGGCTACTGAAAAATCCTGGATGCCAGTTCAGAGTTAGAGAATCCTATTCTAGGAACAGAATTAGCCACAAAACCTCAAAGATCAATGTGGGCCAATAATTAACTTGAAAGTGTCCCTTTGGGAGAGATTTTATACAACTTCTTTTTTTTTCCCAAAACAAGTCATTTGGCTAAAAATACCAACACTGCTTTGATTCAATCGCAACAGAAATAAACAAACAAAGAAAATATTTTTCATTAAAAACAGCGATTACTGAATGACAGGAATGACTTTGTACCACATCCTATTTCTAGCAGCAGACTTTCAGAAAAGGCACCTTCAGCCACGTGGCAGGAGTGGTATTGTTGACTGAGCTCTCTGGTGACAGAGCTTCCCAAAGACAGCAAGTCTCATCTTCACCTCTCCATCAGGTCTGCCAGGGGGTGAGTTCAGAATTAAGTCAGGAGGGGCAAAGACATCACTGCATCATCTTTCAGCCCTTTATAAAAAACAAAGAGCACATACTTGGCAGCACTCTAATTTCTATGGTTACTTATGAATAACAGCACAGCTGGGGAACTGTTGCTACAACCCACTAGCAAAGATCATTTAAGAGGTCACACTTAAGAAGATCCGTTAGAAAAGCAATGGGGTTTTTTCAGGGATAATAAAACTGAGGACTGTAGGTTGTACTCTTTACATCAGTTTCAAGTGGACTATCCCGCTAGTCATAAAGTTGCCCTCATTACTGTCATTGTTTAGAAAGCAATAAGAGGAAGGATTGCTCTTTAATTAAGATACCAATCAGGACCGATGGTTTCTGGACAAAATCTTGACCAGGAACATGATTTACTTGGATTTTGTCAGTCTCAGATGTTGATGTCTCCCTTGCTAATGCAGGCCAATGATCCATGCAGCTTGGAGTGACTTTTTGGCCAGGGAGACCTGCATAGGCTTCTCTTTCTACCTAGGGGACAGTAATATAATTTTCCAGTGAAGACCGGAAAAAATAATTGAGTAACCCTGAATCAGAATGGTTTGGAAGCTCTGACACAAACTTCCTGTATGACCTGCGTGAAACGGCTGCTTTGTGTTTTCAGTTTTGGTCTGTATTTCCTTTCTTAGCTATTAGGGCAGCAGCCATGAAGCCCTGGTAACTTCATTGCAACACAATATATCTTTAAATAATTGCTGGAACAGACTTTAAAAGCCTTTTGGCCAAGGAAAGCCTATTTCTTTGTTTTACACAGTGCCCTATTCAGGAGGGACATGAAGGCAAAGTTGACCCTTCTTTTTCCTGCCGTGTACTAATTGTGGGCTCTTTTGAAGAAAATCCATTCCTGAAACAGTCAGGGACAACAAAGACTTTAAGAACTTATTTTACTTTTACAAGTTCAAAAAAGTAGTGTGTCATCAAGGTATGGAACAACTGTTATTTTATATGCTCACAAGTAGAATTGTAAAGGACACAGTTACAAAATAATTACTAAGCATAGAATCACAGAATCATTGAATGGTTTGGGTTGGAAGGGACCTTAAGGATTATCTAGTTCCAACCCTCTGCCATGGACAGGGACGTCACCGCTGGATCAGGTTGCTGAGCAAATGCACTGAACCTGTGAGTCGGCCCACAGAAATGCACTGCTGCGTCAATGCAAATGTTGCATTTTGACATTTTGTTCAGTGGAATGCAGAATTAGTAACAGAAAAGACAAATTAAATCCATTTAAGTCCTTTTGCAAGACTCCTCTTTCTACATGCTGTCCCTACACACACTGGAACAAGCACATCATCCTGAATAAAGCCACTGACATCAGTCGAGTTTCACCTGGGACAGATTTGGCCTACTTTTGCTAATTGCATCATTACCCTCAAGCTACGCTGAACAATTCATTAGTGGCAGACAGCTGAATTTCTAAAAGTGTATGTAACCTAACTCTAACCACCACACAGTAGAAACTACTCTCAGTAGCTCCTCTGGGCAACCAAGGACACCATGAAATTGAATAAATAAACATAAACAAGGAATGTTTTTCAAATGTTCTTCTGGAGTGCTGGATATTTTTCCAGCTCTGAAACTGAGGCATGTTTGCACACTATTAAAGACAATCATCTTCACCTTCTGCCATCTCTGATGATCCCAGTGAATTTAAGAGCATTTCTATAGATTAGATATTCCTTTTCATCGCTTGCAAAGAATGAGCCAATATGCCATAGGTTACTTAATTTTGGAAAATTCCTGCCGAAATGTTTTTGTTGCTGTTATTGTCTAAGGCAAATGTCAAAGTATGATTTTGATGTTTATTCTTCCTTCCTGAATGCCTATTTTCACCTACCAATTGAATTCCTACAAATAATAAGGCAGTGCCAGGCGTGGCTCCTGTCTGGGTGGGGCTGAGCTGCTGGAGCAGTGGCTGGGCTGTGGTGGCAGGGACAGCCAGGTCCAGGGCTATTCCCCATGGGATGTGTCCACATGCTGCTGCCCTCCTGGAGGAGAGATGAGCTCTCTAGCAGGCAGGGCTTGCACTGTGCCGGCTGACAGCCTTTCTGAACCTGCTTGATTTACCAGCAAAGGCTTAACCTCAGAGTCTGCCAAGACACCTTTCACTGGCAGGTGTGAGCTGGGCTCATTTTTCATTTTTGTCTATTGCACTGAGTAAGGAGGAAGGGTATTGCTTCATCCCTCTTGTGTTAGGCTCTGGATAAACAGGACGTTTCCTACAGAATTTGACATTGACTGATGTATCTATTAGCCAGTGCGGGACTTCATGAAATAAATATCCCGCCATCCAAACAATCTTAGTTGTGGGGTAAGGTTTCATTTCTTGAGAAACATTAATTACCTAATCTGAAATGTTGTTACCACTCTCATCTTCTTTCTCTCTCTCTGTCTCATGATCATATTTTCTCTCAGTAACAGTGCTTCAGGAGTGGAGGGACCATCACTCCGCCAGTGGGATACTCTTCCTTCTACCCACTCTACCCACTGGAAAAGGCAGAAGCTGTAGGTAAATAATCACAGGTTTGTTTCTGGATCTCACCAGAGCTGGTTGGATACAAGTGCAGCAGATCCGGGAGCATGCAAATGTACACCTACAGGTATCTGACCTAACAAATATTCCAGTCTGAAAATGAATATTTTTTGATAATGTCTGCAGAAAATGGGGTTCATCTCACCCCACCACAGACCTCTGAAAGAGCTGTTATGGACCGTACCCTGCAAGTGCCTGTTTGTTTTCATGTAAAGGCATTCAAGATGATCGCCTCAGCTGCACCATTCAGTCGATGTCTAAGGCCGGGAGAGGCTGGTTCAGACACCAACCCCCTGTGCTGAGTGTAGGTCCAGATGGAGGGCTGGTCAGCTGTTAGCTGGATGAGGTATCACAGATTGGGATTTCCTCACTTAGGTGCTATTTACCGAGGAAAAATCTGAGCTCAAATCCTCTATTTTTCCTACATGTCCCTCCCCACCCCAACGTATTCAACGCCTTTTGGCTAATATTCAGCTTGCAGACTGAGCCCAAGTTTTTCCTCCCACCCCACCTGACTTGTATTTGGGGAAGACTTACATGTTGCAGTCACAGAATCAGCATTTTCGAGTTTTTTGAGAGCTGGGGTTGTGCCCAGAGAAGCACACTGGGGACTGCATTTGGGACTATTCCTGGTAGATGCTGACTAACGTGCACCTGCTGCTCAAACAGGTCTCAGTCAACATATTGGTTGTGATCTGGGTTTGGTGTTGTCTCAGATGTGCTGATTCATCAGAGCCTTCCCTGTTGCATGCTGGAGCCATCCTCCCCTTTCTTCTGGAACTGAGTCCAGACCTTACCACGTCTAATAACATAGAGTTCTCAGGAAAACAAATCATCCTCCGTGAATCACCTCATAAGACAGGCATTTCATTGTCCTCCACCTCTGGTGATCTACAGAGGTTCTGTCTAAATAGAGGAGCTGAATCATCTTTTTCACAAATATTTAACTTGACACAGTCTATAAAAAATAATAAGAGCAGAATAAGATTTTTATAAACATATTGTACATGTACAGTTTGTCCTGCTTTAGCAGCTTAGCCAAAGACTAGAGAGGTACTGATTAGTATGTGGTAGAAAGTTTATATATATATATATAACATTATATATATCAGTGTGTTCCTTATGTATATCAGTGTGTTTCTTATGTATATCAGTGTGTTTGTGCATTCTGCATATCTACATTCTGGTCAAGCAGTTAAATTTGAGGGTAAAGAAAAGTCCATTAAAGCCTAAATTAAGGAGACATCAGTCTAAAATTTAGGCCATGAGCAAGTAAGTTTGAAGGCAGCTACTGTACAGCGGAGTGCTGTAAATCCTTAGCACCAATCCACAGCAAAGATCCCTAGCAAACTCTCTGTGGTGTAGGTTTATCACCAAATGCTACCTCTTAATTTAATTAGTGGAATAAATTACAAATAAAAGTTAATTTGACTCTTTATTTCTTATCTTCTTTATCTCTCTTTCTTTATTATTCTCCAAAGAATAGAATTGCTTGTGCAAAAGATGCAACTGCAGTGGCAGTTTCTCACTTGCTCTGGTTCCAGGAATGAAGACCAACAACCTCTGATGCTGTCTTGCACCTCCTCCCTGTCCATTCAAACCAGCTGCTGCAAGTTCAGACATTTTAACTCCTCTCTGCATTCAGTACTACTTTGCTAATTTTTAGACTCTCAAGAGGTGTACTACTTTAATGGTGATTAATGAAATGAAGAAACCAATATCAGACTGAAACTGTTTTAGCTTTTCTTTTAAACACAAAAGAACATCCAGTTTGGGGAATATAAACTGATTGCTCTTTTAGTTGCAGTAACTGGGGTAGACCCTGGTCGCTGAAGATGATGCAATTTTGCAGTTGACCACATTTCTCCTGCTCAGTGTCAGCCAAGGAAATCACAGAAGGTTTTGTGCTGGGGGTTTGCAGAGCACAGAAGGACCTGGGATCCATGTACCAAGTCTGAACTTCTACTGTTCTATCTGTAGCTTTGCTTCCAACACCAAGGGATGCATGCGGGCCTGCTTTCAACAGGAGGAACTCCAAAGCCATTCAGAAGCAAGCAGTGAAGACACTTTCCTTTGTCTTCTCACACTTCTCATGCTAAGAGGGAGCTGAATGCTCACTTTCCCTGAATGTCAGTACTGCAAGGGAGAGTGTCACTTCCTTGCTGGCAGCACGGTGACAAAGGCTCAACCTCACCCACAGACGGGGGCTGTGGACTCTGCAGTCTCCTGGGTGTCCATCCCCCTCCTGAATTAGACTCTGTACCTGCAGAGAGGGGCAGGGGTTTGGATGCACCTGTCTGCAGGCTGGCTCCTGCACCTTTCTTGTTCAGAATATAACACCTGCTTATGTTTGTGCTCTTGCATATGAAATCTTTTCCACCCGTAGTTGTGCCATGAAGTTTTGAGCATTGTGATCACAGTGAGTTAGTTTAGCACTTCAGAAATAAAGCGAAAATGAATATTGATATATTTAAAATGTTCATTGGACAGTTTAGATTTGGACAGCAAATACTTGTGCCATTTAAAGCAGATTTTTTTCTATAACTGTTTCAAGGAAATGTGTTTGTCTTGTTGTGCGAAATGGCTAAAAGATTTTAGGCACCATTTAATTATTATTTATAGTCCAAGCAGTTAAGTAGAACAGAAACCAAGCTTTTCAAAACTCAAGGAATTGTAGCATGCAGCAATGGTAATTTGGCACAGAGCTCACTCAATACATTTCAATTTTTCTTAACAGAACAATAATTGAAAACTGACTTAGTCCCTTAAATAAACCAGTGACAGCTGGGAAAATCAGCAGATTGGCCCTTTGTGCCTGTTTATAGTAGGTTTTGGCAGCAAGATAGTTGATGTAGTCTCTATAGGACACAGCTATTATGTCTTCCAGATGTGCTTGACCTTTATCTTGGATGAAAAGGCATCTTGCCATAGAAAGTATCAATTTATGTACTCTTAGCCCAAGTCATCAGCTTCTTTAAGATGCTGAAAAACCCCTCTTGTGGTGGCTATGCTTCCATTGCCATTCAGTACAGACATCTAACCTGTGAGCGCTTAATTTTTTCAAACATGAGCACATAATTTAGCTCAATGTGTCTGTAGAAATCCTACTGTGAGGAAGATTTGTAGTATAACAGGGGTTGCTCAGTACTTGCAGAGGGACAATATAGGAGGTCCTTCCTCAGCTGGCTGCTCACAGTGAGTAGAAGTAGAAAGAAAAATGGCAATGGCTTCTTCATGGGCTGCCTTATTGATTATTTATGTGTACTGAGTGATGCTACTGTTGTCTCTGGCCCTTTGGGGGAACCGTATCAAACACAGCGCCTAGTGAGGAGTAAAGCTGCAGACAGACTAATGCTCACATGCCAGGTAGTTGAGAAGGGCACAGGCCACCTCATACCCATTGACTTTAGGGGACCATGGACCCCCTGTGTCAATGTAAATTGTCCCTCTGTTTACTGGAAGGCAAATAAGGGACATTGTGGAGCAGAGGAAAATAGGGGAAAGAGGCAGAGTCCTGTAGGACCAGAGGGGACCTGTGGGCATCCTGAGCTTGGCTTGGAGGCACAGAGGACTCCAAGAGCATCACATCAGCTTGAAGAGAGGACTTGTTTTTATGGAAAACAAAGCAAGACAAGATGTCAAGTGTCTTGTACTTGCTGTCACATACTCAAGTCTCTGAGCTAGTAGCTGAAGGGCCGGGGCTCCCTGACTCCTGGTAGTTTTGTGGCATCTGTGTATTTGGTTAACCCTATGGTGACTGAATGTCTTGTTTTTCTGTTTCATATAGGTCAGACGTGAGAACTCCTGAGACAGAACACAGGTTCAGTAAGGGAATCCAGGCTGATACACTAACTCAGAGAGCTGTGTGTCCTGGTGAGTGCATCTCACACAACCTCAGTGCAGCATTGCAAATCTTCTGTGATCTCTATACACTCCTTTCATCATCATATGAACCAGTATGTCTTGGTCCCCTGTAATCAGGCAGGCTCACAGTTGTGTGCCTGTCACCTAATCTGAGGCATAAAGTTCCCACAGGACCACCTCATTACCTGACTTTGTGTACAGATGCTTTGTGTTGGGACTTTAGAGGGTTGGAGGTGGGTGTGACAGGGTGGATTAAGGTTGCAGCAGAAGAAACTTGACTGAAAGAAAGCTAGAGCCAAGCTGCATGAGCTGTTGCCCCACCAGGATGGTCCACTGACCATGACGGATATGATTCTGTCCTCTATCTTGCTGTAGGACATGAAGGTAAGCTCAGAGATAGGAGGAAGTATATAAATGATGAAGGGAAGAGACAAGAGACGGGCTGAACAACATTCTCTTATGTCCACATTTCACCCAGATGTAAAGCTTTTGAGATCCTGTGTCACAACAGTCAGCCAGTTCCAAAGGAGAAAGAGGATTCTGGAACACAGTTTCTGGAATAATATGTAGCACTGTTTCTGCAGCTGATTTTATGAGGAATTGTTTGTGGGAAATTAAAAAAGAAACAAACCCAGAGTGACTGTTCAAATTGGATCAAAATTGCACACAAATAAAAAAAAAAATCTTGATTTTCAGCCTTTGTGTCTGTCTTCTGGCTCTTCTACTGAGACAAAAATGCCAGCTGGCAACAGAGGGATGGTGCTTTCTGAGATGTTGTTTCCTGGAGATAGTAATATTTTTAAGAGCGGTGATAGGCAAGGAAGGACTTTGCTCCATCATACTGAGCCACTGGTGTCATGCTGTTGGAGGGCATTACTGAGTTTTGCAAAGTGGCAGCTCTAAACAGAGCTTTTTTTCCTGTGTTCTGCAGAACTCCCTTAAAGGGATGAAGTCTGTCTATAAATCCCTGGTTCATTCTCTGTTGAGGAAGATGAAATGATAGACATGTCAATCTATCCATATTTAGGACTTTAATAATTTCATGGTATCTTTAGGTAAGTCAAGGAATGTAGTAAAGCAATATGGTAAAACGTATTTCATTAAAATAACCAAAATATTGAAATAGCAAAAAAAAAAAAATAAAAAATTGACAAGTGGGAGGAGGAAACAGCTGCATCAGTTGTTACTTTGCTGTGTAAACAATTTAATGCAATTATAAATCTGCTTCTGGTCATGCTGTGCTATAAATAAAAAGGTTTTTCGCATACACTGTTCCTCTGTTTTCATCGGAAGTCCTTCTCTTGAATCTCAGGCTGTTTGGTAATTTGGTAACACATGGTAAGCTGTGTTTGAGGAGTGTCATGCAGATGTTTCAGGCTGAGCCTCTGCAGATGCTCTTCTTGCCTGGGCCGCTGGGGATGGGCAGGTGCTGTCAAAGCCCGTGGCCAGGGCTCAGGGTTCAGGCTGTGCCTTATGCTTCATGCTTCCTGCCAGGAGGAAGAGACCACAGCTTGTCTTCTTAGTACTCCCCTTGTGACTCTTACAAAAGGCACACCTTTGTTGCTCAGATTTAACCCGTAACTGTGATCTTTGCCATGTTTAATCAGCTTTACACCCCATCGCTCATATACCTCGGGAAGTTTGAAGACAAAGAAACAAGACATTTCCCAAACTGTTAGTCCAGCAGAAGACTGATGAATGTGGCCTGTCCTAGGTTACGGCTCAGCTAGAGGAGGTTTTTATGGAGCTGTTGTTCCAGATCTTCTGCCCCCAGGGTCAGTCAGCACAGACCCCTGGTGCTGTGGAGGATTCCTATGCATGGGGGGCTGCCCACTGCTACTTCTTTCAGCTTCATAGGCTGAAAACCTTTGGCTCAGAGACCACTGCCTACTGTAGACTACTCAGTGTTGGGGTTTATTTTGTGTGGTTTAAATGGTGACACACAAGCGCTGCAACCTGCATGAGACACAGCAGAGTTTGAATAGGTGCACATGTGGGGGAATTCATAAAGAGGGGGTTTAGACGGAGTTTGCCTTGGAATCATTTAAAATGCATTACTTCAGTGATCAGAGAGGGTGTAGGCATCAAAATGGAGTTTGCACGAAACAAAGCTTTGCAAGGCATTTATAGTTTACATAGCTATATGTCAATCCACAGGCAGTCTATAGTTCTGAATATTCTCATAGCAACCATGGATCAACAAATGATTTCCCTGGGTTCTTTAGACATACCACTGCTATTAGGTCCTCTGTTTTTTAATTAAAAGGAAATATCTCTAAACATCTTGAGGTAATTAAAATGGTAATATCGTCTGTAGGATGCATTTGTTAAAATAACAGCAATTCCCCTACGTGACTTTATTACTCAAAAACATAACTGCAAATTCATTAGACAAATGAGATTAACCAGATTATTTTTATATAAACTTAAAATGTAAATTATGCTCACAGTTCTGCTGTAATTCTTGAATGTAATAAGAGAGTTCCCTCTCCTGCATTTTAAAGTGTAACTCAACGATCCTATAAACTTTTATTATAATTCTAATTAATATATCACAAATAGCTCCTTATTATCTCTATGCCATTCATAATGCTTTCCTAAGAAGATTATTACTGTGATAATGTTATCACTCTGTGTTTAAAAAAAATACATGCACATGTAATTTTACACACTTATTTCTGGCTGAATTCTGACAGAAAGAAGTAGCAACCAGAAGGAGAATGATTTGAATGTCTGCCTAAAAATTGTTTAATTTGCATCTGAACACACATGCGTGGATTGAGTTTCGTAAGTAAGTGTGTCTCTGTGTGTATGAAATCTGTATATGGAAATGTTGCAACATGTTGCAATGAACCACTGGATTTTAGAAGTTTTTCAGAGAATAATATTGTTCTAGGTGTTGCCTAGATACATATGGAAGCAAAAAATAACTGAGCAAAAATTCAACAGATGTAATTACTTAAAGTAGCAGTTCAAGGAGA
Source organism: Grallaria varia (assembly GCA_013396735.1). NCBI lineage: Eukaryota > Metazoa > Chordata > Aves > Passeriformes > Formicariidae > Grallaria > Grallaria varia. Next base: position 1,670,034 of record VWZG01008799.1, on the reverse strand, counting down.
GACTTCCACTGTGGATGAAAGTCAGTCAGTCTGGTCCTTATGTCCAAACTATCTCCAAACTTTAAAAACTCCTTTGAGTTTTCTGTAAAAACTGATAGAATTATGTACCAATTATTTCTCTTTCTCTGTCCTTGGCAAATACACTTCTGTCCTTTTCATGTCCATGCCAAATGCAAGAGATTATTTGCATTTTCTCTTAAAACAGGACCTTGGCACTGTCCCTTGCCTTCTGTGTCTCTCCACTGTCTTCATTATTAAATTAACTGTAAATTCTTGGTCCTCACTCTCAATGCTCATCATAGCCTAATCCTAATTTTGAAAACTTTCATTAACTGGCAGGATATTTACTACAGGCTCCATGATTTCACTCTGGATGACAAGTATTGGCTACCATTTTTCTCATAAGCTCCTTTTCCAAATTAAGAAGGTCTCAGAAAATTTTGGCTAAAAATGGCGAATGGAACATTGAGATTGCTGCACACAATGCTACCCAGTACTGACATATTGATTTGTTCATGGTGCATTATTTCTTGTCTTTATTTAAATTGCAATGGTATGGAGATATATTTGTGAGAGTACATTTGTGTACAGCATTTAGGATGGGGTGGACCCTGGGCTGTGATTTCATCTCTCATGCATTATAAGTCCTCCACCTCTCTCCACCAAGAATCTACAAAAACTTGATGAAAATATACTAGATTTCTAAAATAACAGCTGTGCCTGCCTTTTCCAGTGTTTTGATCACAATTTAACCTGTATTGAAGAAAATGTGAGATTTAAGGACGAATACAGTTACAGTTAATCTTGTCTTGAAGAACAGCATTGGACCAGATGACATCTTGAGTCACCTCAACTCCTGTGATATGGGACATTTATGAATGAGTCTGTATAGGACCTCTTATTGTTTTCCTTCGTTACATCCCTCAATGTGAACTTGAATCACACGAGAGAATCATTCTGGTCATTCAGAGGTAATATGATGGTTCTGAGAAATGGTGAGACACACTACCAATGATGATACCGTATTCCTCTCAACTAAAACAAACTGTAATCAATCGTGTTGCAGATTAAACTCTAAGGAAAGTAACTTTTTGTAGAAGTTTTTTGCTATCTACCCTCAGCTGAAGCGAAATATGGCATGACTTTCCATTCTGAGCTTTCTTAGGTCAAAATGAAAAAAACAAGAAAAGATTTCTTTTTTCTTTAAACATCTAAAGTGCTGTCTTGTGAGATTAGCTGGATAATATTATTACGGGAGAAGTCAAGCAAACAGAAAGATGACTCAAACAGTTTATTGCCAGGATTATTTCTTAACACAGAGCAAAATCATATCTGGTTGCACATGGAACCCTCCCACAATGAACAGGGTGCCTGGCAACAGAAATAAAACTACAAATGCTCCAACCTTTGTTGTTGAAATGGCCTCACAGCTGAAGTGTAGTGCAAAGACACTGAAAATTAGACACTGAGGAGCAGAAACCATAACATAGTTAAGTAATGCTGTGCCTGTTGCCTCGCTGGTCAAAACAGACAACCTGGTAATTAGAAAGGTAAAATTTTCTTTAATTCTCCCTCCCCATCAAGAGAACCTGAATGAAACCCAAAACAAAAAGCGAGGCAGAAACATAGAGGGAAATTCCCTGAACACACGCTCTCACTGTAGCCACGATGGACTGTGCAGGCTAAGAACGTGTTTCTTCTGCTGAAGCAAAGTCCAGCAGGGCAGCACTGCCCCACCTCCAAAGCAGCACCTGGTGACTGTCACGGGGCCACGTGGCACAGAGCCCACCAGTGAGCAAAGAGTGGCTTCGACTGGCTTGGTGCCGATGGGTTGTGCCTTGGATGAACAACGCTGAGTTAGCACGAGTTATTATAATTCTAATCATGGTTTTCATCTGCTGGAGAGCAAGGTCCAGCCGTGCACATATTTATGTACTGAGCAAAGGACTGGGCTGCCGTTTGCTGGGTGTCTGAGGCACTTGTGTGTTTCTCCCAGTGCCCCACACCTTTGGCTGGGGAACTCACCCACAGATTTAGGGCTGGGAACAGGATATGCAGTTCTGTGGAGCTGGAAGACATCCTTCTAATAAGAATTTGTAACGAGATCAAAACAAGCACAGAAAAGCAATTCCACCCTATATGTGTCAAAAATAAATTTACAACTGGGAATACTCCCCAGGAGATATGTTTTTCCTGGCTTCTCCCTCACACTAGTGAAACACAGCCAGTGCTCAGTCCTGGACTTTGTAAACACTCATCATTGATAAACTAGATGGAAAAAGCCAAGTGTTTGTGTGGGCTTAAAAAAAAAAAATCATTATTTAATGACGTTCAGAGAAGTACGTTTTTGGAGGGCAGTTCATATGGCACCAGCTGTTCTGATTTAAAGGATTTTGATACAGCACGTAACAAAACCATAGATCGCCATTTGGTCAACCCCAATAATATGTATATACACAAACATTCCCTCTAAGTAAACCATTTCCTTAAATCTCTCCCCAGTGATTGGACAAAAATTGTATTTGTTTTGATGTACAACATTTTGCTCCACTTTGGACAGCTGATAATACTGTAATTGCATCATATTTTAAGCTCCACTATGACATGCTAAACACTGAATTTGTTTGGTTTCCAGTTGTACCACACTTTTCTCCAGTTTTGAAGTCAGTTTTCTTGCTCCTTTTTGCTGGTTTGTGCCCATAAGGAGGCAGGAGGCTGGCTCTGGTTTCTGTGAGCATAGATAAATACTCAGAGAAATTCCCTTTCTCCACAACACCGTTTCCATTTTCCAGGCAGGCTGGCATTTGGATGTGGCATTTTAACAACAGGACTGGACAAGAAACAACTCTCTGATCATATGAAGGTTATAAGGATCTCATGTTTTCTCACTCTTCCTGTGACACTCCTGTAGCATTTAGAAAAATTGCAATTCTCTTCCAAATACATCAGTGGTTGTCAGTTGCTGATGAGAGCAACCAGCCAGTGCGGGGAAAAAACATTCACCTTCCCTCAGTTCTATCTGACCTAGGATGACAAAAATCTCTCTTTATGCCTACATTTTTGAAGGTGTTATTGCATACTTGGGTCAGCAATACCAGGCAGGTTTAAGTTTATTAAGCATTTCAGATTATGTCTGCTCTCACCTTTATTTGCCAGTCCACCAATTCTGCACATTTTAATAAAAGAGATTTTATAATTATTTCCATCTCACTGAGGAAAATAACAAGCAGTGGCAGGTCTAGGATTATCCTTAATAACATTCCTAAAGTACACATAACAATTTCTCCACTGATGGCTTCCTGAGATCTTGTCTGTCAGGAAGCTCCTAAACCAAGTCAAGTGTGTTTTCCAATAGACAGAATGCTGATTCTTTTACTCTCAGTGTCATGTGACTCTAAATATAGTCTGTTAGAGATAAATGTCAATGTTGCATGTCATATATATTCAAAAAACAGCTTGAGAATACCTGGGATAAAATCAGGTTTGTCACCCAAAATGTATTTTCTGTAAAATTTTTGATTGATATTTTCTGTATTACTATATGCTAATTATTTTGCCAGTTGAATCCCCCTTTGGGTTTTCCATTATTTTCCTTGTGATAGAATCAAGTTCACCACTTTCTTGTCCTTTTAAAATATTGGTACAATACCCAGCAAACTCTAACCTAGTGGAATTTCTTTGATATCCTTAAATATAAGAGAAATGAGTATGATTAGACCAGTCAAGTCTTCCTAGTAAAGCCTTCACCATCTTTTGTTATATGGGCCTGCTGATTTTAAAGTGTTTACCATAGTATGTATTGCTTAACATCCACCTGGGTTATTAAGGGACTGAAAAGTATTTCATCACATCCCAGTGATAAAAGCACGGAAATACAGTGCAGAACCACTTCTTGAGTACTTCTTTTGCCTCATGATAAACAACTTTGTCATCACAGCCCACATTTTTGCCATAGAAAATGATGTCTGCCTACAGATTCTTGGTTTTGATTGTTGCATTTTACAAAAATAACTTATCACACTGTTAAAAGAGGTTTCCCTCTCAGGCAATGTTTGTTTGCCCATTGCTTACGGACGGGCTGCCCCAAAACGCCCATGGAGGTGGTAAGGCCAGTGCAGTATGTGCTCTACAGCACACTGGCACAGTGGTTGGTTTTCTCTGGGTGCCTTAGAAGGTGACCTGGCGCATGGATCAAAGGATGAGTCGCATCTCTATCATAATCACAGGTTTGCACAAACTCCAGCTTGATGTTGGTCCTTCCATGAGTTGTTTTCCAACTCCTGGTTAACTCTCCATGGCAAATATGCTGCAGGCAACTGCCTTTCTAAACAAAATTGACACCAGGAAATGAGGCATTTCTTTCTATCAAAGAACCTATAATTCAAAAATATTCTTTGCAAGAAGGAATAACAATGCATATTTTATGTTTTGGCAAAAATGAGTATTTAGAAAAGCTGCGAGTATAGACGAGATCACAAGTGAAATGAGGTGGGGAGGGCCCTCTCAAGGAAGAACATGGGCAGGTGAAGGCAGCTATTGCCCAGTAACAGTCTTTGACAGTCTTTGCAGACTGCTGCAAATCTTAGCAGATGCTGGCTACTTTGGTGGACTGTAGTTCCCCTCCAAAAAAAAAAAAGTAAAAGCTGTGTAAATTGTCTTCAGGAAATCCACTGGGAATTATTGTAGCCACACACTTGCTGGCCTGCTCTTTGACAAACGTAGTGAAGAAATTCCCGATGGAACTTGCATTTATTCAAGAGAGATTTCTGCTGTGGGAATGCTGAACAAACACAACCAGGCTGCAAACACTTAAGATAAAAACCAAGGCAAGGCAGGCAGTGGAACTGTTGTTCTCAGCAAAACTGCATTCACCTCTGCCTCTGAAAGGAACCCATGTGAAATGCTCCGCTTGCATTTGGTAAACCTGTGATTTGACTTGCTTGGAGAAAAATGGAGCTTTCTGCTTCTGTTCCCACTGACAGTGTTTGTGGGCAGCCTGCTGTGACCACAGCTGACCTTCACTTGGCTGGATCAGATTATGCTATCACATGGACGTCTCATGCAGCGAGCTCCCCTCTGCCCATGGTGCTCCTTAGGCCACTGAACCGAGCTAAAATGATCTGGAGCCTTACTCTGATCTCAGCCTAATGAGAACTGGGAATAACAAAGCACAGTTGAGGCCCGTGGAGGAACAGCACTACAAGAGGACACATGGACCTCTGTGGTGTCCATATGGCTGAACCTGAGACAGAGACTAGTCATGCTGGTAGCACATGCTTGTATGAAATCACCACTCTGGTTTGAAAACACATTAAGTCAGTAAAGAAAATATACGAACAAAGGCTAACAGAAGAGGAACTTGCAACCCTGCAGAATGCATGATAAATCACTTATTACAGTTGGGAAGGGGCTTTCAGACAGAAATAGTAGTGTATGAGTCTAACTACCTCTCAGAAAACCAAGCAGCTCTGGGAAACCTGCATCCATAGAACTGCAGCTGTAAAGATGGTAGGGCTTCCACCTGACTGCCCAAGCATTTCTCCTGACACCATCACTCCTATAAAAATGATGTGAAATATTCATGTATTTATCTTGCCACATCAGCAAGGGAGGTGTATGCATTCAGTGTACTAATGCACATAAATAATTTAATGTTTTCTGTTAGGACCTTTTTGCTTTGAGTCACATCAGCAGAAATAGTTGATCATAGAAGAAACCAGTTTGAAACACCCTTGGCAGTAACCCATTATACAGGAGAGAAGCATGGCAAAGGGCACTGGGGAAGCAGACCGTTAAGGCTCTTTCAGGCCTATTTGAATTCAACTTTCTGGTGCCTTCATGTGGCAGCTTAAAAGGACAGATTTCTATGGCCAAATTGTTTTGGACTGAAGCTAATTGACAACCTTTGACCCAGCTCCCCAACCAAGTTAAAATGACACATCCAAATTTTTGGCATTTGAAGTGGAAGGGAAATGACTTTTCTGTTCCACTGGAGGCCTCTCTTATTTAATGTTCTATAAAGAGGAAGAAACTGCATATAATAATGACATCTTGTGGTAGTTGTTGACTTATTGCCCTATGATTTAGTAGGTACTTGGATGCCAAATTTCATGACATCTGCCTCCATGCTGAAGCTCTGCAAATTCAGACTTAAAATTTCTGCTGCTCTGAGAAGTGGATGTAGAAGAGCCCTGGAACCTTTGGCTTATTGTCGACTTCAGAGGAAAAGATATTTTGATCATTTGACTACAGAGGTCTGGCTAAACATACAGTTCAGAGATTCATAGTCATAACTGATGAAAGAATGGTTAGCCATTTCATACAGAAAAGGCTTGTTTTGATAATGTCGAGTGCAGCGTGGCTCTGGCCCATAGAATGAACCTGCCTTTGGTGCAGCGTGGCTTTGTGCTGGGTGTGAGAGTGAACAGTGGCAGCCTCTGCTGGCAGCCAGTACAGCCTGACAGCTGCTCAACACCTGCACTGTGCCTGCAAACAGTCCTGGTGAGCAGCCACCACCCTCCCGTGGCTGGGGGTGCAGAGATGTGGGATGTTTAAAGAGTGAATCCCTGAGGCTTCACCCCAAGTAACCCTGCTCTGCTCCTACTTACTTCAGCTTTGGAGTGCAAGTCCCTTAACTCCTGCCGTTAACTGTGTGGGCATCCAAGGAGCCCATGAAGCTCTAAGCTTACCACAAGCAGTGTGACAGTTCATATTTAGGGTCCATAATCATGCCCTTGAACTGAGTGTCCCATTCCTCTGCCCATAGGCATGTTCTTGCTGATGTAGTCTCTGCAGCATTTGCTCTAGATGAAGTTACAAGCCTTTCGGAACAAACAGCACTTTCCCTGCCAGTTTGGACAGTCCTTATCAGCACAGAGGGGCTCAGCTTTTATCAGCGAGTTTGGCTGTTGACAAAATAGTCATAATAAATAAGATTTGTGGGAACAACAGAGGGATGTATTTTTACAGGGTATCTGTTTATCCTGTCATGTGTTTTGGCCTCACCTGGTCTTCAGCTCTGGGCTACTGTTACACAGCTTTGTTTTGGGTTTTTTGGGGGATGAAGGTGGCTTAAGCTACACCTTTGTGTTTTCTTCTGGGCTACCAAGGCCCCATAAATAGACTTATGGTTTATATGCAAGATTTACACAAAACTCTGTTTCCCACTTATGAGGAAGGAGGCGGGAAAAGATCATGTAACTTCTGAAGAGCTCAAAGGAGACGGTGAAATCACACACATGTAAGACGGTGAAATAATGCTGCTGACCAGCACTGATAGCAGAGAATGTGGAGCTACCACACTTAAAGTAGCAGGGAATCTCTTCCCCATTTGACTTTTTCATTGTCAGAGAGTTCACCTTGGATACTGGGCATAACGTGCTCTGCCTGTTTCCTTGAGGTCTGCACAAATACAAGGGAGAGACACTTTGTGGATTCCTTATTGATACAGAAAATTGCTAAAGACAATCATGAGACCCCACGATTCCAAAATAGCTCATGAGAAGTGTTTAGTTGTACTGATCTACTTTTTTTAACATGGGATGATGCCACCTATTGGACTTTACTAAAAAGAGGCAAAACAGTTCAAAGAAAATAAATATTTTATACTAGGCCGCTTTTTCAGCAAAGACTAAACTTTCCTACAGTTCAATAGCAAGAAAAAGAGCTTCTGTTGGGACATCCTGAATTATGGTACCTCATTAGAAAAGAAGAAGGAATAGAGGCAGAAAAAACCAGAGGCAACACTAACTGTCTCTGGCAAAGAAAAAGAAGTTCAGAAAAAAATACAGGTATGGTTTAACAAGATGGTTTTTATCCAATTTTCCAATGGGTCTGTAAACAACAGTCACAGAACTTTGGGGTTTCGTTTCATTTATTTTTAACTGAAGTATGTTGAGGGTGATCATTTTTAATGGACCTTGAACTTGTGGTGGTAACATTAATATTTAAGATTGAAAGGTCTGGCTAATAAGTTATCTTTATCAAAAGAACATTCCTTTCAGCTAAAAGCTAACAGTCTGTGATTGTTTCCAACTTGCCACTTCTGAGCTAAGATAAAATAGGGTGTGGCATTAATCAGAGCCATCTTTTCATTTACTGTTTGATTCCTTAGAACCGTGGCAGTTAGCAAGCTCCCTAAGGAGTCCCATGCCTCCAGGGATGGACACCTGGCTTTAACATTGGAATGATTACTTACCTCTTTCTTTCTTTTTTTCTGAAAGAATAGATAGGCTGGTTGTCTGCAATCTAAGAACGGGGGAGCAGAGGGGAATCTGCTCCCTGAATGTTCTATCACTATATTCATAGTTAATACAGATTTTGTCTGACCTCTTCAATTTTTATTTGCTTTTTGCTTTAGTCAATATATTCATGATCTCTTGTGGGAAGTGTTTTTTTTAATTATTTCCCTTCTGTAATAAGAAAGCAACGACAAGAGACTGATTGGAAAATTTCTTTTATATAAACTTTGCAAAGCAGTGATCATAATGAATCTCCATTTTTTTGTAGTTTATTGAGTAAATATGTATAGTGTGCAGATGTGTTGTTCTTGCTCCTGTCATTATTATGTTAACAGTCCCTGAGACCGAGTTGGACTTGATTTCAAAGTTACTTTAAAACTTGGCACCTCTCAATGAAAATCTCTTCCATTTTCACTGTTTGACATATGGTCTCATTTCCTCCTGATGTTTGAAATGAGGGATCCATCTCAGGCCCATCCAGACTCTTATAAGTTGTTTGGTTTACAATCTTGACCTCAGCCTGCCTGCAACAGGTTTATTAATACAAAATTCTGCCCACCATGAAGGTCTGTTCAGAGCTTTGCTGCCTTGAAGGATCTCTCCCCACATATTTTTATATAACTGCAAAATAATAATAATAATAATTATTAATGCATACAGAAGAAACAAAGAAAACTTCTGCAAGATACATTATCTAAACCATTGGTTGAAGTGAGATTGTGATTGAATTTCTAGAAAACAAATGTGAATAATTATGTAGAGGCAAGAATAAACACAAAGATGAAGCACAAAATTTCGAAGTACTGTAAACATCAGACTTCCATGTAAATCATTTAGACCATCCTTGGCAGAAGAACAAGAAACCAGTAATCTTTATGACTTCTTGTTTTCAACTTGACATGAGTTGTATTAGCAAAGGTAGAAATGCAGAAACAAGGTTATATTAAGCTAATCTTTGTTCTGTCCAAACCCAAAGACTGTGTCCAAAAGCATTTGTGCATGTCTGTTGTCACCTTTGTTTGAACGCATTTCTGAAAAGTAACAGAACTTCTCTCCTAGATGTGAACTAATGCTCAATTTGAGCATACGGAATTCTTCTCTCATAAGCAGATTGTTAATTTGTCATCAGTTCGCAATTTTAGGTGGAAGAGTTAGAAAAAAAGTACGTGGGAAGTAAATTTTGCAAACGTCTAATTTGAGCAATATTTCATATTTCATAATTAATTGAAGATTAAAACTTTAAATAACATTCTAGAAAGACGGGGAATGGAAGGCCATATTTTCCCCAGTAAGATAGAGTACAGTACAGTACAATAAAATATTAATATAGTATAAAAGCAGTCAGTGAGGTAAAGTGAAAAGCCTTTCTTCTACATTGAAAGATGGATTGGCCCTATATATTTGTGATGATTTAATTAATTGTGAAATATAATACAATTAATATTAAATACATTTTTACCTTCATTACATGGGCCAGCGTTAACTATCTATTTCATTCCATGTTTTAGTTAATATTGTCTAACAATTTTTAATTAATGTTGAAATAAATGTGGCAATCACTTCATGTATTAAAGCAAATATTGTCAGAACTTTCATGCAAAAATGATGTCTGAATTCTTCTCTGGTGCTTAAAGCTGTCCACAACAAACTTTGAAACTTTTCTTCTGCTCTGACTATGACCTGTGGCTCATGGTGCAAGGCCCTCCACTGCAGCACAACACAGCTTATCCTGAATGAAATTCATTTTCCTATTATAATTGGATAATCTATTCTTTTCCATATTGTAATTTTTACTAAAATGTTTGTATTGGTGTTTAGAAGCTGCAAAGATAGAAATGAATAGAGAATTAAATATAGACAACCAGGAGACAGGGAGCTTTACTGAGTACTTTCTTTGAGTGAGGGACTGGCAGGATTTTTCAAATTTCAGTAGAAAACATTTACACAAGTTGAAAACCACAGACTCACAGGCAGTTCAGAAAACCTTCCTGAATTCCATGGCGCATGGGTTGGATATCACTGACTGAAATTATTTTCTCAATTTGATTCAATGAATTTTTAAAAATTTAGTGCACGAGGAAGTCAGCAGTGTTTAGAGTCCTATGTGCGTATTTCATGCATTAGACTCCTAAGGTGAATCTCTAATATTAATAAGCCTCTGTGCCTTATGCATTTGCATGAGCTGAGAGCTAGACAAATCCAGCACATGACAGCTTTATCAGCTATGAAATCTTCATCTGACTGTTAGAAACAGGATGATATTCTAGGAATGGATCACTGTGTACTTGCACCGTATTTTATATTTCTGCCTATAGCATCTGTTCACAGCTTCTGTTAGAGACAGAATAATGTGTGAAAATGGGCCTTTGGCCAATACAGATATTTTTAACATTGTTACAAATTATGTTCCTTCTCTGAAGAGTTACCTTTGGAGCTACGCTCCCAAAAACCTACAGAAATGGCAAAGGGTTTCCAGTGATGATTACAGCCCTCCGTTGAGAGGGCTGGCTAGGTAGAGAGAGCCATTCCTCCTGTATTTGTAATGACTGTGTTAACAAAGTAATCGTTGTGTTAGGTCAGCCTCTTGCTAGAAACATATGGGCTGCCTTCTGTATTCCTTGATCACCATGGGAACGATGGACAACTTCAGGCAAGAAGACACAGAGAATACTGGAAAGCATCGAGTACTTGACTCAGCAATCCTGACAAACATCCTGGCAGTGTCCCCAGGCTCTAGTGATTGTCTAAAGTATCTATCCACCCTAAACCAAACTACTGTAACTGCGACACCAGTCTCTACATGGCAGTTATCCCACAGCTTGGCCCTGCTGAGTAGGTTTGGCCAGTAAGCAAGAATTTGGTTTGCTGAGACTTTGCAATGAAACGCAGATCTTGAAATGCGTCAAGGAAAAAAAAGGCAGAGAGGGACCACGACCTCAGACAGCCAACCCCATGGTGCACCCACATCCCAAGTCCTGCTCGTAGATCTGGTTAGAACACCTCAGAAAGGATATGGCAGAAGCAGAAATTACACAGAGAATGAAAACAAAGTCTGTCAGAGGAACAAAAAGGCTCCCGTAGATAGTAAATGTGTACGGACTGAGACTAGGAAGTATTTTTCCACAATACTCATAATTATGTTGCTGTAATTATTGTGTGACGGAAGCCAAAACACAGCTGAATTTGAAAACAGATGAAAAAAATGGAGGATAGACACATCTGTGGCTATGAAACAGAATGGTACAAATACAGCCTACAGCATGAGATGTGTCTTAAACCACCGAATGCCAACAGTTGAGACACTGGGGAAGAACACCTTGATGTTTCATCTGTTCCATACAGGGTTCCCCTCGGCCATCCTTCCCTGTCAGTTACGGAGTATTCTCTGAACTGAATCCAGTATGGTCATTCTTATGCTCTTAACTCTTTCCTTGTGTAACTATACCAAAAAATTTTTTGTCAGCCTTTTTATTTTTTTATGTTCAGGGTACAGATGCCCACAAGAGCAAACAAGAGCAATACGTCACAAGTTTCCCACTGAAGCTTTTCTCCAGCAAATGAAAAATGTCATTTTCTGCTGACATCAATTTCACTCTGATAGCACTTTCCACTGAAGAAGTGCCTTTCTTTTCTTTTGTACTGGAGAAGTGTCTTGAATATGTTAAAGCTATTTATAGGCAATAATCTTCTTAATGATTAAACTTACAAATTTTACAATGAGTTTTCTTACCTCTCCACTAGCTTTGCCAATGGGAGAATTGAGAATGAAGTCGGGAGGAGCAAAGACATCAACCAGGGCAACTGCATCATCTTTCAACTGTTTAAAAACAAAAGACATATATTTGGCAATTTCTCTAGTTGTCTATGGCTACTTGTGAACTCCAGAGCAGCATAAAAAAATATTTTCATAAAGTATCAGCTATTGATAATTTAAGAGAAATCCACAATAAGTAGCCCAGTTTTATTTTGGGTTTTTTCACTCTCAGGGTAACTGCAAAAATAGACTCTATTTTACATGTTTTCCTTCTTTACTAATGGGGTTTAAAACACATTTTAACCAACCTGGTGCTGCTTACATACCCAAACACATATATTTTTGAACTTTAAAAATGTAATATCCAGCTTCTCCTTTGAAATTTTGCTTACCTGCAAAGAATATATTCCAGTTTGGAAAGCTTTTGTGCTGAGAAAAATAAATGGCAACCAAACACAATAATGAAATAAATAGAACTGGACTGAAATATTTCACTGGCTTTCCAATAAAGACTGCAAAGCCACAAATGCTATGGTGTTATTTTGTAGGACATACTGTTTTCTGTTTATTGGTAAATAAATTAGGACTAGATTCAGGGTCAATGAGTTGCTAAACTTTATAGAAAATTATTCAGAATCTATGAATTTAACATCCTGCTAAATTACCCCTTGAAGTACAGAATAACTAATATATCTCTTTTTTGGTATTTGTATATTACATTATTATTTAATCACAACAAACAGGCTTACCCTGCGGCAGAGTTCCAGAATAGCATTCTGAATAAATCTACCAGGTTGTTCACCTGAAGCATAGCCACCTGCAAACACATTCACAGAGAAACTTATAGCAGTTAAGGCTACACTGATACAAACTTTTTACAAAGCTCTTCAGTTCAGTAGTCAAAAGACTAAACAGATGCGATTGAATTGAATTCAGTAAATGTAATTGAAATTAAAGCCTTTCATTAATGAGTTGACTGCAAAAATTTTATCTAAGCTATTCTGAGCCTTTTGCAGTCACAAGCTGCAGACAGCAAGATGCTGTAGCATCCCCCATCCTCTCCCCCAAGCACTGGATCACACCAAAACTTGTGATCCCTTCATCATCTCTGATTTAAGAGAGAGACTTTTGGGTTAATTTCTTGTTCTAGATTCCTGAAAATTTGGTCAAGAATGATTGCTCTATATTAGACAAGCAGTAAGAAAATGCTCTAACACAAATCCTACTTAGAATTTCCTCCCCCTGCCAAGTTAGGACTTTTCTGAAGTGGCATGCACAGTACATTCAGAGGTCTGATCTCACCTTGGTAGAGCATGGCCAGGTGTTTACTTAAAGACCAGAGTCCATACAGGGCACTGAGATTCTTGAGCACGGGCTGCAGAGCAGGTGGAACGCTGGGGTCATGGGTGTAGTCATGGTACCGCTGCAGGACTGTTTGTTCAATAAAGGCAATGGCCAGTGACCGAGAGTAGTACACCTGAGGAAACAAAAAATGAAGGATACTGAGTATCAAAACACAAACAACCAACTCTCGGTGCAAAATGGCATTGCTCTGCTGAAATTAGTGGACTTCTGTTGATTCAGATCTGATGATTCACCTTGAGATTAAAGAAATTCTAAGAAGAAGCGGTAGGAGAAAACACTTTCTACAGCATCAGTGAAAAGGTTAGTAATAAAATGTCTCTTTTGTATGTCTATTACCAGTGTAATTGGCAGTTGCACCCAAACTTTATAGGATCAAGTAGCTACATCAGAGAGAAGACAATGCCAAAGCAGGTTTGCTGATTTTAGGATCATTCATAAACACACATAACTCTTAAGAAGATAAAGGTAGATTTATATTTAATATGCAGAGTTTTATAAAGAGGATAAAATCTTCCTGTTGAAAACTTATTGAAGTCGCTTCAAATGATAAAAAAAATCTAATCATGTCAGCATGAGTGGATTCTGCTTATGGACTGCAATAGACTGCAACACATTTTCAAGGAACTATGCAACAAGCATTCAATGAGAAAGACAAGTCACGAGTTACTGTTAATGCAAAGTATAAAACCTGTAGTGATTGTATTCGCACAGGAACACTTGTCTACATTTATATACTTCACCTTTGCTGTATTGTGACATATGTCCTACCATGAAATAGACTGCTGACTGACAACATTCTAGCTGGTGAACAGGAGGGAAATATGAAAGCACTGCTGTTTTGGCTGATTTGCTGCAATGCTGGAACATGTGTTTGGTTTTAGCCCATTTGTTAGGGGTTGGGTTTTTATTTTTTTTTCATTTAGAATTATTTGATTAGTTTCTCATTTACATACTTGCATTATCCTTGCATTTAAACCCACTGTAGCACTTAAAAAAAGCATATTCCAAAGATCACTGTCTCTCTAAATGGCTGTCCAGTGGCATACTTATGTCCATGCTCCCATACAAGTATGAACAGCAAACCACACATCTGTTCTCTGCAGGATTAGGGAGGACTTCCCCCTCTACTACATGGACTTTTTCAGATAATAATGTTAATTCCCTAGTCAGAAGGCAGTAAGTCTTAACATCACAAATGAAGCATTAAAAATTATTCCTCTGTTATTCTCCCCTATAATTCTATTTCCCTCTTTACCTTTGCCTGCACTTCTGTATTGTTTCTATCAAGCTACTCCCAAAACAAAATAACCAGGGATAGGTTAGGAATCTCTTCCAGATCCCCCACAGCATGAACAAATATTCTGTATTAGTCAGCCACTGGGCTGACAGCAAAGTGTTTCTTCATGCCCAGAAAGTTTTAAATCAAATATGTACAAGTCTTCAAAGCACAGCTTGTAAATCATTTTCAGATGTTTTTGAGGCATGCCATTTAAAATAAAAAAATCCTGCTGTCCTGATGAGGAGTTGCAGGGAGAAAATAAAACCTAATGACCTATCTCAAATGCCTATCTCAAAAGCAGTTGTGTGCCTGAGCATCTTTGGATTTTAGCAAATCTGAAGAGAACCTTCACACTTCTGAGCAAACCGTGCTCTCTAAAGCACTGCTCCCAGCACCAGCCTCCCCAGGACCTGGCCAACTGACAGGAAATTAGACTTCAGTTTCTGGCAATTCCCATTCTGACTCTGACCCTGAAGAGTTTCTCTAATAAGATGTTTCTAGGGTAAAAACAGGAAAGATTTTCTCCACTCTACCAGCAGTTTCACACAGATCATCCCCTGTTGAAGCTAGGCTGGCTCTTTTTAGGTGCAGAGTTGAATATTATTTCCTGATGTTTTTTAATGAGATTTGCAGATAAGGCGAATGACATTGACCATCTTCAGGGAACTGATCTTTCTAAGTGACAAATGACAAGTGCTCTTTCTTTGGATGTGAGCCAGTTTTTTCTCATGGAGGTAACAGAGGAATCTGGTGAACTTGGGGATATACACTGAAATTTGGAGTTATGCCATTCCTAGCTGTTAAAATTCTCTGGTGAGAGTGTGGATCTGCTATATGTAAATTGTCAATGTTTCCTTTTCAGGTTCCAATGCTGTCAGTCTGGTATCTTTCATGAGTACTTTGCCCTATAGGAATCAGGGATGAAAAAGACCCATTAGGTCATCTAGTTTACCTACCTGCCAGAGCAAGATTCTTTCCTACGGTATGTAGTTGGCCACAAGAGCAGATGGAGAAGTAATAATCAGATGCTGCAGTAGATTTAATACTAGTAGATTTAGTCTTCAGAAGTTGTGCTATCACAATTACAGACATCACCCAGCACATGCCTGCAACTTTTCTGAAGGGAAATATATCCCGGAACACTTCTGCTGATGGTAACTCTCCTGCTATCATGTGTTATGCTGTGCACATGGACAGGTATTAAGTTTCATTAGTTATCTGACTTGCTGCTTTATAGTTGAGGAAATTGTATTTCATAACACAAGCAGCTAAAGCTTATAGGAACTGACAAGCTTGGATAAAAATAAATAAGAAAGATTAGTGAATATTACCTGACAGTTGTTTTTTGCCTCAAAATCACTTAGTCCAGCCTGCTTTTCCTTACTCAGTTTTAGGTCACTTTCTCGGAGAAGGTAGCAAACCAGCCATTTATAAGCTGCTAAAGGAACTGTGAAAAAGAGAAGCAAAATTCTTAACATTCATTTATAATGCAAGAAGTCACATGCAAATTCTACCCCAGTCCCAGTTTTTGTTACTTGACATGAAAAGTGAAAGTGCTAATTAATCAATGCACTGACACGACACTGTCCATTACTGCAGATACAATAAATACCTGGGGACCGCAGCCAAACTGTAACTATACAGTGAAGACACATCTCACCTGACCATACACTAGTTCAAACTGACTCCAAGCTAGAACACAAGGTCTATCCACAGATCAGTTTGGACTCCTCAATAAATTTTGAATAAATTTTTTAGCTTCCTAATTTTTTTCTCAATGACGACTTAGATCTGCAAGGTGCACTGTCTCTTCTGAGAGTACAAGAGAAGACAGTCCACATTAATGGAAACTCATGTCTTTCTACATTGCAAAGGTGTCTGATTGTCATCACATTAAAATGATTACCTTTGTACATAATTGTGTTTTATTTTTAGAACAGCCTGGAACTATTAAGGTAAAAAGTAATTCAGCATAAAGTCCTTGCCTGAATCCTGCTTGCTCATTTCTTGGTTTAAGATTTAATGTAGAGCATGATTTAGGCAACTGGGAGCGTTTATGTGCTGCCTAAATTTAGGCAACTAAAGCAACAGTCCAGTTGCTAACAGAATGGATCAATAAACAGATTTCAGATTTTATTTTTTTTTAATTTTAACTATAGTCTGGTTCAGTAGGTATTACAAATACCTATTAATTAGCAGAGACTGAATCACAAACCTCTGGATCCTTTCCTCTGGAAATGAATTTAAGATTCTAGAATCAGTTTAAATATAGCAGAAGGCTACCTGAGGAGTCCATGCAATCTTCAACGCTAATGGCTGTGAATTTCCAGCCAAGGATATCATGGTAGTCTTGCAAAACATTTACTGTTCCCAGAGGGGATTCAAAAGGAGCTTTATCTGAAATACCAAAAGAAATAAAAATGATTTAGGAGAAAAGAAATCACACTTTTTGGAACTAAAAGCCTATTACAAAGCTATGCATACACTTGACAGGCCAGATGAAATTAGGCCATAATATTTATTTTATTATGGCCTAGTCCAGCCAAAAGAGGACTGGTGGACAAGTGTGGAAAAACCTGACATCACAGCCTATAATTATGCCCCATAAGATTCAACTCCAATTGCTGCGTTTTCCAGCTCTGTAAGACACTAGTGAAACTCACTGCTGGAAAACTGAAACAAAATCTAGAGAACTACAAAATGTAGTGATGGGTATTGCTACCAAGTTACGTGATATGAGCTGTTTTAAGTACAATAAACACACTTACAATTACTTTACCAATATATAGTCACAGAGTCACAGAATGGGTTGGGTTTGAAGGGACCTTAAAGATCAGCTTATTCCAACTCTCCCATCCTGGACAGGGACACCTTCTGCTAGACCAACTTGCTCAAAGCTCCATCCAACCTGGTCTTGAACACTTCCAGGGTTGGGGCATCCACAACTTCTCTGCGCAACACGTTCCAGTGTCTCACTATGCTTGCAGGGAAGAATTTCTTCCTAACATCTAATCTAAGTCTCTCATCTTTTAGTTTTAAATCATTCCCCTTTGTCCTATCACTATCTGCTCATGTAAAAAGTAGCTCTCCCCTCTTTTTTATAAGTACTGGAAGGCCACAATGAGCTCTCCCTGGAGGCGTCTCTTCTCCGGGCTGAACAAACCCAACTCTCTCAGTCTGTCTTTACAGCAGAGGTGCTCCAGCTCTCTTGAGCAATTCCACCGAACTAAACTGCACTTCTCAGGGAGCAAGATGCAACTCAACCTAATTAGGGATGGTGAAACACCTAGCTAGCTTCTTCAAGACTTAGGAGAAAGAATATTTATTGCAGCAAGTATTTGCATATTGTGACTGTACCATATGATAGAGTCTGTAGCACATTATTTATGCTCTACAAAATGATTAAATGGCTGTCAGTTGTTTTCAGTATGAAATTACCTCCCTATTCCATTAGTTACACATTGTTGGTTCCAGCATACGATTCCACAATGAAAACTTACCTCTTATGCAATTCATCCAGCTCATTAAGTAGTTGCTGGTTTGCTGAAGCAGGACATTGTTATCTCCCTCATATGTGCAATTTGGATCATTGTCATTTCGGATTTCACCCAGACGATTCACTTAATAAGAACAAGTGCACAATTTAACAAATTGCAATGTACCAGTGGAAACTAAGAGAGATTAAATAATTATTCTGTGACAAAATGCAAGAAAGTTGTCTGTTCCTGTATGTAAAACTATTGTGGTGAACTTGAAGTGATCTTGAAAGTTCAATGTTTAGCTCGTGAAAATGAATATACTCTAAAGATTTCAAAAAGCGTGGCACTCATATTACAAGGGGAATTTTAATCTATAAATTCTGCATCTTTACTTTTGAAACTGAGACTGAATTACTTGTACAGTCTGTCCAAATGCTGGTGCAGATCCTGTACAGGTTTAGGATTCTTTTTTTTTTTCCCCCTGGTATCAGTATGAAATAAACTTTAAAAATATGGATATGAGGATAAAATACTTTATAAACAAATTGTTAAAATTCAGACATCATGACACAACAGCAGCTGAAGAACACATCAGCATAACTGTTCTCTTTCTGACCAGTGTATGCAGTAGTTTGGAACTTACTGGCAAGGTAACCATGTCCTCCACAAGCTTCTCGGCACTCCTGGGCTGCCTGCTGGGCAGTCCAAGACGCCAGAGGTTTGCTGGCAGCAGATAAAGCATGAATCTCACGTCCCAAATCAGCCTTTGTGAAAAACAAGTTATAAATGAGTAAGAACTTCTACAAAAAGTAAGTTTGTCACCAGTTAGAGCCATAGGTATGTGCACTGCCTTATAACGAACAGGAACTGGCAATACACGCGCAAAATTTTCTGAGATCTGCGTAAGCATAAATCATATTTTTTGGTGCCACAGAAAAACCCTGACACAACTGAAGAACCTTCAGCACCGATTTTCTTATATGGGACAGGAATAATTTGTGCCAGGTAATGGGCATGTGGGTACATCTTTGCTCAGCTGTGTCAGCTGGCATGGCATTGAATAGGATAATTCACTCCTTGCCAACCTCTCCCTCCAGAAAGTGGAAAGGCAGGTGGTTGCAGGTGGCCCATCCAGAGAAACCTTCTATTCCCTCTGTAACATAAGCACGATCTCTCTCCCCAGTCAGCAAGGGGATATGTACAAAATTTATTGCCTTACACAGTTTTCACTGATCTTTTAACCATCTGTTTTGCAAGAAGTAGGAAAACTTAAATGCACACCCTTAGTTTCCACAGAATCAGAGTGGTCTGCATTTACACGAATGCTGCTGACCCTCCTCTGAAAATCCATTTGGAATTCTGCTTTCTGGAGACAGTGGTTTGATACAACCAAGGCTTGTTTAAGAGTTAAATCCCTGGTTTGTTTTGTTTGTTTAGGATCTCCTGTAGAACAAAAGGAATTCATAAGGATTACACTCTTAATATTTTCAACAAACAATGAGCTTTTTCTTATTATATTTTTTTTTCCTGAGAGCCACTGTTTTGCACTGCAGACCTCCAGAGGTGGAGCATCAGATAAAAAAATGAAACAGATTCTCCTGTGGTCTGTACAAAGAGGAGAAATTAGAATACCCAGTGAACAGTGAAAAAAGAAATCTTTCATGACTTTTATTTTAGCCAAAAAAAACCCTGGGTGTTTAAGTAAGATCTGAGCAATACACAGCCAGTGTGTAGGCCCTAAAAATTTATATTGTCCAAATTTGTAAAAATAAATAAAATTTGTATGCTATAAAAATACATACTGCATTTATTTATATTAAGAATCAGTCCTTGCACAGAGACAGATAGATTAAACTATTTTCTTGGTAAAGGGGTGACTTCCAATGGGCTGATTGTGGATGAGAAATTCAGCACTGACTCAAAAGTCTTCACTTTTTTCTCTAAAAGTATTTCTCCTAATGCATGAATTTGAATTGCAAAATCAAGACAGACTCACAGAATCTGTACAGGAATTAAGAATAGTATGTTTTCAGAAAAGTCTTTGATATGTGCTCCCTGCAGAATCATTTACAACAGTTATAAGCTGAATTTGCACCCTCATAATATATTTATGACAAAAAATTCATCAAGAGAACATAACCCTTAATCCCACAGAAATCAATAAAACTTTAATCACTTCATCAAAACTAATTTTAATGCTCTTCTAAATGCAACTTAAATCGGTACTTTGTATGCTCCATATTTCTGAGACATTGCTCCATCATTCTTAATCATAAGATACCCTAAGACTTCTAAGTAGGTCCTCCATTTAACAGTTTCCAGTTTATTATAATAAGAACTCAGCAAAGAAGAGATGTGTAAATATCTCACCTGTCTCTGACTCTTTTGCTTTGTCAACACACCTGCATAAAACTCTACAAAGTTCTCAAACAGGGACTTGGAGAAATAATCCAAGGCATATGCAGCGGCCAGGTAAGGAAAAAGACGCCATTGCTAGAAAGAAAATAAAATTGATTTGATCACAAAGTGATATATGCTTTTAATATTTATTGTAGTGAAACAACCCATTAATGTTTCCTGTGTTCAAATTGGAAAACTGCTTAATGGAGAAAAGAACTTAACAATAACCATCTCATCATGGCTCGGCTTCGCGAACGAAGATTTGGGAAGGGCTCTACCCACGCTTGCTGCAAGCGCGCTGATGGCTAAAGAGGCCAATGCAAGATAGGCAAGTCCGGTTGCAAAAGGCACAGCAGAAAGTCTCCATAGGTGGTGTTGGTGAGGCACGGTTCTTTCTGCGTTGTCTTTTCTCCTCCAGACTGATTCTGCGTGCATTCTCAAAGGAATCAGCAGCGTTATGGATGGTGTGTCTCCACGCCTCCCGATTGGAGGCCAGAGTGGACCATTGATGGTAGTCAATATGGACAAGGCTGAGGTACTGTTTTAGAGAGTCCTTGTATCTCCTCTTTGGGGCTCCTCTCTTGCGGCAGCCGGTGGCAAGTTCACCATAGAGCTCAAATCAGTCCAGCAGTTCACCTATCTGGGAAGCATCATTTCCTCAGATGGTAAGATTGACCAAGAGATAGACAACAGGCTAGCAAAGGCCTACAGTGCCTTTGGAAGACTCTATAAAAGAGTCTGGCACAATAAACACTTGAAGAAAAGTACCAAGATTAGTGTCTATAAAGCCATTGTGCTGTCCACTCTTTTATATGGGTCTGAATCGTGGGTCATCTACCGCCGCCATCTGCGTCTCCTCGAACGCTTCCATCAGCGCTGCCTCCACACTATCCTGAACATCCACTGGTCTGATTACGTGACCAATGTGTCTGTCCTTGAACAGGCAGCAGTCACCAGCATTGAGGCCATGCTGCTGAGAACGCAGCTGCGCTGGGCAGGGCACGTCTCCAGGATGGAGGATCACCGCCTCCCTAAGATCGTGCTCTATGGTGAATAACCATCTATTAACATAATTAAGTGTAATTATATACAAGTTATGGTTATGTTATTCCAGTTCATGCATTTCATGACTTTGTGATAAACATTCTGTTAAACCAGTGCAAAAATTCACTGAAGCTTTGGGGACCAATGACATATTTTTGCCCTATGTTTATAAAATGTCTGGCATGCCAGGGCCAGTCATGATTTACGGGTTTCTTCAGTACCAACATGACAGAGGTGTGACCATGTCACTTGCTTGCTCACTGCTGAATGTATATTAGTGTTGGTTGCACTCTGTGGAAAAAAAAAAAATCCAAACCAAACAAACCAGGCTTGGGAAGCAGAGTAAAAAGCATCTTTGCTGCTCTATGCAACTTGGGGCTCATGAAGGAAAAGCGAAACTGCTTAGAAAGCGTTTGTGATAATGGAAATAAAAGAATGGATGGAGAGTTTCAGCATGCAGAGCCCACAGAACAAGCCAAAGCAGAAAAATTGAGGGGCTCAAAGAGTAGTGGGAAGCACATCCTGGCTTATTCAGAAGTGGTGGAAAGAAGGCAGCTTTCACCAGTTTGTAGAAACCCATGAAATCTTTCCACATTGCAAGACTAAGAGCAAACCTGGAAAACAGCACCCACAGTGCAAGGACAAACTGGGCAGGTTTGTTTCCAGCACTTCTTATATATTAACTTTTTTCATTCAGCAAATCTGAGTTTTCTCTATTTCCCAGTTACTCTGCATACCCTTGCTCTATTTTTTTTCAGAGCAATTAAGTGGTTTTCTCCTGCATAAACTACATTGATTGTACTCCCCTCCAAATCAGTACTAGCTGAAGACTTCTCCACAACGAACGTCATTGATTTTTATACTTTAAAAGCATAAAGAAATACTAGTTTCTACATCTGCAGTACTTTCACATGTACATATGAGACAGTTTCTCTGAAAAGGTTACCATTTAGAAGACAAATGTTTCTAGGTACTTCAGAAACACAAATATTTTCGGTTTTGCTATTCCAAGAATTTATGTCAAAAGACTGATCATACCAGGAGAAGGTCTTGAGTTGGAATGAATCCCCACAACTGCACTAGAACGCAGCTTCAGATGACACAGACAACTTCAATTTCACTAACTGCAGTGTCACTACTGTGATCTGCAGTAGCTCTGAATCTGAGTTTCATTATACAGAAGTCTGCAGATGTGAATTCCCAAATATTTACCTGTGTTTGGTATTCAAGAACAGGGATTTCTTCATCCTCAGTTGGTCCAAACTGACGGCGAGCTGCTGAGAAGCGAATGGCTATTGCCAAGGCAAGCTTTAAATTGGTCGTGGAAAGTGCCGTGATCACAATCCTGCCAGTGGACAAGGATCCCAGAGCTGCACTAAAACGCTCTTTAACATCCTGAATGAACAGAAGGCACAGACTGAATGGTGAGAGTAACGTTTTACTTACACCCCCCTCCCACAAAGATGCAGCTTTGGTAGCACAATCAGAAGCACAGAGGATGGGCCAATTTTGTTGCTTGACTCATTCCCATAAGGCTCAAACTCTAAACTCTTTGAGATCAGTGGGGTAGCACAAAGAGCACGAAGTGCAGTCAAGTCAGTAAAGTGACATGAGACATCTCTGAAATGCAACTAAAAAATGGCATCTCAAGTGAAATTGTCAACAGCTTTATTTAAGTTTGGGTCTCCAGTACTTCCCAACATGAGAGGCCCATGCTCTGCCTTTTAATCAACTTATACTTTTGTATATTTAATGAACTGTATAAATTAAACAAACCTGTGTTTCATACCTTGACTGAACTTGAGTACTTCCCCTCAGCTGTGACATCTCCAGCTACATTCAATATGTTTTCTTTAGGTATCCTGACATTGTGGAACATGGCAAATCTGTTTAAACAAATACACAGTGTAAAATCTATGTCTACATAGTCTGAGGTGTTTACATTACAGATGAAACGTCACAACAAAGGATTGCACAATGATTTTAGGCATGTCAGTGAACTGAAAACTGTGCCCATCAAACCAGATAGGTAATTTTAGGAGAGTATGCCTTGGGACTACAAAGGCTTTGAGACTCACAGCAGCACAAGAAATGCAAGAAGGGAAACTATTTATTATAACTCTTCTGAGTTTTTTTGTTTTAAAAGGACGACGCTTACAAAACCAAAACACTTCACTGAACTTAGGTGACCATTTCAGCAACTTTGTAAGCAAAGAATTCAAAACGTAATGGAAGGATGAGCAATGTATTCTATGTGAGGGAAGCGACAAGCAAAGTTACTTACTGAAGACCTTATACACAGGCAGTTTGACAGGTACTTTCACTGACACCTCAGAAACCTGAACTGAATTCTCAGCCTGCATGAGTTTAGGTAAGTTACTTAGCTTGCTATCTCAGCTGTCAAAAAGTTCTGCAAGACAAACAACTTCCTTCTCCTGCCTAGAACCTGGCTGGACCATTCTGACTCCTCATAATTCCCTGCCACTAACAAATCTGCTGAACCATATGCTTTACTGTTTAGTTCAGTCTGGAGATTGCCTTGGAATAGAAACACTATATATTTTTATGAGTCTAAAATATAGATCTGGGAGGATCATTCATACCGTTGCTGAAATAGTGCCCTGAGAAGGACCCAAACAGAAAATTCTCCTTTATTTAAACTCAGATGAGGAATTCTGTTCCCTGGAATGTGGCATCTTAAAAATGGAAGAGCAGGATAACCTTTTCTAAACTGTGGCATTCTTGCAGCAATAAATAGGAAAGTTGTTAGAATAGGGAGAATGGCCTGAGTGTTCACGTTGTTCAGGAAGAAAGCATCTGAACTGCTTCACCCAAATGGGCAATACAATTTGGCAGAATAGTAGTAGTATCAACCCTACTCACAAATATGTATATCTAATAGCACTTGAAAAGCTGTATTTGTAATCAAAGAAAATTCCTTTTTCCTGCCAATACAGGCTGATCTGTTTAAAAAGGCTCACGAGAGCCAGGTCTTTCACATTAATAAATTACATAAGGGCTGCATTGCTGCATGTGCTTTTAAATTATGAGTTGTTTCCAAGGAAACGTATCTGCATATGGAATTTATTCAGCCTTTACGATACACAGTATTTTCAAACTTAGACACAGAGAAAGGTGTGCTATCCTAACCAAGAACCCACTGCTTACTGGCCTTAACAATGCTAATAAGTGCCTTGTTAAGTGCCAACTTCAGTGAGACAACATTAGTTGTCAGAAGCAAGTTCAGAATTTCCAAAAAGCTGATTTCCAACATATTCTCGTATCACTGAAAAAAAAAATCTCATCCAAGAAAGATCTTTAGGTTAAATTCACATTCTCTGCTCCCTATATCCCAAACAGAATTACAGTGAAAACTGTATAACAACCAATATTTTTGAGCAATAACATGCATCTTAAACAGAACTTGAGCTCTAAGTATTATTACTCATTACTTTAACTACAGAAGAGTCTGCACGGCAAGGTTTAGGTCCCTAATGGTTTAGTCCTCTCTTTTCCTAGTTGCTGTACATCCATATAATTCCAAGGTGTTTCCTCCTAGGACCTTACAATCCAAGCATAAGGCAGGAAGGTACAAATGTGTACAAACAAACACTACAGCAGACACGAACTACTGAAAAGTACTTTCTTGACAGGATACCTGCCAGTCACACCACACTGGCAGCTATTCAATGGCATTTTTTTACAAGCCATTAGAGGAAATGAGAATTTTAAGAAGGAATCAGTGATCAAAGTAAGGGTGTCTCTTGGATATTTATAAAGGATTCCTCCCAAGTAGGAAAAGATGCATGCAAGAAAGTATATTATTTTTAAAAGTTATTGAATAGGTGATTAAAAAAATGAAATTTTAAACAGACTAAAGGAAGAGTTGACCTATCGGAGGTATGATACAATGTTTGTGGCACAGATTGGGAAGAAATTTCAAAGGGCTCCAGTTCCTGAGTCTTCTTTTTACAAATACATATTTGGAACATGCTTAGCCCTGTGTGTGATCCATGGTAGTAATCACAGAATCATTAAAGATGGAAAAGACTTTCACGACTGAATCCAACCACAAACCCAACACCACCATGTTTACCACTAAATTATGTCCCCAAGTGCCACATCCAGATGCCTTTTGAACACCTCTAGGGATGGTGATACCACAACTTCCCTGGGCAGCCTGGTCCAATGCCTGAACATTCTTTCAGTGAAGAAATTTTTCCTAATACCTAACTTAAAGCTTCCCTGGTGCAACTTGAGCCCATTTCCTTTTGTCCCATCACTTGTTATCTGGAAGGTGATGACAATGAATAAGACGGCAAATTACCCAGCTGCATTTTACACTGTAGTGATTTGTTCAATTCATTCAGCAAAGTTATGCAGTCATAGAAAATTGTTTAAATTGATATATTCTTGAAACTCAAGATTTCATAAAAAGGAAATTCAAATCTACTACTATGCAAACCATATACCAATAACCTACTTTTAGGAAATTCAGCCTACTCATATTGAACATGTGACAGATGCGTGCCAAACAAAACGGCTCCCAAAATGACCTAAACAGTTCTACCCACTTTCACCTGTTGTGATACAATCCCAAACAGTTAAATATAGAGGAAGTATTTTGTTGGAAAGATTGAAAAGCCTTCAACAAAATTTTATTGTAATATGTCTGACATAAATATAATGAAGATAATTCTGTATCACATAAAAGATGACCTAGAAATAATATGATAAAAAACTACATATACACCGTTCTTTAATTAAATTTTTTTCACAGCTAGTGAACCAGAATACTGAATTTCCTATCATTATATAATAATCTATTTTCTTAAAATCAAAATTAATTTAAATAACAGATTTTGAAAATTTAGATTTTTACCCTTGATATTATCCATTAAAGACACATTACTTCTTTTCCTGTAAGTTGCTGTAAGATATGTGGATACACATGTAAGATGGCAAAGACTTTAAGAAGCAAGAGAGAGTGGCAGAACTAGCAACTAAAAATCACACAGAAAATTCCCACGTGTAAAGAAATAAGATATTTTGCCTAGCACCAGTGTTGAAAATAAAAGCAGAACCTTACAGGATGGGGGGATTAGGCGACCTTGTGAGATCACTGCCAACTGCTGCTATGCTCCTTCTCCAAGAACTTCGCTGTTGGGAATTGTTAGACATACTGGCCAATTTGAACTTGATATTGGAACATATTAAAAATAAATAGTAAGATTTAATGAAGTCAGTGATCACGTTTCTAATGGTTATTCGCCTAGAAAGCACAAACTTGGCCCACATCTGTCAACACATTTAGGGGAAAAAAATACCCTTAAAGAATTGAAGAAATATCTTGCAATAATGGAACTGTACACACAGTCATGGGGATATCATGTACCAGCAAGTTTGGAAAATGGTTAAATTTCACACAGTGATGACAAGACCAGAGGTTTGAAAGCTGCCCTACTTAGGGCCTCTTCAGCATAGCAAACAGCACAACTGAGATTAAGACCTCTCAGCAAGACAGACAGATAGCTGTCACTTTAAATATATATCACAGGGTTCTACAGTGATGGATAATTTTGCACCATGTGACCACATTTTTTACCACAGGTAAAAAAACTGTATCACACAGATTTCTACCTGGAGTAGCTGAGCAGAGTGAAGTGCTGTTCCAATAGTAGCATTCTTTCTTGGGTTCTTTGGCCGGTAGTTTAAGGAATGTTTCAAGCAAAGTTAATCTCAGTGACTTTAAATCATGCAATAGTAATACAGCTGGTGTGCAGTAATGCTGATAAAAGAGGAGCAGCTGGAAAAGCTACAAGCTCCTTTTGCCAGTACTAAATTAATAAACTGTTACCTATAGTACAAATAGCTCAAATATGCTTTGGTGAATTTCAGACTCACTCAAATGCCTTTTCTGCCAGCTTTTGTTACTGGCTGTGTTAGACATGGTGCAAGGAAACTGGACAGTCTTTCAGCCAGAAACAGAGAGCAAGAGAATGGGATCGAAAGGTCATGAGTCAAGTGATCTCACGGCTGTTTATGGGATACCATAAACCTTGGGAAACATATCAGAGGTTTGGTGAAACCTCCAAGTTTCAGATGTTTGGTGAAATCTCAGAGATTTGGTGAAAAACTTGCAGAAGGAAAGAAAACAGCCACATATTCCAGACTGGAATTCACAGAAGGGTTAGAGCTGAAAGGAGTTAACAGAGAAACTGATGAAAACAGCATGGCAGTATTTTAGCTCTAGTTTTTACAATCAAAGCTCTAATCTAAGAATGCAGCTCTGTACAGTAATGCTCAATAGCAAAGATAAAACAATAGCATTTTACAGGCCTCCTAATCCTACCTTAATGGACTTCATGGACACATAAAGACCAACTCATTCTAAAGTTTTTATAGTCTAGGTGCCAGTCTTGCAAGGAGCTCTGGACATGCAGAGTCCTACAACTGCGGAGAGCTGACAGAGCTCTGCTAAGGAACAAAAAAGGTTGTCTGAAGTTCACTGCAGATGTGAGGCTGCATTTCTGTGTGTGATAAAACAAATGCGTGATGAGATCTGAACCTACCTTTGCCCATTAGCACCATCAAGTGCCTTTCAGTGTGAACTAGCTATGGCTGTAGTTTTGAGGCACGTGAACATGACTCGAGGGGATAAGGCAGCACTCTGCAACTGTATGGCTACGTCTTAGGAACATGCACAGCACTTCATGTGCCCATATAGTGTCTAACCTTGACCACAGAAACTGAGGAGGGCCGAACAGGGAAATCTCAATTATTCCACTGCAAAAATCACTGTTTTGACTTAAACTGAAAACATGCAAGACATGTTTGCAAGATACCTGGTTTTAACTGTGAAAGCGGCACTTTCCACAAGGATTGAAGCATTAACGGTACATATTCAGATAATGTAAATACTGGAACAGGCATTTTTAACATTAACTTGTCTTTTACAGCCATTTAATTGTTATTGCAAGTGTTTGTGACTTAGGTAAGAGGCTGTAAGCCAATAAAAAATGTCAAACAATCCCAAGCTCATTTATTAGTGAAGCAGGACTGATTTCTACACTTGATTTCTTATTCACATCTCTGTACTGTCCCTTTCCCTGTACTGAAACAGCCACTCCTGAGGCCTTGCAGTGAACCCGACCTGACAACTGATCTGGTTGAAGACAGCCAAAACTGTTTGTTGGGTTTTTTTGGATTAGCTTTCAGGCAGTTTCAGTTGCCTAGCTAAGTCCCCTACACAGCTACATAAATGTTCATCCCGGTACAAAGAAAAAAGCAGTGTAGGAGCAAAAGGAAACAACTAAAGAAGCTGATTATGGATATTGTCTTCACCAAACTACTGTTTCAGATTGCAAGATGAAGCTCCAAAGACTACTTAGACTTCAACCATGCATTACGGCTCCTATCTTCCTAGTGAAATAACTGCAACCATTGCAAAATCTAAATGAGAGCGAAGAGGATAAAAACTGGGAGACAAGAACCTTTTGAAGGACGAGACTTTGATTTGTTCTGCCCTTAAAGTAGCAGTAGCAGAATCATAATATATTATTGGCACTGTTACTGAAATAGTAACAAGAAAAAGAAACATGAATTAACCATTTAAAAGCAATCTGTAAAAGCGTGGAGGTTATGTGATGTATGTCATCTTTGCCAATATACATGAAATTGTAGTGAGGGCTTTCTGAGCCTGCAGTCTCTTTCTAGAAGGAGTTCTTTTACACCATGTATTGTTTTTCTGCCCAATAAATCCCCTCTACCCATTTTCTTCTGGATGTTTTGTTTTGTTTTCAGTATGCAGAAAACTTAATCTGGCCTCACTGATTGCTACAGAATAGGCTGAACATCTTAGCATGTTGCACGTGTGCAGAGATTGACTGCATTTTAATTGTACATGAAAGGTTGTTAAAACAGCTAATAAAACCCATCAGTTTTCAAGTGCATCATTATAATTAGATCCAGTTAACAATTCTTCTTCTCCCAGAAAGACTGTTTTCTCCCCTACAAAAAAAACCAGCTAAAATGACAGCTTCATTTCACTAGCTCTTCCTTTATCATAGGTTTTGTCTGCTCAGCAAACTGTATACATGTTATCAGTGGAGAGTGCTGCACGAGATCAGACCATGCTGTACAAAGACAGGCAGGTTAAGCACCACTTCAGAAAAGCAATTATAGCTCATTTTCACTCTTCCCCAGGTAGATTCAGAAGGGCATCATTTCCATCTCTGGAGAGGGGAATGCAGCACTTTGCTGCTAGTTACAACTGGACACAAAATTGGTTCACTGCCAATCCAGTGCCATTTATTCATGTCCACTGTAGTAATGGGTAATTTTGGTAATGTTACATTGGCCAAGGTAGACAGAAAAATCCCAACCCCCTCAAAGTGGTTGTTCTGCCCACAACCCCACACCAGAAGGAAAGAAACAGAAATGCATAACAGCACTTACCCAAGCTCTTGTTTTATGTGTGTCACACCCCCATCCCTTATGCCTTTTTACTGAGAAGTTCCTGAAATCCCAAATACCCAGGGATTTTTTCAGTGGTTGTTTTTTATCTCATCTACTTCCATTTTGGCTCCTCAGTGAACAGCGTATCTCAGAGTGCTAAAGCACTAGCAACAGGTGGACATTTTAACATATAAAATAAAGACTGAAGCACTTGCAACCCCTGGTGGCAGTCTGATTTAATTTTGGTAACAAAACAAAACCAGACTGAACTCTCCATAAGTAAAAATGGAATTTTTCCCATTTATGCATTGATTACACAAATTGTTGCAAATTTCCAAGAGAAAGAAAAATCTTTTAAAATATTTTACAGTGGTTTTGTCTTCTTTGTCAGAGTAGCAAAGCTACAAAGACCTGCAAAACCCATGCGATTTTTGGACATTCAAATTAGGAAACTATGAGAATTATTGGGAAAGACAGACTGAGAAATGGATTTACACTGCAAAAATTCCCACATTACTTATGAAATTCTTTCTGTTACTAAAAACATTGTACTCTGCATTAGCAGGAAACCAGCTTTCAGCCAAACAACCCAAGAGATTGTTTTCCAAAGCCACAAGGGACAACTACAATCTCCTACTGTGTTCTCTTACATAGCACAAATCAATGGCATTTTCCAAGGAGGCTCTGGAATTTCTTCCCCATGACCTTCATTAGTGTTCAGGAACTTAACTCTCTGTACTCATATAGAAAACTATTAGTATGAATTTCTTGAAGCACAGGAACAAAATTGAACATCTCTGCCAGAGATGTCAGACTCGGATCTTCACTCTGACTACATATCCTAAGTGTAACTAGATGGAAATAGACCAGATTTACTGTGTTTATGGTAGTTGAACCAGACTTCAAATATACATTCAAAAACACTGGCAATGCATGCAGCAGAGACTAACACCTTTAGTCACAGCACAAGGGAATGTTTTCTCACCCCCATGTACAACAAGCTTCTATACAGCAGGCTGTGCTTTCTCTGGGATAAGCTGGAATATAAGATTATTAAATGGCTAAAGAGAACGCCTTGACAAGGCAGTGTCTGGTGAAAAGTCTCTGTGCATATCCTGGCATTTTGCAGATCCTGCAACCAGCAGTCCATTTTCTAGGGTGGACCAGCTTGCTGTCTTCACAAACAAATGCAGAACTCTGAAGCTACTCCCTGCTCCAGTCCCCATCCAGACCTTTGTGTGCCTCTGAGGAGCAATGTCTGCAAGTCCTGACATTTTTGACAGCTCAGTGTGATCAGGAAGGGTACAAAACAAAAATTAGTTCTCTAGTTCTTGTGAACAGTGTTGGCCTCTTGCCTTAGATCTCTCCAAATAGCTGAGGTAGTTCAGAAACAGAGGCTGCTGGAGTTTTTAGCTGAATGAAGGGTATCTATTGGTAACCTCGGGCTCACTTGTCCTTCTGTCTTAATCTGCAGGTGCTGTCTTAAGCTTTCTAATGCAGGCACTGTCTTAAGGCATACTTAAGAGACACAGATCCATGACTGGGGCTCTTCAGGCACTGCTGCTAGAAGAAAATATTAAGTATTTTAAAGCAACATATGTCAAAGAAACAAAGATTAGAACACTCTATGACTCCTTTAGATGACATAATACCATAACTAAGAAAAGGGACTCCATCTGACATTAAGATACAAAGTCATTAGTACCTCTTATTTACAGTGTACTGTGTGGATTATAATTTTAGATGATTCAGCTAGCAATATTTTAAGATACCCACTATTTTTCTCAGCAGATCAAAGGACAAATGTATTTAAAACTACCTAAATTTTGAATTAATGCAATAAGCACACACTTCTTCCTTGTGTTGCACATAAAACTATCTGCATATTAAGAACAAACAGCAGTATTTGAACATTTCTACAGAAATATGAAGCTCAAGTACATTTAGATTACTTAGGCCCATGTTGCTGTGCCATCTGGTGGCTACTAGTTCATAATGCAGAAGGAGGCATAAATATGTACCAAACCCTGATCCAACCTCACTTCCAGGCCTTTTCTCACATTTTTCCTCTATAAAAGTTAATTTTATTTATTTTTTTTTTTTTACTTTATTGTATTTCTTTCTTCTGTGTCTTCAGGAAACAGGGAATCAAGAAGACTGAGCTACATAAACACAAAATCCAGTGCTATTTTTGCCACTACAGGATATGAGGGACAAAAGGAGGAGGCTGGTCCAGGCCAAAAATTATAGAAGACCTGTGACCTTTTTGAAAGACAGTTAAAGCCATTACACTTGAAACTAGGATACTTCAGGATGTCTATACTTTACTGCAGTGGTATATTATGAGGGACAATACATGTATCTGCAACTAGATGAATCTACAGAAAGAGGTAAATTTGAGGCATAAAGCAGTGACACCTCTCTTTGCTATTAAGGTTTCTGCCTTTATGCAGAGCCATGTAACTAATGCAAGACTTTAAACAATACTTTTTACATATTGACCATTTTAATGCAGAAGTCTACCTTGATTTCCTCATTGTCCCCATCAGACTCCTTTGGTTAGCAGAGGCACGGTAAGGCCATTGAAGTCCATGACTAAGAAATGGAGCTCAGGTACTTTTTTATTTCAGCTGTACACAGAGAATACAGAAAAAACCCCACTAGTCTTCTCCTTCACTTCTGCAGTGACCAGAATTAGTCCAGAAATTCCTTGGTTTAAACAAGATGAAGAGTTTCTCTACTGGACCTCAGTAATCTCACATCTTTACTAATAAACCTTGTCTGTGGACAACAACTAGCCTTCCTGTGGGCTGGAAGTCAACAGAGAAAATAATTATGGGCCTACGCCCAGACGGGTGCAGAGACCGATAAAGTTCTTTACTCAGAAGTTAATGGATTGACTTTGCTGTTTTTTTTTTCATTATGACAGTTGCCGAATGCATGACTGAGAGACTGCCTGGGGATATTCACAGAGCACCAGGGATACTTCACATTCCAAAAGGTGAGAGAAGCTGAAAGAGTATGTATATTTAGACAGAAAATACTGAAATTCAAGATTTTTCAGTCTGGGTTTTTGTCCTTTTTTAGAAATACCAACAGCTTAAAACCACTAACCAACACCTCAGAAGTAAAGACAGAACTGACACGGGAACATTTGCACCACTACATTATAATGTAACTGAGAATGTTTCCTATTTCAAATGGATTGACTTACCCATTATCCAACCCATTCTGCCCAAGTTTCTTTCCTACATCACCTACCATCACACCTGGCATTGGCAGGAGAGTTTTTGTATCTCGAATCTGTATAGAAGTGAAACAAAACACTATTTCAGTTGTGGAACAATGGAACTTATTAGCTGAACTTTTCAAACAATGAGAACATTCCCACCTTGTATTCTATTGTTAATGCTAAAGAAAGTTCTCTATTTCTTCCAAGCATGTAATCGTGGATCCAGCTTGTACTTAACCATCCTCTCATTCAGGACATAGATCCTTCAATGAAAATTGCTTTAGCAATATGACACTAATTACATCACTGTGTTAAATATGCCTTAACACTATTGACTGCTGTCATCAGACTAGCACTGAAACCTTCTTCAGGTGTACACAGGCACATTAGGAATCAATGGAACTTTTATTGTAACAATGAGCTTTGAGATATTCTCCAATTCTGTAGTGAATTCTGTTCGGTCTGCAACTAGTTCATCTTACTATGTGCAAGTTGTCTACCGCATTGCCATATCTTATCTTATAAACTGATTTTTGTGGCAGAAGCTTGCGGATGTCAGACAGATCAGCCTGCAGCACAAGCAGACCTTAAGTCCCATGCAAGACTTTCAGGACTTCATATAAAATAGGGAATTCTAACTATAGAAGCATCATGATTGTCTGGACATTTTTGAGGTCTTTTGTATTTTTCAGAATCTTTTGCAAAAAACTGACAGTATAAAACTAGCTGTACAACCACCATAAAATCAGTGAACACTTGAAAACAAGACACTTTTTACAATTGCAATAAACTGCGAAGGCATTCAATCTGCCAGTCAGATATAAATAAAGCATAACAAAAAGTCTTTAATATGAGCCCACAAAAGAGAAAATGATTAGCAATATTTCCATCGTACCTGTACAAGAAAAGAATGCAATCCTTGGCACTGTCCATCAGGAGTATAAAGCTGGGCATACAAAACTGCATGAGTGGCATGTTTCCCCATATTACCAACCCAAAACTTCGCAGCTTCAAAGTCAGGTGTATTGATGATAAATTCCTGTAGCCAAGAAAGAAAAAAGAAATTACATAAATCATAAAAATCAGCACATAGCTATTTTCTTTTTCTTTTTTTCCCCGTTAGCCTGGAAATGCTTTGAAAGCATTCATTAACTGCCAGGATTTTATTCTGTACTGCACTCCAACAACTGAGATCTCTCTTGTTGTGCTCAACTTTGCAGACAACACATGTAGTTAGGAAAAAAATTATAGTTTAGAAAGTTCAGTCCCTTGCTGTAAAGCCTGAAATTCAGCTTTTTTAATTGCATTTAGGAACTTCAAACAAACAAACAAAAAATAAAGTAAAGCAGACTGATGGGCTTGAAGCATTTCCTAGATCTCGGGTTAAACTGAGCTGCGAGTTCAAGTGAGGGACTGTGGGAGCTGTTCCAGCTCTGAGGGCTGAAGCCTCACAGGGACCTGCAGGGACCACCTCCTTCTTATGCAGTTTTGTATGGAAAGGAAGCCTGGTTGACACTGTGAAAGGCAGCACACTTCCCAGGTTGGGCAACTTGGGGGGCCATGAGTAGTGGGAATTCTGAAGATGACTTGTATCCTGAAATCTAGACGCAGAATGCTTTCTGGGTGTAAAAGAAACATGAACTCAGAGCTTCATGATCTTGTCAAAGATTTAGTAATTTCAGTCACTTTCACTGCATTGCATTCATAGCCAGCTGAAAGCTCTATCCATTAAAATGGAACTTTTATGCTGCCAATTTCACAAGTTTTCGTAGTTTTTTTTGTTGTTTTTTTTTCTGGAAAGAGATCTAATCATCCACGTTGCATAAATGCGCACTGAATTTCCTGTATATGAAAAAATACAGACTGAAATGCTGTTCTACTGAAGAATATAAAATTCTTAGTTTTCAAACCTATGATTCTCATTTCTCATTACTTTGAAGCCACTTCATGATGTGTCATTGTTTTCTGGTTGCAAAAACACTCAGTTCTGTATATTACAGTG
Source organism: Grallaria varia (assembly GCA_013396735.1). Classification (NCBI taxonomy): domain Eukaryota; kingdom Metazoa; phylum Chordata; class Aves; order Passeriformes; family Formicariidae; genus Grallaria; species Grallaria varia. Next base: position 1,634,782 of record VWZG01008799.1, on the reverse strand, counting down.
CAAGAATGCCACAGTCTTTGGGGGAGGTGATGAGCCCACCTTCTAGAGAGACTAAATAATGTATTTTAAATTCAACTTAGCATAAACCAAGCATGTAGATGACAAAGAGTGAGAAGAAGTTCTAAAAGACTCCTCTCACCTTCTATTTTCTTCTCCCTTAATGTAAAACTACAATGACTTCTAATAACTGACCAACAAAATGCTATCATGACAAATTTATTTCTGCAGTAGTGTTGACAGTAAGCACTATTCTGATGGAAAGAGCAGTTTATTCTTTTATTCTTTGGGTTGTTTGATAGTCTTCTTACATCCTTTTTTGTCTTAATCATCCTAGGAAATAATCCTCATCTTTGTATAAAAAGCCTTAATATTTAAAGACAAAAGACAATTTAAGCTGCACATTTAACTATTCCTTAAGAGACACAGCAAAGGAGAAGGCCGCTACCCTTATTTCATATCACAACCAGAAGAGAAAGAAAGAAAACAGAAACTGCTGTTGATTGTTTAACAATAAACAATGGATATATTTTAAGAATTGATAATAATTTAAACATTTTATACATCCTTTTACATTTGAAGGTGAACTTGATTCTTTCATGTTAACAAAAGAAATCCCTGAGTCACTATTAGTAAATAACAGAGCTTAATGTGATCAAACATTATTCCTGTGCATTAAGGACTAACCTGAGTACTACGATCAAATGTGGCAGTAGTTCGTATGCCTTTGGTATTAGTTCCATGGCTGAGTTCAGTCAGAGCAAAACATCCAAAAATCTAAAGGAGATACAAGGCACAGTTCAAGACTACTTTATTACAACAGTTAAAACTGCATGACTTTCAAAAGATTTTAATAAGAGTAACAAAAGAAGCAAGAAGTTCAGTTTGGGTTCACTCAGCATATTTATCTTGCAAATCAAAGAGGGTTTGGCCAGAGAGCCAATGCTGCCCCACATGGACTAGACTGGAGAAACTGTTCAGGACTAGAACCTTTTGTATCAAACAGGCTTCACTTATTCTGCAGAATACTTGGTCTTGAGTCTTCACTGGACCCCATGTGGTGTTTCTCTGGCATTAGAGCATTATTATTTTCCATTTTATAGCATCAGAATGGAATTTTTATGGCATCACAGTAAGGGTATGTACATCCTGGTAGAATATTCTTAAGTGACTGGACAGAGACTAAACTGGTGTGGTGTCACCTATACTGCCTTTTGGAAGAAGTCCCCAAATTTTGTCTGCATGTTAACTTGGACAGTCTAACACAGATCCAGGGAGCAGTTTAGCAGCTAATTGCGAGGACAGTCAGAGCTCAGTGCTTGAAGCTGCCCCATGGTCTTTTGCTATTTAGAAGTACCCAGGTACACAAAGAGGTGCAAGTGGTGACATGGTTCTGACGAAGCCTATTTCTCAAAAGTTATTAAAATATTACCTCCATGTTATAAACTTGTTTCACAATGTGTGCAAACCTCTTAGAAGCACTCATAATTGCACCTGCAAATACCTGTAAAAAGAGAGAATTATGAATTAAATCAGTGCCCTGTGATGGAAAGCACAAATTGCACATAAGCAATAACTTGTAATAGTGACATCCAGTAAAGACACCAGGGAAAGTGGGCTGCACAGTAAACTATGCTGAGACCACAGCTGGGGTTGTAAGTCAGGATTTTCACCCCTTTACAGAGGACTAAGTTTGTCACAGCACTAGCCTGCACAAGCCTTCATTGCAAACGCTTAAAAATGCGTTCCATTTGTCTTTAATTATATCCCCTTAAGCAAAGCAAAATTTAAAGACAGTTCATTTTATTGCAAATGGGTTAGGAACTGTAGGTAGCTGCTTCAAGATCAAACAAGAATGCTGTTTTTAAAGCTACCCTCAGTTTTTGTAGATGGATATTCACATAACAAAACTATAATTCCTAGACCCCTCCCATCATGTGAATAGTAATAATTAATTAATTAATTCAGCTGATATTATTTGACCAGCTATGTTGAGTATTCTTTCTGAGAGACTTATCTGGGAAGCACCTGATTAACAGAATCCAGCCGCTGATGTCAGTAGAGAAACTTTACACTGGTTTTCATTCCTTCTGGATTCTGCCCTTAATCACGACACTCAGGTTAAGGCAAGGGAGTTTGTGATTCTTCTAAACAGCTAAAATTTAATTTCATTTTTGAAAATGAAGGACTAGGAAAAGATATGACTTTATTATAAACAGGCATAAAGCAACAGAATTACGATACTAAAAGTCACTGAAATTCAAATATACACCTCTGTACCCCTTGAACTGTACTTACACCTCCATGTAAGAAAAACTGGAGACATGGAGACCAATCATACATTCCTGTACAGAGCACCATATTAAGGATCTTTAACGGGTTCTCTAGGAGCTCTTGTTGATTAAGAAAATCATACTCAAAGAGCCTTTTACAGCGCAGAAATGTCAGCTCCTGATATTTCTCACGGCATAAATCTTCTCCAGGATGATGTGCAAAGAGAGGATCACTTTCCAGAGCAGAGAAGATTCTGTTCTTCAGGGGGAAAAAAACTGACATGAGAATATTAATTTAAAAGCATTAATAAAACCAGTTAGTTCTTCTAGAATAATACTGGGCCTCAAACTACAATAATTTGACAAAAGGTGTAAATTTATAAAGCAAAAACTCCAGAGAATTAAAAAATATATTTAAATGGTCTGTCATTATATATACAGATCATGCAACAAAATTTTATGAAAGCTCCTTCATCACGAAGTAATAATGATTCACTCTGAATATACGAGAACAGTATGGTAAGACTTACTTGCTTTTTATAGCAGCTTCATTATTTTAATACATGCCAAGCTGCTGGCAGGCTCTAAAGCACAATGTCCCTCAGTCTGAGGGCAAAGGTAAAACTCCAGGGGTTACATTCAGTCAGAAACATGCCATGATGGTAAAGCCCTTAAGCTACCCCAACTACTCTGTTCCCAGATGAAAGCAGAAATGTACTCCATTTAACAGAACCATCATATGCAGCCATTCAATATGGGGATGAGCATATTTTAGTATTCTAATTTTTATCTTTTTTTTCCAGTAGATAATATACCATGGCACTTTTTTACCCCAGATCTGTGTCTTCAAGATATACACATCTTAATTATCTTTCAAATAATTTTGGACAAAAAATGCAGTGCCTTAGGCAAAATCTTTTAAAAATGTTTTTAAAGCCCTTTCCTCCTCTCTGAAGAGAATGACAGAATAATAAGGAAGAAAAACAGACTCCCTGTGCTTTGCTTTGAAAACCAGGAAGTCCCTCTCTGGATGAACAACACTATATGTCCATACAGCTTTGAAACTCCCTCGGACATAGAACACTTGTGTTCTTCCTCTGCTCTTACACATACCAGTGAGATACAGAACAAGGCCTTTTGGATTTCTCTGATCTACCTGCTAGCATTTTAATAATTATGGTGAACATTCAAGATCAGCTTAAATCCATGTAAATCTATACCACCTGCAAAAAAAGCTAGTTCTTTCTCCTCCTAAGTTTCCAAGTCATGCATTTCCACACCATCTCTTGCACTGCAGTTAATCTCTTTTTTTGGTAGGGTTAGCTTTCAGCAAGGTAAAGATACTAATCTGCCTAACTACAACATCACAGAGGCACTAATGCAAGCACAGAAGATCATCGGAAATTGTGTCAGGTCAAAGACAGAAATACTATTTTTGAAAGTGGCTTGAACTCAGCGCCACTTAAGTGCCTTGCCAAACAATGGGAAAAATGGCCTAATGACAGGAAAGAAACATGGTAGAATATAGTTCTTTCTCCAGTTTGAAATGAACACTGAAGTTCTGCAATGTAGAGGCTCTATGTTGGTCTCCTCGGTACTGATGTTCAGTAATTAAATGAGCCATGTGAGACAGCAAAGTAGGTTGCTTAGAAGTTCAGCTCTGCTCTGAAAATTGGACGTGCAAACTCAAATTCTTCATGCTCCATATTTACAGAGTATTATTAACTACTCTCCCTTTGAAAAATCACATACTTGCTTCTACTGATATCTCCAAATTTAAAACATGATTACAATTCTTGCAAAGTTTACCTTAAACTGGATGACATCTTCGCCATCTAGGAACACTGCCATCTCCTTCCAGTTGAAAGAAGCTTTCTTACGATATCTGCAAAGTGGGCCTTTAGGGAGATCAGGTAGCAAACTATCCCATGAATTTTGGTTGCCAGGGGCTTCTTTCTGATTCAGCGTAGATGCCATTGTTACCTAAACTCCATGAAACAAGAAAAGATACATCACAAATAAAGCACCACAGAATAATAAAAAGAAATCTGAAGGGTTGTTAATTAAATCTGTAGACTTGCTTAAACATATGAGTACAGCAGTGCAGAGCCAACTAAAAGCTTGTCCTTCTCTTTTTCTAATTCAATTGGCTTGATACAAAGTGAGAAAAAATGGTTTTGATCAAATGGAATTGAATTATACGATCTTACCTCAATATGAAACAGGAACACCACTGGTTAGCATCGTGTAGTAAGAAAGGGGCAGATAAGCACCCAGGAAAGAAAATACCATGTCTTAAATAACAAAAGCAGTACAGCCCCAGAGAGACTGCTGGCAACTTGTTGTGTGCATCTACAAGAGCCCTGCAAAACTGCACTAACCCTGCAGGATTTTATTAACATTAAGCATAGCCACACTGGAGAGAAGGAGAATCTTGCTTTTTGTTAGAACCTGGCCCAAAGGAGGAAAGGCTGATGCCTCTGTTCCTTCCAGAAGCTGGTGTCGGAGGGACCTCTGCTGCTGACAGTACACCCAGCAGCTCCTGTCATCACACAGACAGCAGAGATCTCTGTTGCAAGGTGCAAAAATCACCTGGCAGGGGAGAAGAACTGCCCACGTTTTAACAAAGTGCCTCTCTGGAAAGCAATTCAAAGGTGTATTTAGGACATCCAGGCTCAGGGCTGGCCAAGGGCTCCATATAGACTCTGAATGTACTAAACTACAGAAACCACTAGTTCAGCAACCTGCTTTTCCATCACATTTTTTCACCTCATCATCTCGATGTATCTCTTTGCTACATTTCCTTTCTTTCAACCTTATCCTTTTATGGAGGACATTGTCTAGCTGTGGACAGTACAAAGATAGCAGAAGAGAACTGTAGGACAGTATTTCCACAATCAGCTGATTTCCCAATCAGCTCTAGGAAGGTGCAGCCCCAGTACTGAACAACAGGTTTGGAAAGACAGGAGAGGGGGGCAAAAAAGGCATTGAGAAAGTGTGTTTCAACCTGCAGCCAAATAAATAGATATTTACACTTCTAACTGGAAAACAGGTAAACAAAGCAGAAGTTCAAGGCTTCTGATTCATAGCAGAGAAAAAAAACTATGTTTAAATACTGCAGCTATTGCATCTAACTTTATTTACACTGCAAATCAGAAAAATAAGCGTTAATAAAAAAAAAAGGATTCTTAAATCCAACTTCAAACAATGTTTTAGTATAATTTGGCTCCAAGAAAACAGTTTCAAAACTAATTAGGAAACGAAAACAGGTGGTCACAGTAGGAAAGTAACACAGGACTGCCCTGAAGAATAACCTCGGTGTTAATTTCAGCCTTGTCCCAGTATTTTGAACCATGTGCAAAGTTTCGATTTGTCAACAACTGCGGCGGTTTCACTGGGAAGCGCTGAGCTGGAAACCTTTTCCCGTGAAAAGCGCTCCTGCTGGGAATTCCAATCCGGGACCGCGCAACAACAGCGGGTCACAAATCACCGGCGGATCCTGCAGGGCAGTATCGCCAGTGCTTGTGTAACAGGGACACAGCCCCGGCACCGGGGAGTCGCCAAGGACAACGATACTGCACCCTTAATTCTGCGAGACGACATCAGCAGCGTTTTGGTTTATTTTCTAGCGGCTCCGCATTTCCGAGCGAGCTGCTGAGGGCAATAACCTCGGGAGGGCACGAACCCATCTGCGGGAGCCCTGAGGGGGCGCATCGCACACCCGCTACTTGAAGCCCAGGAGTTCCCGGCAGGGCTCCGCTCCTGCTCACAGGAACCAAAAGGACACTACGTAAACTGCTGCTATTTGCGGCAAAAAGTGTGCCGAGACGCTTCCCTGAAGAGCCCGCAGCCAGCACTGCCCGCTGTCACCCAGCGCTGCCGGGGTGGGCTCCGCTCCCTGAAGGCTGTCACAGCCACGCAGACCCTCCCCAGACAGAGCTCCCAGCGCGCTGTCGGCGCTGCAGCCCCGCCCGCTGCCGGGAGCGGAGGCATTCCGCGTGTTCCCAGCCGCGGCCCCGCTGCGCTGCCTCCCGCGCCGCTCCCCGGCCCCGCCGCAGCGCAGCCCGGGCGGGACGTACCTGCGGCCGCCGCCGATCTCCGCCTCGGGAACTGACGGCAGCAGCCTGCGACGCGCCCCGCCTCCTCCTCCTCCTCCCCCCGCCGGGATGGGGACGGCGGGGGCAGCGGGGGGGGCCGGGGCGGGCTNCCGTGCGGGATGGCGGCGGAGCGCTGCCCCGCGGCTTCTGGGCGGCGGTGCGCGTGTGGCTGGAGAAGCCGCAGGTGGCCAACAGGCGGCTGTGCGGTGCGGCCGTGCGGGCGGAGGGCACGGTGCGACTCGGGCAGGGCGGGCAGGCGCCTCCGTGCCCCGCGGAGCTGGGCCGGCTGTGGAGGGAGGTGCGGGGGCAGCTGCCGCTGTCGCTGCCGCCGCCCCTCCGGCCCTGGGGCGGGCAGGGCGAGCTCCGCGCCGCGCTGCGGGCGCTGCTGCCCCGGGGGCGCCCGCCAGGCCCGCCCGCCGCGGAGCTGGTGCTGCAAGGTGAGCGCTGCCCGAGGCCGTGCCTCCCCTGCCCCGGGAGAGGCGATAAAGGCCGCTTTGTTTGCATTTGTCTTTTATTGTTATCTTTTGTTGTTACGCCGGGAGGAGGCAGAGATGCAAACTAGCAGGCGTCAAACAGCTGTAGGGCCCCGGCGCTCCTGTCAAGAGTAAGCTGCCCGCACACACACCCCCCCTAATAATTACGGGCCGGTGCGGAGGGACGGTGGTGTTTGAAAAGGAGCTTACTGAAAAGAGGAGGCCGCTGTGCACCTGCATGGCCAAGCTGAACTGTTTGTGTCGACTGTCTTACTGTTTAGTATGGCTTAAAAATTAAGGTGGACTTAGTGGGATTTTTTTCTGTTTTTCTTATGGTTTGGCACGATATGATACTACTATGCTGCAGTAAATGTAAATCTAAACAAAGTTTTATAGGATAGAGATTGACACCTTTTTTTTCCGATAAATTTTGGAAAGTGTTGATAGGGATTAAATTCTACTAATAATGTTTTGTAAAGAACCAGAATCCCAGGAACAATTAAATTTTCAATTCAGAAAGACCCGTGGTCGTTTATGGAGAACAGCTGACTTCTGATGCTCCTGTGGCCTGTGATTCTTCATCTGCTGCCTTAAATTGATAAATAAAGTCTCTGTTGCAGTTTTAATTTATTTTTTCTTTTGGTGTTACAAGATGTTCCTGATCTATGGAGAATCTATCTGTNTTTTTAATTAATATATTTAAATTTTTTTAACAATTCTACTAAATAAATAAAATACTAAAGGTGGGATAAAATAGCAAGACTTAATGTTTCCTCCGTTGCTTATTATTCTTTCTTGTCTCACTCAGAAAATTTTGGAGTCTATTGAAAGTTGATTATGTAGCCAATATAGCATTTGTAGTTGCCAGAATCTTTGTTTTGATAGTAATTGAAAAACCATTTTCTAAACTGAGAATTTTTTAAGTTATTCTGAACAAATCACCCTGGGTAAACAATAGCTAAAAAGATTTTTGCAACTAGTTGGTAAAGTAATAGTGCCCACACATTGTAAGACACATGGAATGTAATGAATGCTTTTAGATTCACTGTTTCAGAATCTCCAGTGTTTGGAATCCATAACTGGCCATAAACATTCTGTTCCACAGATGATAGGTACCATTAACATCAGTGGTGTGGTTGCTGAACATAACTCAGTGTAGCAACATCTTACATGCGCCTTTAACCTAAAAACAGGTTCTTCCCAGGGAGTCTCCCTTCAGAGTTATGACCTACTAATTTAGGGATAGATAATGTGTTTTTTCACAGGGCTTAGTCTAGGTACTCAAACTGGGAAAACTGCGTGATGCCAAAACGGAAACACATGTATACTTAATTATAATCATACAATAGATCCTGTGTCTGAACATGGCAAAATGGCAGATATTTATATTATTCATTACTTTCTATTATGGCACCTGTTGTTTATCTAATACTGGAGTGATATGTAAGTCTCTGTTTATTTGGAATGTTCTTCCCAGGGCTCCGGGTTTACTGTGGGATATGGGAAAGTAGCAGTTTTGTACTAGAAAAATCTCATTGTCTAGCTTTTACTTTATTAAAATAGTTAGGTATAAGTAAATACTCTTATTGGGCAGCCTTAGATATTTTGAAAATATCATGCAACAGAATGCTAAATTTTGAGAATTCAGAATGCTAAAATTGAGAATTCAAACCATCGAGTACTTTTGGATGTCAGGCACATCAAGAAACCGATTTGTTCTTAGCATTGTGGTTCTTCCTGTGTTGTCCTAGATCTCACTGGTTTGCAATTAACACAGTAAGGAAACAAAAGTTTGTTTTGATGGTAACCGGGATGGAATAATATACCTCTGTTTGCATATATTTTCAGATGTTTGCAATGGAACTGTGACCTTTCTGCCTTTGGAGGAAAACAGTGAAGGAAAATACCTGATTAAAAAGTGCAATATTTATCAAATTCAACTTACACACATAAAAGATGAGGAGTGGTAAGTGCTGGGAGTGAGAGAGGAAGCAAATAGTGTAGTATTGCAAGAGTCACACAATAGTTCAGTGTTGTTACTTGGGCAATTTGTTTTGTATAATTTCCTGCTTGTTTAGTAAATTACAGTGGTGTTGTGATCTGAGTGCATAGTGTTCTGTAAACAGAAACATCTACAGTACCCAGGATAACGCAAGACTGTTTTAACTTTGAAGTACATATTGACTGTACCTTTGTGTGGTCTAGAAAAAATATACCTATTCTGATGAGGAGGAACTAACTATGCCCATGAAAAAAGTTGGGTTCTGGGGGTTTTAGTAGGGTTGAGGGTTAAAGTGCAGTTGCTGTGAACCCACTGAGCTTCAGTCACTGAAATGCAGACCATTGCAGTTTGGTACTGAGCATTTGAGGATGCAGCTCTAATGATATCTGGATAAAGTTAGAGAAGATGAAATAATCAGTTGTGCCAACATATATATTTTTCTTCTAAATTTTCCTGTTTTTTTTTCATGAATTTCATAAATTGACTTTTGTTACTTAGTGTTTGTCTGTCTTGTTAAATCTGCTTGTTCATCATATGCGAGTCCTCATTCATTGTGTTAAATGCAGCATGGACTCTCATGTACAGTGTTTGAATTGACAGATAATGAGCTAACAAAATTCAGGGCAGACTGTTCCATTATTCAAAAACTTGGTTGTTTTATTTTCCTTTGTATATATGTATATATATATTTTCTTATTCTCCAGTCTAGTTTTATATCTCTGTTTGATCTGCTGATTTTGTCCACTGAATAATTTTTCTCTCTCTTTGAGATAGCTGAAATAATGAAATACACTGTATTTATTCAAAAATGTTTGTTTTTTTTAAAGGTCTGTGTCTATTGTAGCTCCATTTCCAGAAGACTGGTTTTCAGATGGAATTGTGTACCCCAGACTAGAGTGGCTTGAAAATGAACTTTTGTCCAAACTGGCTAAATGGTCTGTGGAGCAAAAGCCCAGTGAGTTTAAAAGTACACTCTCGCTTATTTCTGTAGCAAAATACAGCAAGGTGTATCAAGACCTCAAAGACAAATACAAAGAAATGGTAAAGGTAAATTTAGCAATAAATACAGTAATAGTATATTTTCATAACTTTTTTCATTGTTTGTTTAGTGAAGCTGCTTCTTTCGCTAAATTCTTTTTTTTTGTAATAAGCAATTGAATTGAAATGTTTGTTTTTTGGTTTCATGTTTGGGGTTTTTTTTGTGTATATGGAGAAAAAAATTCAGCATTTGGAAGAATTTAAATGGAAAAGTAAGATTTAGAGACAAATTCACAGTATGTATTTGGAGGAGTTAGGCATATTTGAGAATGTATATTCTGTGATAAAAAGTAAACAGTAGGTCAATGGAATAAATACTAAGTCATCAACATTAGAAAACACAAATAAAGCCCTTCCTTCTACAAAACCTGAAAGACTCTGGAGTCAGCACTGGTTAGCAATTAGGTTAAGTTTCCTATTACTCTTCTGAAATTTGGGTGCTATCTTAATGTGTTTGAGTTAGAGGAGCAGTTACGTAACTTTTTTTTTTAGCTGGGGATCTTGAAGGATGACAGAGATCACCTTAAGTGCTGTGTGAAGTCATATCTCTGTTGTTGTAAACTAGACTCCAGCTGCAAGCAAAAATATTGGTAAATACTTTTGGAAAACATATTGTGAAAATGTTGAAAGGTTTTGCTGTTGATATTGCTGTACTAACAAAAAGATACACATGAGAGGAGAATTGGTCTTTTGGGTAAGGCAGTGGTTCAGTCTTTAAGTCTGCATGAAGAACTAATGTAGAGTTGAGCATTTTAGTCTCTTTCAATTCCTTGTTTAGAAAATAATACTTGGGGATAGTACTTTCTGACTTCCTACTAAAGATTTTGATTCTTCATGTGCTGTTGTGCCAGGATAATTCTAAGTCTGTTACCTTGTGAAAATAAATCTACAAATGTTTGTGTTTTCAGTGTTGCACAGGAATAATATAAGCATTTTTCTTCTGAGAGAGTTAAGCAAAAGATATACTGTCTATTACAGAACAGATGCAGCAGTTTACGTATGGAGCCATAATGTTCTTGGAAACTTTATTATTTGGATGAGAGCAGACATTCTTTACATGCCTTTACATGTCATCATTCTTTTGTGTGACTCATGAGAGTCTTTATTTATATTTTGTGTATATTTTTAATGAGGTTAAAATGCAAAATTTGGGAGGTTCAGAAACCTATTTAATGGATGAATAACCACATTGCTGTAACTGAGCACTTTTTGAAGTTATTTCAGATGATGCAGAAAATAATTTTTTCTCTATTTTTTTCTTCAAGGTGTGGCCTGAAGTGACAGATCCTGAGAAGTTTGTTTATGAAGATGTTGCCATTGCCACTTACTTGCTGGTAGGGTACTGCTTTGCCTAATAATGTTCTGTAAGGTTCTGTTTCCTAATAATAAAACCTCTCTAAAGAAAATCAATTTAGAAGGAAATAAGAACTTCTTTGTGAAGATCTGTTGGAGATCTGCAGTCTTCTGTCACAGGAATTTGATGATCTACACAGACACAATGTATTTATTTCTAAGTGATGAAGCAAAAAGCACTGATGTGGAAGTGGTTAGATGGACCAATTGGAGATCAGGAGTGATTGTTTTATATGTTTTTCTATCGCTTGTTAATTTTATGCTAAAGGTTTATCACTGCTGTGCCTTTCTCTGCTAAAATTTCAGCGCAAAGCCCGTCTTCAAATATAATAAGGCCAGCTGTAGATGCTAAGAATGCTTGGTGCAGTTTTCTAAGACACCTGCGTACTTAGATTCTATGAAAATTCTGCTACCTGCATGTGGGGGAGACTCCAGCTGGCTCTGGGGTCTCTGTGGAATAGTTGGACTATGCTAGGAACCTTCTGCACACGTCAGGGTGATATGCACGGAAGGAAAAGATGTAACACCTGGAACAGATATCCGGTTTCTAAAGTGATGAGTAATGTTTTCTGACATGCGCGGTTTGTGTGTCCAATTAGGAATTATTTATGTATAGAGAAACCAATGGTCCTTGGACATCTGTCCAGACTCAGGTCTATAAGAATCGCAGCCTCTGATACCACTCTCTCTCTTTCACACATTGCATTATTCCACCAATGCAATAAAGTTCCTGTCCTATTTTTGGAACAATACGATGTCGTTTCTTTGACCTGCCTCTAACTTAACAACGACACCTGCAGTCACTAGAAACTTCAATTTTTTAAAAAGCATCAAAATTTGTCACTATGTAGGCACGTAAATATTTCTGACTGCCATCCAGAGTGTGGTAAGACGGTATCTACGTGGAACTGTACCTCTGATATCTTATCTAAATCAGTATTTGTAAGTAAGTTATCTCATTTACTGAACTTACTGAAGACTAATTTATTCTGATAATTGACTGCTTAACCCCTTAGCTCTTTCCACAAGCCAGTATCTAAGGTTCTATGTTACAGACTCAACTTTACCATTTTTACCACTGTGTTAATATTAGGTGTTGACAGTTAGAAATTTAGTTGTAGCCACAAGAAAATTCTGTAGCAATAGCATTTTTATGCAAGTGAAGGTTAGTTTACAGTGACAATACGGGTTAGCTGATGTAGCAGTAGTTTTAAAAAAGTTATTAAAGCCATCCAATATATAACTTCTATAAGTGACAACTTAAACTATGGTATTAATAACCTTACCTCCCTGCAAAATGTTCAGGTCTCTATATGGTGTTACAGAATAACTTATTATTTAGAAGTATATTAAACAGGTGGTTAAGAGAAAGTAGTTCCATTGTTAAATTATTATGGATTTATGGCATCTACATATGACTTCAGTTTACTCTGCAATCATATTAAGGTCCCCTGCTGAGTAGGGGCATGACCAAAGCAGTAGCTGTTCAGTTTGTATTGTGAAAAACTCTGCAGGAATTGGAGGATAGGTACGATCCATGTAGGAGATGATTAGGGATTTCTGGGATACTGCCTAAAGTGCCAAAGCACCATGATTGGTAAATATGAAAACATAAACATAGATTGATAATCTCATGGATTATCTTCAGTTTCTTTCCCTCTAGCAAAACTGATGCATTCACAAGTGACAATGTTACATCATATTAATTTTCATAGTTAAATATTCTTGAAGATTTTTGTTAGTCATAGTGAATAGTGAGAGTGCAGAGTTAATGAGTGTGTGCTCTGTAACTTCTCATTGAAGGAAAAAGTTTGACAGTGATAGAGATTAATCCATGTTCTGAAGAGAAACATCCAATTATTAATTACAAATTACCTATGTAAAAGAAACTCCTTATGTGTGGAACTGGGACTAGAATTCAGCTGAGAGCTTTGGCGACTCTTTAGCTGATGTAGAGTTTGGGGATGGTAATTTGTTAGATAACATTGTTGCTTTTTTCAGTAGAAGGGGATGTTACATGGGCCAGTATATCACCAAATGATTACAAAGAACACTTTGATTTTTCTTTTCAATTCTGCCCCCAATTCTTTGTTTAATACAGTGGCTGTCATTGCGTTCGTGGTGTTACTTGCAGAGACACTTGATACTTCCTTTGCTTTCCACTGTTCTTCTCTTGCACCCATTGTTTTAGCAATTTATTTTGCATTTATGCTCATTCTAGCCCAGAGTTGTATAGCCCTTATTAATTTCAACTTCCAGTGACTCAGAATGGAGTGAAGGATGTGCTTAGTGCTTAGGAACTGATTGATATTTTGCAACATAATTCTTTCCTCTCTCCATAAAAAATTTGTGTTTTTTGGTTTTGAATTTTTTTTCCCCCTGAAGTTCTTTTATCAGTGAATATAGTGAATGTTTTCTGCGACATCTGCCTTTCATCAGCTTTCTCCTTTCATTTCCAGTAACCTTTGCTGCCTTCTTACAAGGAAACTTGAGGGCAGAAGTCTAAAGTGTTTTGTTTTCTTGTCTTAGATTCTTTGGGAAGAAGAGAGAAAGGAAAGAGGGCTGACCAAGAAACAGTCATTTGTAGATCTTGGATGTGGAAATGGTCTACTGGTTCATATTCTAAACAATGAAGGGGTAAATAGAATGCTTTTTAAAATAATGATTAAAAGCTAGAGATAGTCAGTATTCTTGTTGTGCTTTCCTTTTATCTGGCATGCAAACAGCCAAAATACAATTAATTCATGTTGCTAAAACAGGATTTTGTAACTCGAGTTACCAAGAGAAAATCCTAGCAGAGCTTTAGAAACCTTTAGTATATTTTCATTTATTTATTGTTTCATTTCAATTCACGGCTATTTTTTCTGAGGTAAGAAAGTAAGGGGGGAAATTAAAAATAATGGCGTAATTTAGTTATACTGTAGAAAGAGCAAAAATGAATATGAAATCTTGACTTGGAGATTCTCTCACAAGATGGTGTTCATGAACTTATTTTTATCCAAATTGAATTCTACTTGTGATGTTCTAAAAATGTTTCCTGTATCTTTAAAAGCAATCCTGAGATATGTTAATTGAAAATGCCTGACAACATACTGTGCTTTTGGGAGTGAAAATGTGGCAAGAGCATAATTCAGTTTCTTGAGGCACAGTTTTTTCTAAAACAACAACAAAAAAAGGTCACTGAGACTAAACAAAACCCAGTGAAGTTGTGTATGTGTGTTTAAGGAAATTGTTTTTTCCACTTTTGGGAGAATGTGGAAAAATTTTTAAAGGAAATTAGTATCTTCTATTAGATCAATAGATGTCATTTGAAAGGAAAAAAGGTGTTCCAAGTTCTCTTAACGCAAGCTTTCTGTTCTTGTGTGGCCAGAAGAATTTTGTCAAATGCAAGATGCTATTTTGCCTGTAGGCATTTCTTTCATTTATCATTAGGTCATCACTGCTGGAGCGCTGACAAACATTGAATGTCAAAAAAATCATGTATGAGAGTTTTATGAGACTTTTTTAGTAATTGATTTTTTTTTAGTTTTGCACAAGGTTCTTGAAGTTCAAATACTTACACATTCTTCATTTCTTGCTTTAGTTTCTGGTCTATTTCCTTCCCTTCAATTCACACAGGGAAAAACGTGTTCGGACTTCAATAGCTGAAAGTTGGTTCTCCACTAAGAACTGCTTAGAGTAGCACTCTTCTCTGAGCCCTGTGGGAGCTACTCACTTTGTGAAAGGTTTTGATATTTTAAAACCAAGCAAAAACAATACCTCTGCTTTTACATTTGTAGAGATCCAGATTTCCAAGAGCAGTTTCAGTAGGTGTGCTCAGGTAAAATTTTTGAGCAGATATATTTGTAAGATTTTCAAGTAATTCCCTTCATATTTTGAAGGGGAAGAAGAGATTAAAAGTATTCAGCTTCTGCCTGAAATAATGAAGCCATGTTTCATTGTGTCTTAAATTTCATCATGAATGAAATCATCAATGTTAATATCTACCTTTAGTGAGCCTGTTTGACAATTTCTGCTAAAGTAGTACTTAAAATGACAGGGTTTTTTTGTTCAAATATTTCAGCATTCAGGCAGAGGAATTGATGTGAGGAGAAGAAAAATATGGGACATGTATGGACCAGAAACTCATTTAGAGGTATTATGCAAATGTATGTCAGTCTTACAGTTTTGTAAATTTCTTCTTTCGTTTATTGCTTCAGGTTGTAATGATGCAAATGTAATGAAGCATATGGGGTTACAGACAGTTGTCTGAAGTGACCCAGTGGTTTGGTATGATGCCATCCGTATACAGTGGGTCTGCAAAGTAAGTTGTAAAGGGAATTACGAGAGCAATACTGTGTCATACCCTTGCATATTTGCAACTTGCTTATTTTTCAGCCAAGAAGACTAACGTGATTTCTTACTGCCTGTACAGACAAGCACACTATGAAACAAGCTTTGATTTTACTGGAAGGTCAATATTAAGGAGCCTTATATGCACCACTGTAGCTCATAAAAGATAATATCCAAAATTATGAGTGGCTTTTTCTTGAAAGTGAGTCTGACCTTCCAGTGCTATGTGCTGTTTTGGCAACAAAATTGTTGTTGAACCCCAAAGGAGCCAATCTAAATAATAGCCTTCAAAAATGAACAGGAAAATGAGTCTGAAAGAGGGATTATATTTCAAGTTTCATATTAGCATTTTTATGAGAACAGGAACAATGTGAGCACAGGAACAACATTCACTTTGATTCCAGGCATTCTTGATCTGATACTCATTAAAGTATAGTACCAATGAATAGTTTCCCTTTGGAGTGAGGTGTTCTTGTTCTCTAGACTCTGAAATTTCTCACTGTGTGCTTTCGAAAATTGTCAGCTTCCAATATAGTAAAATAATTCCCCACCTGTGGTTATTCTCTAGCAGTTTTGTTTAAAGTTAATTCTACGTAACTTTGGACACTGACACCGTACACTAAATCAAGAAAAGAGCAGCAGTTTTCACAGTTGGGAGGTGAAGATTTGACAGTGTTGTGTGGCCTTCTCTTTGCCCTTTAACCCTGCCATTTTGGGTACGGATTGCCAAAACTGCCATATTCTTTTGCTGAAGTCTGCAAACAGATCTTACTGAAAAGCTTCAAGTAACAATCCAAAACATCAAGCTGTGGTGCTCCTTCATTCCTGTTGTACTTAATATCAATAAGTCACATCTGATCATACCAAACAGCATGTTCTGTTTTCCTTTGTGGTACATGTTCCTTTTTCTGCCCAGGCAGAAACAATAAAAATATCAAAACTATGCATATGAGGAAAGTGCTGATTTATGCTGGAAGGATTTATACAATGGAGAGGAAGGGTGAAATGATTTTGCAAGGCGCCTGTAGCCATAGGAGCCACAGAAGGAGAAAGCACCTGCTCACAGACTGTTGTTACCCATGAAACTAATTTTGTTTTGATCTTTACTTAAATCATGAGTTACAGGATGGATATTGCCATCTGTGACATTTAGTACAAAACTAGCATTATAAATGAATGTAACAGGTGTCACTCTGTATTGCCAATCTGCTGTCAGGCATGGTGAGTACAAATTTGATTATGGGTGACTGTCAAAATGTGGAGTACGGCACCGGTAATTCATGCTATGCCTAAATTGAATGGTCAAAGCTGAAATGTAAAGTAAGAGTAACTTGCTCAATCAACCTTAAGAAAACATTTACCAAAGACTTGGTTTAACATCTAGTAACCTGCCAAAGAGAAATTTGTTATTCATTATCTCAAAAGGTATATTACATAACTAAAAATGGTCAGAGATGGAGTATTTAAAGTGAACAATAATCATCATATTGATCCTTAAGGGGAAATTGAAATGTAACTAAGATAGTGTGAAATTTCTGAAATTCCCTCATAAGAGGTTTGTTTTTTGTTTGTTGTTTTTTTGGGGTTTTTTTAATTCCTCTGCAGGTACTGCTTTGCATATTCCTATTAATTTTAGGCTTCTAAAACATACATTTTTTTATATAAAAATAGAGTATGGGCATCATTTCCAGAACTTTTCCTGAAGTCTGTGGAAATTCAAGTCTACCCAGTAACTCTTTTAAGATTCGTACATGTTTTCAGGGAAGAGTACGTACTTCCATGGTATTAATAACTTTAAATACTTTCTTTGCTGAACTTAATTCAAGGTCAGAAAACATGTTTATGGTTCAAAACCACTAAAGGCACTCTAGAACTTTTGAAATTTAAGCTGTATAAAGAATTCATCCTGACTGTTTTATTTGTTTTTGTGTTTGGTTTTTTTCTTTTTTGTTATTGTTTGTGGGGGTTTTTTTTTGTTGTTTGGCATTTGTTTAAGAATGTCAGGATAGGATATTCTTGAGACTATTCTGTGGGTCAGTATTGTGGTGGGAAAATGTCCTTGTTTTTGTATTCTGAATTCACATATATCAGATTGCCATGAGGCAAAATACTATTCCAGAGGTTGCCGAAGAAGTCCTTCTGTAACCTATTGTTTCCTGGTTTTGCTCCTGATGTAGCATGTATCATAAGGTGGTCTTCACACAACTTGGAAGGGGTGGAGTGACAACATAGACAAGAGAGGGAAGTGTTAGGCTGAATTAGATTTGTTGTATGTGAAAACATGTGAAAAGTGGTGTTCTGTATGTTAGGATTTAATTTGGAAAGCATCTGTGAAAGAGGAGAAGATAATAGTGAAGTTGTGTTCTGATTAATGGCTGTGTGAGACTGTTTGTGTATAGATATTTAGGGTGCCAGATATCTTAATCAGAGTTGTTATTTCACTCCTTGTCTGACCAATGTTTTTTCAGTATTTGTTGCCAAATTACTTCTCTGTAGCTATAAAAAAGTACTAACTGGCAAAAATTGATATTGAAGGAAACATTGTTGGTTTTCACTCACCTTGTGTTTCGTATTGTTGCTTAGTGCTGTAATAAAAAGTAAAATGCCTTAAAGAAACTTGCAATAGAATTCACTTAGGGTATTGTTTTGTTTTTCAGGAATCTACAATCATACCAGGTGACAGTCATCTCTTTCCAGATACTGACTGGCTCATAGGAAACCATTCAGATGAGTTAACACCATGGATCCCTGTAATTGCAGCTAGGTATTTCTGGAGGGAGAGAAGGAATTAAAAAAACCCAAGCAAACAAATCCCCCATAATTTCCTATGTGGGCTTGGTAAAAACCTGTCACTTTTGCTGCTACACCTGTTGTCCTTGCAAGACTTGCTTCTTTTGATGCCAATTGATTATTTTTACAAAGCGTTTATCTTCCTGTGGAGAAGCACAGATGCAATATTTCCTGTCTCATAGAATTAATTTTGCTTTTGGAGTTCAAAAACTTCATATATGTGAATTTTCTGGCTTTGTTGGGGGTTTTTTTGTTTTGTAAATAAAACCTTATGATTTTGCCTTCCCTTGAACTGTTGTCCTTTTTACCACCTGCAGCAGTAGTTTACTATCTAGAGATTTAGTTCTGCAAACAAAGTTGGCACAGTATTTGCTACAGCACAGACTTAGTGAAATAGTATTTTTGATTAACAGATCTACTGAAAGAGAAAGTTACAAGTATTATTGCATGAAGCTGACTGGGAAAACTGCATATTGGATGAATGGGAAAAAAATTCCTCTATTGTTTTTGTCTGATAGGTTATTTGTTAAAGTTTTGTGTTTTCTGAAATAATTTGTTGGCCGTTTTTTATCCTCCTTGAAGGTCTTCCTATTCATGTCGCTACTTTGTGCTGCCATGCTGCTTCTTTGATTTCCATGGAAAATACAGCCGAAGACAAAGCAAGAAAACTCAGTACAGAGAATATCTGGATTTTGTTGCCCAAGTGGGATTTGTGTGCGGCTTTCATGTAGAAGAAGATTGCCTTAGAATTCCATCAACAAAAAGGGTAATTTTGGACTGTAGAGCTTTGCCCTTTTTTTTGGGGTTTGGTGTTTTTTTCAGTCTGCTGGATGTTTGAAGCGTATGGATGGATGTTTGTTCATTGTTATTGTAAGATCAGACTATAGTCAGCTGCATTAGTTGGTACAATATGCTCTGAAGAGAGACTAAAAGACTTTTTTTCTTGAGTATTCTATTCTTAATGTCATAGGTACAATCCTAAAAAGAAGAAAGAATGAACGGTTTCATCATTTTTTTTCTTGGACCACTACATAAGATTCAAAACTTAAAAAACCTCATTTTTTGCCTCAATTTTTCTAGCTGCCTGTCTCACTTATTTATTCTTAATTTTGCTGCTTTTCACATCCAGTGAAATTCAAAGTAAAGTGTTCTCAGAGTAGGAAGGGGTATTCAGCTTTAACTTTGTAAATAATCTGAGGGTCAGGAACATTAGTTTTGCTCTGTGATTGTATAGCATGATGGATTTTGATTTGTTTGCTGTATTTCTTCTGTGACACCAATATTCAAAAACTGCAATTACAAACCTCTGCGATGTTAATGAGCATTGGGTTTGTATTGGTATTGTTTGTTTGTATCCATATTGTATTGGTAGACAGTAAGAAGCCTGCATAAACATGAGGAGGTTGGGAGACTGTGTGTAAGTATGGGACTCTGTGTAAATAGTGATTTAATTTTTTTCTACTAAAATAGGTAAGCCTTATTGGAAAAAATAGGACCTATCCACCTGCAGAATCTGCTCTGATTGACAAGCAGATAACGCAGTTTATTAATAATCGTCGGACCTGTGCTGTGTTCAAGTGTGACAGAAGAGTTGGATTTAATCATAAGGATTGCTGTGATGGTGTTTGTGAAGAAGTAGGCACAGAACTTCCTGAAGATAAGACTGAGACAGCTGGTACAACTTGGATGCCTGGATTTCAACCCAGAGAAAAAGTAGAGCAAGTCAGAAATTGTGCTTCCCTCCCTCGGGAGTTTGTAGATGATGTGGTTCTCAATGTGGCAAACTTGCTGTTAAATGCAACGCCCCAAAAGTCATATCCTGATACACAGGGGGAGAATACGAGTACCTGGAGTCAGGGAGGTGAGGCTGTCTTTTCTTTACACTATCTTTTGCTGGTAGAATGTGTCTTTTCCCATAAATTCATGTCTGTAAATTCAGTAAGTAAAATAGATTTTAGGAAATACCAAGAACAGTACAGTAGCAATCAAAGGTGCTTTTTTCTGCTATGTTTTATTGCACATAGAATAATATTTTGAAATTGATGTGAAGCTTTTTTTCTGGTTTACACATAAATAGTATTATAGAATCCATTTTTATTGAAACACACCAAACTAAGCTCCAGAACTCTTTCCCATTTACCAAAACAAAACCCTGCGTCTGCTTGGGGAGAATATTAAGTTTTTGTATATTCAAGTAATAATTAGCTGTAATGCTGTAAGAATTGTGTAAGAAGTGCTTTGAAGTGCCATTTGGTTACAATATGATTAGGAATTTCTAGTTTAGTCTTACGAATAAAAAGAATCGAAGTTGCTGTTAATTTTATGAGCAATCAGTTCACACTGTTACCATCTTCCATTTTCCTCGATGTCTGTTTTTTATTATTTACTTGCTGTGGTTTTTCATATATTAATGTTCCAGGAGGTCCTTTGAGTCATTCTCTCCTCTTAACTACATGCCTATAAACAGTGCTTATTGCAATAAGGGCTACATGCTGCTGTAAAAAAAGCAAGGCACATAAAAAGTGTCTTACTGTGGAAATTCTGTCTTGAGTCCTGTAGAATGAAAGCTGCTGGTTTACAGTGAATATACATGTAAAATATATATCATACATGATGCTGCAAGAGCAAAGTTGCTGCAGTACTGCTAGATAATTCTTACATTCTGCTCATAATCTTTACCTTACGTGTAATTTAAGTTTTCTTAAGGTTTTATATATGTAAATTTTTAATGTCTACACCATTTTTTAATGCAGAAAGCCTTTCCTTGAAAGAAGTGGCAGAACACTTAAATAAAGAGACGTTAAAAAGGCTAAAGAGTGAATATGGAGGCCTGCAGACACTACTGAAGAACAATCATCAAGTATTTGAAGGTAAAGTAGTTTTGGGGTTTGTTTTGTTTAATCATTTATTTTATCTCCTCTTTATGCAGCTAAATTTAACTGAAAAATTACTATGGTGGTGGCTTTTTAATTGCATTCTTTACCTCTTTGGAAAACTGAATATTCTTTATGTGCCCATTGCTCTGACATACCATTAGTAAAACTGTTTTCAGCGAGATTTGTAAGACAACTATCAGCAAAATGTTCTTCTAGACCGACTAAATCTGAAAAGACAGCCCTTTTGTTGAAGTGGTTAATTTGACACTATTCTCTGATGTGGAGCCCTTTTATTTTTCCTATTAAATATTGATGATTTTGGGGCTGTCAAATGCAGAGCATGTTCACTGAAGCATTTAACTGAGACAGCCTGGCCTTACCAAGGCCCACAGTGTAAATGCTGACATGAAATAAAACTAGTCTCCTTAAGACCCTGCAGTGGTGAGACTTGTGTTTGTAAAGCCTGTGGTAGCATGGCAGAAAGAACTCGGCTGCAAGTCTCTGTTTGGCTGGGCTTGTTGGTAGCAGGTTTTTTTTCTTGGTTTTTCTTTTTTTTTTTCTCTGCTGCAGTATGTTGGTGGTGTGTTTCCTGCAGTTGTTTTGTTGTTTCTTTTTTTTTTTTTTCAGTGTGAAGTTTTGCAGAAGTAAAGGTGTAGCTTTGCTTTCAGGGCTTTATCAGTATAAAAGCTGTTTCAGATTTCAAAGTGCATTATGTCCCAACAGTAATACATGGAATAAGCTTTCACATTTGCATGAATGCTTTTTGCACATTACCTCTGAAGAAAGACTAGGATTAAGGCCAGATCTTTCTCAGTAATTTTCATCACAGGGATTCTCCCCAGGGCTTCAGTAGAGACCATTTGATTCTTTCCCTCTGTAGCGTGTCGCCATAACAAGAGACTTTCATCAGCAGGTGGTCCGGAAGGATATTGCTCATGCCCAAGTGGACAATATAGTTAGGGCTACAGGTCTTTTTTCATCTTTACTGAATTGTTTTTCATTTAAGCATGGAAGACACATGCACACAGAGGGAGAGATGGAACTTAGAGTAACAGATCTATGACAGTTTCTTTTGATCAGGCATCTTGTCCAATACAGGATTGTTTTTCTAGGGAAAAATTATGCTTGATCATAAATAGCACTATATCTGCTCATTTTTCTTCTTCTGTTGAGAGAGGTTTACAAGCTTTCTGCTTCTCAGTTGACTTGGCATGAGTTCATATCTGTCTGTTTTCTTTTATTCTGTTTTGTTTACACATACAAGTAGTTAATGGAGGTTCACAAGTGTGTGTGTGCAGTTTATGGTCCTAACACAAAGTGCTGAATCTTTATTAACCAATGATAATTTGCTATTGATTCATATAAAGGATTAGACTTGTCTTCTCTTCTGGACAGTGTTGTTGGGTCAGTGAACTGCATAGTGAAATCAGTAGAAGACTCTTGCTGGTAGTAACATTTTAAATGTAGAGTCATAAAGTTTTGAACGCAGGAAGACTTACAGTTCTTGAAGTTGAAACTTGTCAGGGCTTGTAATCTAAATTCAGACCATTTATTCTAAGTGATTCTGCTGTATTTAAAATGAACAAAAAAACTTCTACAAAGACAGTACAAAGGTGCCTCAAACGATGCAGCATCACGGTAAAACATCTCTCGGGGAAATCAATCAATTCTTATTTATGCTGTGTCAATATTGTCTTGGCTTGTTGTGCACTTTCTATTACTGTACAAATGGTTCCTCTGGTTTTGCCTAAGGGTAGGCAAATTTTTTAGAATACATATTTCAATCACAGAATGTCGCTGTGCAGTTTTTTCCATTATCATTCCCATGGCTGTCTATTAACAGCTGCATTTTTGTTTGTTTTTAAATCTTAGTTCTAAATGGGAGAGTTCACATTCGTGACTGGAGAAAAGAGAAACCATCAAGTAAAACTAAACCTGAAGCGAAACGCCGCCTTTCAGCTGAAGCATTTAAAACACGTCTCTGTTGGTTTTTCATTCATCATCCTGATGGTTGTTCTTTGCCTTCTGAATCTTGCCCATATGCTCATGGAACTGAGGAGCTAAGGCAGTCTCAGATAATTAAAAAGAAGAAACATATACAGTAATAAAATGTTGCCACTTGCATTCCTGCTTGTACAGTACATCACTGAATCTAGGATTGACTTTGGGACTTTGTAGTGCATGAAGATCTATACAATATGGAGAGGTTTTCCACATTCCTGTGCATCTTATTTTGCAGTTGATTTACAAGTTCTCCTGTATTTTTAATTCTTTATTTTTTTATGGGAAAGGTATAGTAAAGTATATCTCTACGTTTGGATTTGTCATGGCTTGTCTAGCATGTGTTTACGCAAGTAGAAAATTTAAAGACTTAATTTCTTAGGAAATTCTTCATGATCCTGTCATACCAAAAATACATTATGCAGCATTTTGAAACCCTGAAAAGTAGCTAGTTTGTTTCACGTTTTCAAGGAGTGTTAAGGAAACTTTTCTCTCTGAGCATTCAGGAGCCATTCTGGTAGTCACACCCACGTCACCTGAGCTGGGCCTGAGGCCCAAAGCCTGGAGTGGCAGCTCCAAGTGAGCCTGTGGGTGTTCCCTTCACTCCCTACACACCCCATACTCACACAGTCGGAGCAGGTTTCCTCATTGCCTTGACCTCAGGTGTCCCAGAGCAGTGTCTTAGATGTCACAATCCTTAAAATAGTTTAATCTTAGTGCAATAACGAAATAACCGCTTGAGCTGGTGCCTCCAAGGAAGGACCCTGAACAAAGGAAACTCAGGGCTTTTATATCATTACAGTCTAACCTAAGAAAGTCTAGGGGTCCTCGACTCCTGCCGTATCTCGGAGTATCTGGTCCCCTGGTTGGTGCCACAACTTCCTGTGCCCTTGGTTATGCCCAAGAGTATTTTGCTCTTTTTTTAAAGCAAGGAGTAACAGTAGAAAATGTGTTTAATAACACTGGAATTGTGGGGTTTCTGTTTATTGGATAACGGGAATGTCTTAGCACCTTGAGCAGATTATGATTTTCTTTGCTAGACTATTGTTTTCTTTAAAATGTTAAATTTTTAAAGATAAATGCACATCCAGAGAAGGATAATTAAGCTGATGAAGGCTCTAGAGAACAAGTGCTATGAGGAGCAGCTGAGGGAACTGGGTTTTTTTAGACTGGAGACTCTCAGAGGGACTTTATTACTCTCTACAATTACATGAAGTTGTAACCAGGTGGGGATCAGTCTCTTCTCCCAAGTAAAAAGTAATGGGATAAATGGCCTCAAGTTGCACCAGGGGATGTTTAGATTGGATATTAGGAAAAATTTCTTCAGCAAAAGGCCTGTCAGACATTGGAACAGGCTGCCCAGGGAAAAGATGGAGTCATTCCACCATCCCTGAAGGTATTTACGAGATGTGTAGCTGTGGCACTTAGGGACATGGATTGGTGGTGTACTTAGGCAGTTCTGGGTTAATGGATGGACTTAATTATCTTAGAAGTCTTTTCCAGCATAACCAATTCTATGATTCTGTGAACTTATCATTGATCCTAATTATTACTCAGTGAAAGTCATTGAACTGGTGTAATAGTTCATATCTGTCAAGTGCTAAGTACTCGTGAAGTTCCATATCTGTCGTACAAGCTCTGCAACAAGGAATTGTGTTGGCTCTGGCCTAGTTTGTATGCTGATAGTGTGGAAACTGCTCTGATCTCCTGAGACAAGGCTTTGATTTCAAAGCCTACTGAAGAAAAGGCAAGATAAAAATAAAAACAATTAAGTTTTTAGAGGAGAAATGTGGAGGTGAGAGCAATGACACAGAAAGTGGTTGCAGGACAGTGGTGTAGGGGTAAGAGTGAACAGGCCATGTGAGAACTCTGTGAGAGCTCTCACAACCTGAAGAAGAAAGGAAGGAAATAATTGAAGACAAAGCAGAGGAAAAATGAAACATGGCACTGGAAATACTTTTCAAAACAGTTCTAAAGCCACTTTTCTCACACCCTAACTGCGAGCCAACAGGTTGCAGTCCATTGCCGTTGTCTAAAACTGTTGACAGGATGGAAGCAAAGAACTGACTGTTGTATGTTCCCCCTTCTCCCTTTGCATTTCTCTTCCGATCCTGGAAGAAGCAGCTCTTGCTGGATCACATTGACCCTGATAATTGCAGCAGCACCTTGCTCATGGGTCAGTACCACATTATCCACTATGCCACATGGTGCAGCTACCTGGCCTCCCTCTAATAGGAGCTGAGGTGGGTTCTGAGCCTTTCCCCGTGGCTCTGGTCTGCAGGGTTGTATATCACATCCTGAGTTTAGCCCTAATTACTGCTGTGTTGCAGACGGTACAGAATTTGCACATTTCAAAAGAAATAAAATTACATGTACCCTGAGGTGAACTACATTCTTAGGGGCAAGTTAAATGTAGTTCAGTGAAGGTTTTTGGACTAAAGGAAAGAATAGTATAAGCCAGGTAAACTGCAGCTCCTGCAAAGCAAGGCAGCGCAGTAAGGGAACACGGTTGATAGTGTAGTTACTGTTGTAAGATTTTCAATGGGTGATTTCCTGAGTTCACCTGTGGATGCTCTTAGATGGGCTTGAAGGAAGTCAGGGTTAAGAAGCTGGAAGAAAGGGGGCTTTGGGCTTTTTCACCCTTCTTCTTTCCAATAAAGGGGAATGAAATATGTGCTTGACTCCTTGAAGTTGCAAAAATACAATAAGACTAGTGAATTAGTTTTAAAACTACTTTTTTCATTATTTGTGCAACATTATGATAACTAGAATAGCTATTGTTACTGTAACACACTATGTCCTCTATATTGCCTTTGTTTCTGAGCTCACTAGGATGCTGCTCTGTCACAGATGTTTGCTGGCTGTTCCCTTTCATGCCTGGCATCACTGCAGGTGGCAAGCCAGCCAGAAAATCTCCTGTAATTACAGAAATCTCCCTGTTGTCTGGAGAACTGCTAAGAGAACATTTTTGCATCCAAATGCCAACCTTATATAATTGCGCATTTGTGAAGGTGACTGCTGAAGGTGTAAAATAGCTCTATTTTATGTAAATTCTGTATCTTCTTGCTTTCTGTGTGATCCACAGAAACTGAATGCCTTAAAAGGGCATTAATAAAATATTCAATTTTGGCAATGGGTGAAATGCTAGATGGAGTAAGGACAAGTTTAGATCTTGATGAAAAAGCTCTTGATCCACAAGGAGTTCAAGCATAAGGTCTCAGTTGTTCAGGTGATGCTGTAATTTTGTTCCTTAGTTTTTTACCATCACTACCCATGAGTTAATTTGGTTTTATTTGAAGTCTGTTTTATAGGGGGTACTTGCTGTGTAGATACCTCACAAGAGTGGGAGTAGATAGAGAAATCAGATTGCAATCAGAAATGCTGGGACTAAAAATTTTGTATTTCCATCATAGGTGAGCTACAGTTTCACTAACACTATAGAAATAATCTGAATTAAATAACAAAGAAATCTGTGTTTAGTTTCTCCCTTAAACCTCAGTAAAGGACTGAATTTATTTGCTTATAAGATCCCTAAAGCTGAAAACAAATTGCAAGACTATATTGTTACTTATGGCATATCTGTATATAGCCTGAGAACTGTTGATTTTTTCATACATTTTTAAGCAGAAAATTTTCTCAGTGTGTATCGTTTGGATTGTCTGTTTACCATACTACTGTCAGTATTTCAATTACTAGCCCAGAATTAGAACAATTTCTAGAGGAAGTCTTACAGCTTGCTGACAGTAAAAATACAGGTTTCTAGGTATGCTTTGTAATAAAATTAGTCTTTTTCATTTGGGTTTTGGGCTTTTTTGTTCAGATTTAAAGTTTTAAATGATAATTAAACGTAGTTTATGCTTGTTGAACTTCTTGAGCTTTGCACGGGTCTACCTCTCAAGCCTGATAAGTTTCATTCACTCTTTATCTTTGGAGAGCTTACTGTGTTTTTATGAGCTGGACTCTACCTTTATTTATAAAGTAGGCAAGAGTGAGCAATGGATAGCTTTGCCTGGGACATCATAATGGCAAATATTTCACAATCAATAGCGATGAAATATAAAATCTGTATTAGTCCTACCAATTGACAGCCAAAACAAATATTGAGACAGGTGTACACTGAAGTGTCTAAACATTTGGCAGCAACTGAAGTCAGACATTATGTTTTGTCATTGCTGGTAGCTTCTGTTTGTATCATTGAAAGTGTTAATTCATTCAAAAATTGCAATTGATTGGGAATTCACACAGAGTGTAATGTCAACATGGTACCACAAAGAATATCTTTCACAGTCAAGATTTTCTGCTGTTGTATCGTGTTGGACCTGTGAGTAGCATCCTATGATTTTTCTCCCAGGTGTTGGCGCATTCCTCTCATGGAATCCCAGTGCAGCAGCACTGTGTATACCTGGCAGTGGTTTCATGACTGGGCTTTGTGTGCTGTGAGCAGATTTTGGTGAGCACTGTTATTTGGACCTTTTGAATGGATGTGTTCGTGCTCATTTACCGCCTCATAAACACCGCTTTAAGCCACTTCTAACCGGGTGCCACTACAAACAACAATTCAAGATGAAAGCTGTTCAACAATTGCGACCCAGCTCCTTTCTTCCCTCTTCAATTTTATTGTAACAGGTTATAACAGCTCTAAATAGGCGAGTGTAGCATCGGATTCCTTGGTGGCAGGAGCATCAGGGCAAATTTTTGTTCGGAGATCAGTGGATCCATCTGCATCGGTTTCTCGGTGAGCCACCCTGTGCTTGGCTCACAACTGTGTATCCAGCCTTTCCCAGGTATGTGGTGCTGCGGATGGATGCTCAGGGGGCAGGCATAGGCTGCTGAAGCTGAGTGCACCTGCCACGCTGTGAGAACACCCTCCTTCAAGCTGCCAGTCAGTCTTGCTGTCTGACAGCAAGCCAGACACTGTACACAAAATCCAAACAGTCTTCTCCTGGAAAGCCTGCCCTGAATTTTGAATAGTTTGGTGTTCGGTTCGCTGGGGTAGCAACAAGGAAACTGCCCACACTGCTAATTGATACTATGAGTGGGATGTATACAGAGATACACCCACTGTGAAATTAGAGCCTTTTTGCTTTGCTTTGCCTCTTGTTTCATGTTAGTAGTTTTTAATGCAGTGAAAAAACATGGAACTGGGAGAGGAAGGGTAAATTGCTTGCCCTTTTCTTGGGTACAAACTATGGAGAGAGTGGAGGTTTTTCAAATTGCCTGTCTTTTTCCAGTACCTTGTGCTTTTTTCATTTCATTTGAATGTGTAGCCTTCCTAGGGGCATTGGTTTTACTCTGCAGCACCGTGGTGTGTCTTTACTGGCCATCCAGTACATTGCTGTCATTATTCCTGTTATGCTGTAGAACAGTGCAGATGTAATTTTTTTGTCTTCTATTTTATTTAATGTTTGTTTTGGCAGATTATTTTAGAGACGGTAAGTCTCATAGTGAACACATCACCTGTTAGCAATGATTTGATAGTGCTGTGAAAATAAGTATGAGTTTACCTGGCAGTCATATTCTTTCTTGTATTTTGAATCTAAGCAGATAGGGAATGCTTTCTAGTGAGGAAAGTCTTCTCTTTTACGAAAAGCTTTAATAATCAGGTATTTTGCCCATTTTTTTCATTGTTATTTTACTGGAATGTCTTTTCAGGTCTCACTTCTAACAGTAAAACCACTGCAGATTTACCAATAGCCCGTGGAAGTACTTCTGCGTGAGGGCAGAATCACTTGAGTTGGCTGTTTTCCTATCACAGGGTGTATTGGCGCTGTGCTGCTTTCCAGCGTGGCCAGCAGGTGGGGAAAGGGACAAGGCAGCAGAGACACAGCTCCAGAGGCAGCTGCGAGTGGCCGAGTTCAGCTTCTCCAGCTGGGGAGAGGGGGCTGGCTGCGCTCCGTTTCATCACGGCTTGTAGGCAGTCGGTTCTCACATCTTTCTTCCAAGGCATTCCTGTATTTTTTCCCTTCAGAAGATAACCTGCATTTACTTCTCTCTAGGATCTTCCTTCTGTTTAAACATGAGTAACTGAGGTATATTACTAAGTGAAATAACTGAAGCACACTAGGAGTTAAGTGGTGTTATTTTGATAATTGCCCTGATGAGATGAAAGAGACTAGATTATTTCAAGTCATTTCTTGGCAAGCTGAAATGCAAGTTATTAAAAAGAAACTGGGTATTTAATGTGGTATCTATTATTTTTTTTCCTCGGAAATATTGCTTTATTTTTTTAAAATGCCTGTACTGTTCTAGGTCTTGCAGTAGATGGGAAAAGAATGGTGTTTTTTGCCCGCTCTTTTCTGGTAAGTTCATAGGTCCTGAATTGTCCTGATGCCTCCTGATAAACAGAGAGCTGTCACGAACTTTATTTTTAAAGGCTTCTTGGATTTTCTGTACCTGTAGTGGCCAAAACAACAAATTAGGAAATGTTGCAGTAGTACAAATTAGTGTCCCTAGGGGTCCCTATGTGGAGAAGCACTTTATGGTACCGTTAAGTGCCTTTTTGAACTCTTCCTTTTTTCTTTTTCTTGCTTTGTCAACTTTTGGAGGTAAAATTATCATTATGATAGGAAAAGGTGTTTTAAAGATATTTATGAAACTTTGTGCCATCAAAAGAGTAGTATAAAACTAAATGAGTAATTAACTCCAAATGTCTCAGTAAAAATAATAGATGTGCTGGTTTGCTTAGGAATGTTCAACAAGAAAGGGTGATCAGCAAGATGCTGGCTGAGCCCCTTCTTAAAGTGTGTCTCAGGCATGTAATTACATGTAATTACATGGATAAAAGAGCTTGTCATCTTTCTTGCTCTATTTCATCAGATATTTAATATGGATTTGCATCTGACACAGGACTTGCAAAGCTGATTTGTGTGGTGTCTCAGTCACTGAAACATTCCCTCTGTTTAAACATTGATGCTTTCCTCAGAAAATATTTATTCTTTGGATTTATATAGGGAGGTCCTTCAGTTTGTACTACCATGGTTTGTTTATTTCATGGACGATATTGTGTCATATTGTAATGCTGCTAAGGCTTTGCAAAGGCCCACAGAGAGACTAAGAAGCGTTAGTGTGGTGGTGAAAAAGAAAGAAAATGGGTGGTGATGATGTTGGCTGCCGTAAGAACAACCGACAAAGCAGTAGCAGCCCCTGTTCTGGGCAGCTGGAGGGGGAACTTATATGGACAGCAGTTTAGCAAGAGAGAGACTTCTGGGTAGAGAGATTCTAACTTTAAAAATAGGAAGAAATACTTTAAGCCAGTATAAATGTAGTCATGGCACTTAGTAGTCATGAAAGGAAGTTCCAGTGCTGATCTATCACATCACTGTCAACCTGGAGGCCAGTCCATGGGGCCATACTTCAGGGCATCTTGGTGGGAATCTGCCCCTCAGTCATCACGTTGACCACAGGGCAGAGTGGACAGGAATCCCCACCACTCCCATGCCTCATTTATTTACACACAGATTCTTTTCTCCTCTGGTTTGGGGGGAAAAAAAGACCCTTTATTAAAGCTCTGCAAAGGCCATGAGTTATTTTCTGTTAGCTTCCCTGAGATACAGGAGCAAGCCTTGCTGCAGGTTCAGGTTCCTTTTAACACCTTTACTGCCATTACTCAACTATCACTGTGCTCCACCTCTGTACTTCAGTTGATTATGGGCTTAATTTTGGAAAATCCAGAAGTATTTTGTAATTTTGTCAATAGGCAATCAGCTATGGCTGCAAATACTGTTCTTAAATGAGTGCACTTAATGGGAAATGGCTTTCCGTGTGTGTTTCCTCCAGAAATGATGATTGTTAAAGTTTAATCAGTGGTGGAAGAAAGTCTGGCGGCTTCACACCATTCTGATTAATAGGGGACTGATGATTCTGGTGAAAGTAACAGGTTATTCCCCTACTACTTCTTTGAAGTACTTTCCCCTCTGGATCGTTGTCAGACTTTCTGTAGGGTCAGGAGAAGTTTGCTGCTCTTTGCACAGGAATTAATTTCTGCCAAGCACTGTGATATTTTACAGCTAGCAGTGTCTACATCTGTAGAGAGTCAAATGGGGGATCAGCTGCACATTCTTAACAGAGGAACCTATAGGTTGTGTTTCCTTCTCCAAGTGGGTGTTGAAGAGAAAGGGAGGTAAGATAAATTCCAGTAGGTGAGCGCAACCGAAGGTTTTTAAAGAGAATGAAAAGCAGGATTACACTTGTATTCCTTGGAAGTTTCTGAAAGAAATAATTACTGCACAGTATATGTCCACAGAAGTAGTTCTGGTTGCTGGCTGGCTGACACTGAAAATAGACTGCATCTTTTGTTACTGAATATGCCAACCTTTTCTGCATTTTCCCAGAACAAGTGAAAGGTGTTTAGGCAGAGATGAGATCTCTCTGTGCTCAGTTCCTTTTAAGATTTTTTTTTTTTAGCATAAGTCAAGGAGCTTCAAACAATTCTCCTTTGACTCATTAACTATCAAAAGGAAATGTAGATGGGAGGCATAGAACTGTTTTTTTCAGAAAAGAGAAGTATAGCTGCAATATAATCTTTCTCCATGTGGAAGCATCCTTCATATGAATACAGGCTTATATGTAAGCAAGCACTGACACATTACATGACATATTTATAGTAAGACACAGAAATACACAGAGAACAATTCAGTTCAATTGAAATGCCATTTGAGATATCACTGTCTCATCTCCTGGTATCTTATCAGGTCTTCAGCTTCTGGCCCAGGGGAATATAGGGCCTCCATCAGGTCCTTTTTCCTATCTTGTGTGACTGTATCACCTGTCCTTGGATATCTCAAATGACACAAGATACTTAGACTAAGGAATTAAGACCATGTTGATGAAAATAGCGTGGAATTTGTTCCTAGCAGGTTAAAGTGCAACTTCTAGAGACAGACTGAGCCTGAAGGATACATTGAGATTCCATATGCACAAGGTGCTAGTTTTAGAATCCTAATTTGTAATTTTTTATAAAATGTGGATAATGGAATAAAGGGTATGCTTATTACACTCCCAGACTATGCCACATGGAAGATACTGTGAGCATTTTGGTGTGGATGGTGGTCAACAAGTGCTCAAAATGGAGAAAGTAAGGGGTTTTAATGTCAATTTTTGACAACTGTATTAATAACAAGAATGAATAATTAGTAGAGACAAGCAAAAATGAGTGAATGTCTAATTAAATGTGTGCTTTTTTATGAGATGATTGGAATCACTGTGTGTGTGAATTCTCAGGTCAGAAGCAGGATTAATACATTGAAACGTAGAATTATTTAGGTTGGAAAAGACATTTAAGATCATTGACTCCAACCGTGTTCAATAATAAAACATTATGTAGTAGGCTTATAATACATAATGCAGTGGTATGTATATTATGAAAGAAGAAGCTAAATCTTAAAATCTTCTGTTTGAGCTTTGGTATAGTGAGTCCTAAGGTGGCTGCATAGGCAGCTGTGTGCCAGTGTTGTGCTACTTGTTACATCCTTGAATGAAATTATGTTGATGCAAAATTGAGTTTGGAGCTAAAAAGGACAATCCCTGGCTGGCAGGAGGCAGTTCCTGGAGGAAGAATGAAAGGGAGAGACACAATTATAATTAAAAATGGTCTTGATTAATTGCATAAGTGATTTGAAATCAGTGAGATGAAATTTAGAAAATTCAGGTGCTAAATGCATGGGGAAGATGTGCGTTTGTAGGCAGGGAGGGAGCATTAGTAATGCATCATGGGGAGGTACTGACTGGGTGATGATCTTTTAATGGATCACAGCTGAATAAGGAACTGCAAAAGAGGGATAAATTCAGTTCTGGGATTTATGAACATAAAGATGATGCATAGGAAGCAGGAGGTGAGACCGCAGGTGAAATAGAAGGTTTGGTTCTGTACACCATCATTTAAAAAAGCAGGCTGTAGTATAGCCATAAAAATTATTAGGTATTTAGAGATCAAAGGGCATGATCTTCAGGTTATATATATCACTTCAGGCTCAATAACTCCCAAAGAACTGAGCTGATTCAAACCAGCTGAGGAGCTGATTAAATGACTTATTTTTTTCAAATTTTCTTTCTAATCTAACCTTAACAGTGGCAATTTACATGACTTCTCAGTAAATCAAGTTTTCCCTAGGGCTTACTGGAAAGAATTATTTGAGTGTCATAATTTAACTCTCTCTCTCTTCTTTCATTTTTATTTTTGATTTTTTCAGTTTCTATTTTAGTATTATTTGAAAATGAACACAGATAAAATGGGAAAAAGGAAGTACTTTTTAAATACAAGGCACAATTAACCTCTGAACCCTACTGTCTCTTGATATTGCTGCCAGAAGCTTAATAGGATCCAAACCGGGTAATAGATAACGAGAAAATCTCCTAATGTATCAGAGGAGATTAAAATAAAAAAAGACTTCAGGGAAAAAAAAGGACAAAAAGTTACATACATCAAGACATAAGACAACCTTCATGAATCTGGATGGAAGAAGCTTGTTTCTCAAAGAGCCTGTTGTCCTGTAGTTGCCCTTAGTGGGCTTGTCTGTCTTTGAAACATCTCCTGTTACCCCATGTCAGGTGGAGGATATGGAAACAGACGGACTCGGCTCGCAATGTGTCTGGCAATCATGCTTTTTCCTGATTTGAATTCTGTGCTCCTGCAGCTAATGCCTATAAAGGTGACTTGAAAGGGCTATTTAAAAACAAACAAACAAACAAAAAAACCCCACCCCAAAACAAAAAACAAAACCAGCAAAGGCAAGCTTCTTATTTTGTTTGTGTATTCATGTCTGTGTGCTGAGCATGGGTTGCTGTTTCAACCTCCTTTTTGTACCTATGTGTTTAATTTTTTTTGGAGGCTGGATCAGTGAGTTGAAGAAAGGTTTCTCCAAGGTTTAATCCAGAAAGGTGGACAGCAATAAAGAAAAACAACAAAGGAAGAATGTAAAAGCATTGTTTGGGTATTTAGGCACAAAATTATAAATGACAAAGTTCAGCTCCAGCTAAAACTGGCAAGGAATATTAAAGATGGCAAGAATGTATTCCAAAAATATGCCAGCTACCAGGGGAAATTTATGAAAAGTAGTGTTGGTAAACAAGAGTCCAGTGATAGACAGGGGGGAGAAAACTGAAATTCTCAAGACCTTTTTTTTCCTGACTATTCACAGGCAAACTCGCTCCCAGGCTTCTCCATGTCCTGCCACAGTTTGGGAAGGAGATGGCAACCAACAGGGGAGAAGCAACAGGTTAGAGACTACTTAGAAAGGCTGATTTATTTTTTTTTTAAATCTGTGAAGGTGGTTGGAATTCACCTGAGAGTGCTGGTGTTGTGACTGTGAGGCTGCTGTCTGTCATTTACCAAAACTCGTGACAGTCTGGGAAGCAAGATTGGGTACCCCTGGCCTGCATTCCTAATGGATGGCTTTCTCAGCAAGGTTTTGCACTGGTCTGTTTGTGTGGATCCTCAACTGAACTGATTTAATGCCATGAATAAATTTTGGTGATTCTTTTCTTCCCCCAGACTGTGTATTGCTCTTTGGAATTGTGGGTGACTCATGTCTAATAGCCTAATGCTCTTGGAGCTGTGTTCTAGTGACAAGATATGTGAGCTTTGGTTGATTTCTCTTAGCATTTGATAAGTCTAGGAAATGTTATTTTTGAAGGGAGAGACTGGTTTTTCACCCTTACCAGCTCTTTACAATAGTCCTCCTTAGATCCTTCCTTGGAATAAAAAATTTACTATAAGAATTGGATAGCCCAAAATGGGATGCTGAGAAGAGACTTTACTCCTGCACTTTTTAATGTGCAAGTCAGACAACAGATATGGGGTGTTTCTGATGTAATGTGAGCATTATGGAAGCAAGAAGTGGTAAACCGAATTAGATTATTTGGTTGAATTGATAGATCCTATGCACAATTTAAAAATTTTTGTAGCTTCTGTTTCTTACCTGGAAAGCCTTTCCAAGCCACTTGAACAGCTTCACAAAATATTTTTGCATCTTCTTGTAACTATTTGAGCAATATGTTCATGCCTCTTTTAGGTTGTGTGAAAATCATGTCTGTCAAAAACCTGCTTTTGTGAATTTCCTCTTTCTTGAGAGACTGAGCCAAAATGTAACTCCAATGATTTATGCTGGTAGAGGATCTGGCCTAATCTGTCTATTTTTTAGGCACAGAGTAGAGGCTGTATGTCACTTATGCTGTGGCCTGACTGTTGTCTTTGCTTAAAATTCTTTGCAAAACAATTCCCCAAACCATGGAAAAGAATGGGGCTGAGCTGAGGAAAGGGAGCCTTCTCTTTCAATTTCAAGTGTTACTTTAAAGGTCTAAAAACTTTGTAAATGTCACAGTTTTCTTTTTGTGGTCCTTAGCTCAATGGGAAAAATCTCCAGATTGCAATGAGCTTCAAGCTGGTTTCCTATTATTTTTGATGGCTTGTTCATTAAGCTGTAATGAATTGATAGAACTAAGGGCTGTAGAAGGTCTGTGACTTTCTTCCAAAGATATACTCTGTCTTGATTTGAAGGTCTTGGTGCTTAATCACTCTTGCAGCTGAAAATTAGTCGTGTTTCCAATTAGAATTTGTTCAACTTGGCCTGTCTACCACTACTTCTTGGTTTTCCTGCACTGACTCCGCATCCTTGTAGAGCTCTGCGTAACAAGGTAGGCAGTATAACTTTAATTCTTTCATGCTTGTCTATTCAGTTTTGTGCCATGACTTTCCAACTGTAGACACCAGAACTGCAAGCAGCATTTCGATTTCAGTGCTATCAAAAATTGCACTGAAGACAAAACTTACTGTTCCCAGGTTCATATACTGAAGGAACTTATTAACCTTCCACTGAGACTAATGATAGATAATTCTGTTTATCATCTGTTTGTCCATTTTAACTCAAGATTAATTTCAAGTCAGTGCTTTGCCAATACACCCTCTACTCTGTAGGCATGATTTGCGCATTTCTTTCGAGGTGTATGATGCGAATGTGATTTTATTAAAATACTTCGTGGGCTTAATTGTTTCATATGCTGAATTACTTCAGATCATTCTATACAACTTTTCCATCTTTGCTCTTCATCATACCGCCTGTTTTTGTCAGCTGTAATTGTTCTAAGATTGCATTAACCTTATTGCAAAATCATTTATGAAAATTTTATATATTCCTAAATCCAGTGCCAACCCTGAGGGACCATATTAAAATTACTTCAGTTCCATGGTGTTTTCCTTTTTGTGACTATTTCTAGAGGTTTGTGGGCCATTTTTTAATTCACTTAGTATGTTCTGTATTAATAATCTATGGTATTAATTTTTAGTTTGGATGATCATATGCTTATGCATAAGTCAAATGCCTTATAAAAGTCTAAATATATCCTCACAGGTACCTTTAAAAAAAAAAAAAAAGTTGACCTCATCAAATAATTAAGTAAGATTTGGTCAATAAAATCTCCTTCCTGTAAAATCACTCTCACTGGCTGTAATTATATTCCAGCACATATTTGAATTGATAAACTAATACATAATTTAATGGAGAATTTCCCTATGTTAGATTAATTGCCTTGTAATCATGCTGATTGTCTTACCTGCCTTTCTTGAAGGTATGGGCACCAATTAGCAGTCTTCTGAAATTGTTAAAAACATACAGCAGAGGCAGTTACCTGATCAAGTATCTGTGGCCCATCATTGGCATGCAAGAAAATTTTTGAGCATGTTATAGGAAGATTTATCATTGAGAAAGTCTAATCTGGAGAAATTATTTTTGTCACATGAGACCTATTTTACTTTAATACTGTTTTCAATGGAAGAAAAAATAAACAAATATTATTAATTGATAATTCATCTGTTGCTTAATGTGAGCTTAACCAAAGCACCTCCTCCTCTAAATGAAATCTTCTGTCTTGTGTAAATAAAGAAAATTAAATATAGTTTACACCAAATGTCTGGTTAAAGTGAGATGACAAAACATTGAGCAGGAGGATGATATAATTGTTTTGTCCACATTTTCATGCCCCTTGGAAGTTAAATCAACTTGCATATAATTGAAATTCAGAGCATGTGTCCTTGGTTCAAAGATAGATTGAGCATCTGGTAAGAGCAGCAACCTCAGTCTTTGTATTGGCAGAAAATAAAGTTGAATCTACTTTAACCAGAAAAGGGCAGTGAAATTCAACAGCTTATGACTGAGAACTACAGAGAGAGCAGGGAGAAATTAAAATGTGAGCCTTTCTGAGGCATTGTCAGAGGCGGGCGAGAGGCAGCCTGGAACTGAGAGGAAATGGGCAATCCCCAGAGACAGCCAGACTGGAGCTGCAGCTGTCACACAGCTGGAGAGGGAGTTACCAGAGCCAAGAGATTTAGTGCTTTATCAAGGGAAAAAGAGCACCAAAGGGAATCCTTAAACAAACGCTAGGAAAGGCAAAGGAAGAGCATGGCAGAAGCATGTGTTGGCAAGATGAACCCCGAGCTCTTGCAGATCTGGAGAATGACACCATGGGTCATGGAGCAGGAAACCACAGGCTTTGTTTTATGATAACGCAAAAGTTATCTGGCTAAAACTCTTCATGGAGGCTTCCCATCAGGAAGAGAGCCAACCACAGTCAGGTCACCTGTGTCCACCAGAACAAGAAGAACGCTCTGATGGTGGTAGGCTGTGGACTTCGAATGCATGTGTATGTAACTGTTGTGCTGCCATCAGGAAATAGTGTTGTCCAGGACAGACAGCCCATAGCAGCCCAATCCTAAGAGGAATCCACAGCAGGGAAAAGGAGGAATGATCAAGGTCAGTGCTGTGTAATATCACTGTACACTTTACGTTATCTTCTGTGTTGCTTTATGTTCCAGGAGCAAGCAGACATATTTCTGTATGCCAGTAATTGTGATGTTTATTTTATCATTACTGATGCAGGACCAAGGGTTTTGAAGTATGCTGACAATTAATTCCCTAGTAAATTGAGGGGCTTATGAAGGGGTTTAGTTGTCTGGATACCTTTAAAATCTCTTCTTTCAGCTAAAAATTTTTGAATCCTGTTTCTGTTTACTTCAGCAAACTGCGAATTCAGTCTAAATTCATCTCCTTGATAATCTATTTTATCAACTTTAGCATGCATGGCTTTTATTGAAAAGGCAAATCACAAAACCAGTATTTCATTCTATTCAGTGCTCAAGGTAATTGATGACAGATAACACCACTGTTTTGAACGGACGTGTACCTACTCCTCCTTTGAAGAAAAGAATCTATGTCAACTCTACAAAGTTGGTAGGACAACATGAGGGAACCTCTGAATTCTTCTTCTCAAGGAGCAGCACTTTTCTTGCTGCTGCATTAATTGTATTGTTTTTATTGCAGTTCAGGAGAAAAGTGACAATTAAGCTATTACACTTCTCTGGAGAATTGCCATTGTATTTAAAGAGAGTATGAAGTTGGGGGTACATAATCAAACTGAAATGGAGACCCTTGCCACACTGTGCTATCAATTATACTTTAGATAAAGAGATTTTTCCATCAATGCCCAATTTAGGAATTAACGTAACTTTTGCTTTTGGAGTGGTAGGAGAAGTTTTGGCATCCAGTTTGGTTTTAAACAGAGCACGAGGCTCGGAAATAGTTACTTAGATTGTATGCTTGTGCAGGGAAATCTAGGATAAGGTCCTACTACCAGGAATACCTGTAAATGTTCATTGAACTTCTTTTCCCATCATTAAGTGCCAGTTCATCACAACTGTGATTGTTCAAGAACAACCTTTTTCAGCTTGTGAAATACATCCACCTTTTCATGATTTATTGAAATACCCTGTTAAACTCACTTATTTCTGAAATGAGTTCCTTGTTTTATTTTATTATTTCGCAAAAGATTATTCATTTCACCTTGGTCATCTTTATGACAATGTTTTGGATAGAAATATTCTGAATATCTCATAAGATATTTCGGGTGATTAGTTGGAGAACATGTGTAGATCCTTAACTTTCTGCCCAATGTGGAAAGGAGGAAAAAATCCTGAGGGTGGGTAAACTCACTTCTTGGACAACCTTGTCCTTCCAAGACTACAGATAGTCCTGTCTGAACTCAGGAATCATGCTGTCTGAGTGCTGAGCATCATCCCCAAGGTACACAGGTGGTGCTCTGTAATACACTTAACTGATGGTTATTTATGCATGTGCTTGCTCTCTTCCTGGAGCAGCATGGTGAAGAAACAGTCTTTGAAACTGTTGTGATGGTAGGGGGGTACCTTAATTTATTGCTGAGCTAGGCTGGCAGATAACTCCTTCACAAGTAGCAAGGGCAAAACAGGGAAGGATGTGCATTTAGATGCTTCCAGGGCAAATCTTCTAAAAGTTGAAGCATTATAACAATTAAACTCACTTCTATATTGTTTGATCATAATTGAAATAGCTGTGAAATAATTAACTTTTTTTTTTTTTAGCCTGAAGCATTGATAATCCAGTACTTAAAAAAGAAAGGGCCCCAAGCAGAGTGCATGAGCAGCAGTATCAGAGTCAGAACAAGGTATTTTTTTTCCTCAGAGTCTTGCTCTACACTGCTTATTAGATAGCTCTGAATATGTTATAAGGGTTATCATGGTATCCATGTGCGCTATTAATTTCTAAATTTTTGATCTTATTTAATTGCCATTATATGATATTGTATCTAAAACTACCTCAGTGTTAAGTGCACAGAGGGATATGACAGGATGTCACAAATATCTAGAAAGGTCAAATACACACGCAATGTACAAAGATCAGTACAGCTCTATGAGCAGATACTAGTTTACATGTTTGTACTATTATTTCATTGCAAAATGAACCCAATTACTATATTTACTGTTTTTATATATGTACTATGTTTACCCAGTTAACAAGAGGAGAAAAAAATCAGCACTAGGCAATATACTTGTGCAACTAAGGTAGTCCTACAGAAAAGGAAGCAAAACAATCTTTGTCTTTAATTTACTTTGAGCCAAAATTGATTTTGTTTTCTTCTGTTCTCAATTTGCATTGTGAATTGGAATGACAACACAAATTATACATGAACAATACAGTTCATGAATCAGAAATCTAAAATAATATTTTGAGGTCATATGTGAAGTTACATACAAACATTGGGAACTAGTTTTGTTTTTGTTCTTAGTTCTGCCTTACCAATTTTGGACACAAGACAGAGGCCCTTCAAAGTCCATTTCGAAATAAGATTTTTGCTTAGTTTAGTATCTAAGAGTCATAGGATTTGACAGAAGATGATTCACTAAATAAATGTGCTTTCAATATTTACAAATTGTCTGTCCTTCAATTCTTTGATTGAACATGTGTGATGATAAATTTAGTGTATTACTCCTTAGAAGCTTTGGATATTCTTATGTCATGAAGTCATTTCAACAGATGGTTCATGTATAACCCTAGAACTTCAGTGCATATCAGCAAGATGTGCTAGACTAGGTTTATCCTTGACTTACATCTGCTGAATTGGATTCTATCAGGTAAGAAATGGATCTGCGTAATCTGCCCGATTCTGGTGTTCCTATAAACAGTTTATGTATGTCCAGTATTCCTATGCAGTACCACAAATACTATGAGTCACTGATGTATTATAAATTCAATTTTTTCACTGGAAGTTATTATATGTTCCTCTTCAAAGATGTGCACTTCTATCCTGCAGTTTTTACAACCCAAAAGGAGATCTGCAACATTAATGACATTTGCAGATAACATGAAATTTGAAACAGTCAAAGAAATAGTCAAAGAAGAAAATGAAAGCAATTCAAAATACCTGCAGAAGACAGATGAGTTGATTCCATATGATCAAATGCAAGAGGAAAAATAAATAGATGAAACAATGAAAAAGTCAGTGGTAGGGAGAAATTTTATACTAAACACTGAATAGCTGAGTAACAATTTTAGTTATTTTATGATTAGATTTCTGTAATGATTTTTATATTAGTACTCATGCAACTCCAAAACACTAGAGAAATTATCATCACAATACATTGTGCTATAACACCATGCCGTTATTTTATAGATTTTACAGCTGAGAAACTGGCACACATGTAGATATATTCTTCAGAGAGCAGAGCATTCTCAAGAGAAGCAATTTTCTGGCTTAAACCAGAAGAGCTATTCTAAGAGGCATTCATCAAATGAAGCTATTGCAGTTCTTCCAGAGTGGAGCACAGAGAGGTCCTTTCTGGCCCATCAAGAAAAGAAGCTGTGTTACTTTAGTTTAGTCCTCATATGAATTTTAACCATAAAACTGTTCAGACCCTCTAA